>CM055818.1:25013665-25150122 GCA_029582265.1 Zoroaster sp. YZ-2022 | reverse complement strand
TGTTGAAGTCGATACAAACAAAGTCTGAGACCGTGATCTCACGTTTGTTTCAGGGTGGGGAGACCTTTGTGTCCGAGACCAAATCCTCCCTGAACCATTTTCTGAGATTATAAAATTATATGTTTCCCACTTATTGACAGGGTAATCCCCAGGCGCACATTCTGAAATTCATTAACTAAATAGCCCACATTACTTGCATATGGCATTATAGACTTTCAAATGGGTTATTGAATGTCATAATTGATTGGGTTAACTATTACTTACATGACCATGAAAATGATACTGTCTATTACAGAATATGCTCTCGATTAGTTTTATCATTTTTAATGACGGCATCGGGCTGTCCCCGTACACATCATTCCTGGGGTCACCGTTCTTTCTGCAATGCTGCTCTTGAATTTTGGAACAGTCTTCCTTTTCAATTTCGCCAATAACAAATCCCCTGTCATCATTACAAATCATCCCACTTAAAACCTAATCTCTTTCTGTTTATCGTTTCTCTGTTTATTTCATATAATTGTATTTATGTGTGTGCCATGAGCGTCATGCTTGGTAGATACCAGCTCTTTACTTACGTCATTATTAGAAAATAAATAGTGTCATACAAATGTTACTTTATTTACAAAACAAGGCCACCAAAACCTAGAAAATAATTTGCTACCATATGGTAAAATAATTGTGGATAATGTTGTTGCTTTTTAATTTCATAAACATAAGGACATTATTGACAAAGTAGCCTAAATTGTATGCGATATAATTGTATAAGGTTTGTTAACATGTTCTGTAATAGAATTGTAGTTATCATAAAGGCATTGGAGTTTTTTTGTTTTTCGTATCCACAAAACCTAATATATTTAATATGTAAAGCCATGTACACTATTGGTAGATTGTCTTTATGCATTTGTCGTGAGGATCTCAAATATGCATTTTTAAAACTGAACTCTGAAATTTCAGAGAACAACAATTTATGTAACAGGCTGACGTCACAGTAATTAGTGGAACTGTATTGTTCCCCTATCTACTCCCCTATCCACAAAAATAATGGACTAATCCTACCGTCACAATACATGTCCGACATAGGCGGCCAGGTAGGCGCATTCCGTTTGATCTGTGATATGCCGCCCCCTGTTTTTCAGCGATGGTTATCACATGCTTTGTATTGGTGCATTGGTAGGATTCGTCCATTATTTTGTGGATAAGGGAGTAAATTTATCAAATCATTCAATCTGCTTTTCTTCAAGCGCAAAGCAGACTTGTCCACTTTCAGGCCACTGTTGAGAAAACGTTCGATCCGCTTTTCCGGAAACAGGAAAGCAGAAAAATGGATTTGTCCAAAACGTTCATTCTACTTTTCGTGTTGTGGGAAACCAGAAAAGCACATGTCCACTTTTAGGCCACTGTGTGACAAAACGTCTAATCTGCTTTTCGGCTAGTAGTAGAAAAATTGATTTGTCCAAAACGTACTTTTCGGGTTGTAGGAAACCAGAAAAGCAAATGTCCACTTTTTGACCGCCAGTGTAGGTGAACAAGTAAAACCTGCTTTTCTTGAAACTGAAAAGCAGAAAAGTAGAAAAATGCACTAGCCAACAACGTTCAATCTGCTTTTTCATTATTTAGAAAGCTGAAAAGCAGATGTCCACTTTTCGACCTCCTTAGCTGTCCCCCATACACATCACTCCTGGGGTCACCGTTCTTTCTGCAACTTCGCCAACAACAATCCCTGTCATCATTCAAATCATCCCTCAAAACCCAGATTTTCTATTGTCGTTTCTCTGTTTAATTTATACAATTGTATTTATGTGCCATGAACGTCATGCTTGGCACATACCAGCTCTTTACTAAGTGTTCATTATTAGCATTATTATTATAAATGATTGTACTGTGAAACTTGGGTTGGTGCTAATATCAACAGTGTTATACAAATGTTACTTTTTTTTCAAAAACAAGGCCATTTGATACTTGGAAACAAATCTAGCACCACTTTTTAGTGCCATATCTGTATCTATAATACTCGGAAACCTGATGGAAGTTAAGGACCCAAGGTTATCGTCTTGGATTGTATGTTTTACACACAATCCTCAAAATAGTATGGACTTTCAAGTTTTGGTTTTCAGATTTTATTTGGTTATGCAAATGTATGATAAAAGAATCTAAGCGCATGAATTTGGTCCACTATGTTTTCACCCATATAAGTTTGATAATCACTCAGATTAGAAGAAAACGTGTACTTATATAATCAAACAATACCTAAAAGGGTATTCAATCAAACGCTGTTCTTTCTAAACCTTTTTGTGAGGTTTCGGTTTAAATTTGTAAAAACATTTTAGAGGGCTAAACGTTTCAAAGGTCGATCTTTATAAGACTCTGACATTCATACGAGTGAACATGTACGAATGAAAACTATTTCCTCTTTTTGACACCCCCTCCGAAAATGTGATGCACGTCCTAGCGCCCTTTACAAATTGGATCCTATTTACGCCACTGGTAGCCTTTACCAAGGTTCTTGTCGTAGTGCGCACGTTCTTGTCGTAGTGTCGTAGTGCGATATACCGAACTATTACAGTCCAGAGCCTCGTTCGTTGAACCAATGGTGCAGGGCGTCGATATGACCATCGGTTCGCCTAGCTATGCGGTCTGATACACACTTTGGCCCTGTCCAGACACCCCGTGTAGTCAAGCCCTGGTGGTCCCCATCATCGAGACTGACCAGCCGTCCGTCTCTCGGTGTAGCAGTGCCCGTACCGTATACCGAGTGACAAGCCGCATGAACGAATGATGGTCCTGGCTGTATCCGATCCCTTTGTAGTTGGTATTACTCGTACACACCATTCGGAACTCGTATTATGTCTAACTATTAATTTTAAGTCTAATTATTGAACTACGCTACCACTCTTTTTATAATTATGTCATTAATGCCTTTTATTGTTGTCGAATGCAGAGAAGATAACAAACCAACCCCAACTGATATTGTCACAACAAAGTTTGTGTCCGCCCTTTTATTTTGTTGATCCACAATAGTGCGGAATGCAACACTAGACATGATTTTTCATGTACCATTTAGCAAGCAAAGCGGTCTGAGGCTTTTGAGGGGCCCTTTAGGTGTTCGTGTTTTTTGTAAAGGGGTTAAGTACCCTTGTCCAAAGGATTCCACATGCACATGCTCTTCAAAACACCGGTTTAATAATATTGCATATCTGTCGTAGAGGATGTCGCTTGCATACTTTAACAGCTCATTTGGTATCGCATCTGGACCATTGGCTTTGTTGTTTTTAAGTTTGCGTGCTGCTGTTTTAACTTCCTCTGTTGATATGGGGGTGTTAAGAGTTCTTGGATTGCCATCAAACGGTTCTAGCGGGGGTTCGTCTCCTTTTTAATGATCAGAAAACCATTGTTTGACTATTTCGGCTTTTTCCTGATCATTAAAGACTAATTGTCCCTTATTGTTATGGACGGCAATTTCTGATTTGCTATTGTGGCCTCTAATGGCCCTGTCACACTGTTGCGTATCGTACTAGCGTATGCCAGCGTATGAAGATTATCACTCATACGCTGGTATACGGTGACATACGCTAGTGGTACGTTAGGCATAGGTTGTATACGTTTCAAGCACGGTGGCATACGCTGGCATACGCTGGCATACGCTGGCATACGCTGAGGCAGAAATACATTTTTAAGCATGCTTAAACATTTTGTGCGTATGCGGACGTATGGTTAATACGCTAAGCATACGCTAGGCATACGCTGAATACGCTAGAGGTACGATATAGGTACGTTACTCATAGGTCGAGTACGCTGGACATAAGTTGCCATACGTTGGCATGAAGGTGTACCGTACAGCTAGCATATTGATAGCGCATTGAAAGGCCGCCGATTATATAGGCACTTTGTCACGTGATAGGCGGATAGGCGGTACGCTGGGCATGCGCAGTTCATACGCTACTCATACGCTACTCATACGCTAGCCATACGCAGAGTACGCTGTCCATACGCTGGTCATACGCTGTTCATACGCTGACATACGCTGGTCATACGGTGACATTTGCTGACATTCGCTGTCCATACGCTGTCAATACGCTTGCCATACGCTACTCATACGCTACTCATAGGTTCAATACGGTAAGTATACGCACAATTCTGTATTTTCAAGGGCTTTTTGTGCGTATGAAAATTATATTATGAATGTTCATACGCAACTATTACGTTTCTCTCATACGCAACAGTATGACAGGGCCATTAGGACCAGATTACGGTCCATATTTCCGTAACATTAAAGTTACATTAAAGTACTACAATACTAAGTTTACATATATAAATTGCCAAATTCACCAAAGATGTATTCATGACAAGTCTTACATGTATTTTAATCATAATGTTTATTGTACCGCACGTGATTATGTTTCATCCAATCAGATCATCTAAACTGTCGTGGCCATGTATGAAAACCTGTATAATCATTTCACTGTTTTTCTCCCTCCATTATCTAAAGTTTCTTAAGCTTTTGTCTGCAGGTGGTTGCCCTTGGTAAACCAAGACATTGTCACCACCTTGCTGTGTATGTATGTTTATGGATCTGGTGCTGTGTAGTGGAATTAATCCATATTTTTGTTTAAACTTTTTCTTTTCCTTTTCTATTATCTTTTGAATGATATAATCGTATAATTTTGTTTTCCCTTTCATACACAATTTACATTGAAGTTGGTACTTGCTAAAATGGCGGAAACATCACACCATTTCATTGATCCACATTCACCTGGGACAAGTAAAGATGAAATTACAAAAGACAAAGGTACGTTTTTATGTATTACGGTAGGGGGATTAGTATTTGTCATGAACTGTTTGATGATGGAAAGTTTGTCTAGATTATATGCTATACACCTCGTAAAGGCATCAGGCTTGTCTTGTGCTTTGTGCTGCGCTCTCGCTCCTTCTCTTCCTCTGATATGATGTTTTTCTTAGTAGCTAGAAATATATTAAAACGAGAAAATATTTAATTCCCATTCACAATCAAAAGTTGTTTATATTGATCAACAATAGTCATACGAACATACCTACAGATCAAACAGTCATTTATTATATTCCAAAATCCCATGGGTTTATGATCGGTTACTGGACTGTTTGAAGTTGATTAATGGTTGATATTGACTTTTAATATGAATGGTGTCCCCGATAGAGTTGCATCAAGAGTCAGTAACTCCAAGTATAGAAGATAGTCAAATTAGGATTGTGTTGCTGTTTGTCAGAGTTTGCTAGTTTAGCGGGGGGGGGGGGGGGGGAGGCCTTTGGCACAACATATTTAACTCATAATATTTATTTTTCCACATAAAGGAAAACAAACGAAGAAAGGCCAGACTGAAACGACAATGCCAAAGCTGATGTCAAGAAAGGACAGGAAGGATGCATACAAGGTTTTAGTTAAACATGATTGCAATTTGTATCATTCTTCATATCCCCCAAACATATTTGGATTAAAATGAGCTGAAGGATTATATTTTCTGTTAGCTCTTATTTTGTTTTTATTTATTAAAAATATCAAACAAACAAACAAAACAAAACAAATTGTTTTATTAAATGTGTTTTCTGAAAACATGTAAAGCAAATACATTTAAATGAAATTTAATAAAATTATTAAATGCCTATATAATTTTTACGGTTTTTCCTTTCAACACTGAAAACAATGTTCATGAATCACGGGTCAAAAAATGGGCGAATCTGTTATTACTACATGTTAATAACAAACGTTAATTTGATTTATTCGTAGATACTTCTTGATGATGGAAAGCGTATTTTGAAATAAATTCAGGAACTGACGTCAACGGTTACACAGCATGTTACACAGGACAGTCTGTCACATTCACTGACTGAAGAGTTGTTCAATGAGCAAAACCAACTGATGAAATTGAGACAACAACTGGTTAATAGCAAGCAGCGGCTCACAGGTTGATAACATCAAGTCGTGATTTATCTACAGAACAGTTCGAACTTGAAGTTATCTCCAGTCAGTGTCAGTTAATATCCTTAAAGCGGAAACTTCTCCAAGAGGAGTCCCTACACCAAGGACAATTGGAAACACATACAAAAATACCTGATGGAGCTGAAAAGGAAGTTCTTTCAGGCGAAATAGAGCACCTTGAATACATTATATATGAGTCTATTGAACACTACATTGCCTTTATATATCCAATAATGTGGGAAACAATTGACGAGAACTACCATATTGTGTACGATCAAGAACGTGCAGTGTTGGGTCAACAGTTTTTAGTGACGGATTTGCAAGCATTGGTATCAGAAAAAAAGTTGGTAAAAGAGTCTGTACATCGGGAGTTGTTAGTGAAGAACCTGCATACGCTCATTGACGCTCAGCAAGAACTTGTCAATATGCAAAAAGATCTGCTAGAGCAGAGGAAGCGAGGCAAGGGAGAAGAACAGTACTTCAGACAGCAGGAAATATCAAAAGACATGAGGAGAGAGAAGCCACTGAATGAACTGGAACTGATAAAAGAGCAGACACGTCTGATCGAAACATTGATAAGAACAATACGGTTGAACTATCAGTCCCACATATCGAGTTTTGAATCACTGATGAGTTGTATGTATATGTATTATGAGATGACTTCTGGCCTTCTTCCCAGGCTTGGTACGGGAATGTGGCTGCAGAATTATCTTTATAGTAGGTCCTTGAGGAGACGTTGTAAAGACTTTCCATTGGATTGCAGAATGTTGCTTGATCTTGAACTGAAAATATTTGACTGGCAAGGAAAATGTGTAATGTTACGACATGAGAAGAAATGTGAAAGATTTGAAAGTAAGAAGTTAAGAAATGCAGACTGCTATAATAAATTATATTTAGCGGAAGTAAGAAGTTGTAAGCAAACCTTGTCAATGTTCCATGTAGGTTTTCAATGATGAGTTATATAAAAATATTACTATAAATTATCCATAGCAATATGACTCGTCAGTATTCAAAGAGGTTTATTATACTATTAACTTGTACTTTCCGTGACTGCTGTTAGTTTCCTGTTTTTCCGTACATTTTTAATTTAATCGGAAAACTTATAAGAAAAATAGATATTTCACAAAAATATTACGAGAAGTTTGGTTTTACAGTACTTAAGTGCACACATGGATTTATGACGGGACTCAACATCCATGAATTTCAATACATGTTTACCGTAAATCATGGTTCCGGCAATTACTGTGTATATTTTGTTATCTTTTCCTCAAGTAAAATTACCGGTAAAAGATCGAAAACAGAGGCGATAAAATGTAAACGGAATTTTAAAAATCGACACGTACATTAACCATTTTGAAAAAATGGCCCCTTTTTAGGTTCACTAAAACATCGAACGAACTTTTTTCCCACTCATTGAAAAAGGGGTTCTGAAATATTAGTGTAGTGTGAGATGATTGTGATATATGTTGGTGCAATACAGACATTTTCACAGCACTTACCATACAATATTCGGTAAAATCAACGTTTGTGTTGATCGTTGTTGTGTAAAGATGACTGAAATTAGCTTTAACTTTGATATATCTTCTTCTTTTGGCTAACCACACTACTTTAACTATCATAGTCAAGGCGTATGCACCCCACATGGTGCACGGATAGAGTTCCCACCGTGAGCTAGCTGACGTGGCTTCGCGACATGTGCTCTTCACTTTTAGTATAACTGGATAATTTAATTTTCCCCTTTCATACATAAATTTACAGTAGGGACACTACATGGAGGTTACACTGAAATGTCAGAAACATCACACCAGTTCATTGATCCAGATTCCCCTGGGACAAGTAAAAATGACATTGCAAAAGGTACGTTTTTAATGTGTTATGGTAGGTGATTAGTATTTGACATTAGTCGTTTGGAGATGGACAGTTTGTATAGGTTGATATACACCTGGTAAACTCATTATTTTATTTATTTTATTTATTGTATTTATTTATTTTCATTTTAGACGTGAGGAGGAGGTATTATTTGTTACCCGTTATCTCGAAGACATTGGCACAACACGGTTAATTTCATAATTTATTTTCTTTACACATACAGAAAAATAAACAAAACATGTACAGTCTGAAACAACAGTGGCAAAGCCGATATCGAGAAAGGACTAGATTTTTGATAGTGTAAAACATTTAATATGTTCTTTTGGGTATGTTATCAACTTTCAAAATCTGAACTGGAACAACGTTGAGTCATGTGACCACCTCCAGTTTCACCGAAATACATGATTATTGATTGTTGGGAAAGGTTGGATCAATAGGCCTATATACATTTTGGGTCAAAATCTTAAAAAAATGTGTTTTGGAACAACGTCTAAAAAATATTGATCTAGTGGTGATCTAAGTGATGTCACACTGTTGCTTGTATTGAAGACAACATCTGTGCCAAATTTCACGGTAAAAAAAGAAAATGAAAGTTATGGGAAATAATACTTTACAACAGATGACGGAAATTGCTAAAATGTTTCATGGCCTTGTTCGATATATCTTGTCAAACCGAACATGCCTATATATACGAGGTTTCACGAAAATCGGACAATACGGAGGGGAGCACAATGAGCCCCCCCCCCCCACCCCCTCAGGTCTGAGAATGAAAAAAAACAGAGCTGATAGCGTTAAAGGGATTACTAGATGTTATTTGTAGCGTTATCACTTCATCAGTATTTAAAACAGGTTGTATTATATTATGTTTTATTAGCTTGGTTTACACATCAGGCAAATAATATCAATCATCTGGCAAAGAATAGAATCCAGATCACTAATAAAAACATTTTCTTCAAAGAAAGACTTCAGTTCCTACATAATTATACTGTAACTTGCTGACTCAAAAATGGCTAAAGTGCACCTTATGTGTTTTACGCATACATTTCTTTTACCATGTAAATTCAAGTTTGTGCTCACAAAATTATGCGTGGGACATCTCTGGAGCTTATTTGTATGTAATTACACAAGAAAAATATTCTCAAAACATTTCGTACAGGTAAAATGCAACTGAAAACACATTTCAAAAAGTGCACATTGCCCATTTGCATCCCCGACATACCGGTAAGCCATAGTAGTATGACACTAACCCCAAATGACCGTATTTAGACACAATCCAGAGATCTTAGTGTATTGAAATTAATTAAAATTCATGGAAATGCCTATCTGTGAGGTTTCTGGAACCTATTTGAACAATTATTTTGGGAAATGGCCATGTGATTCCAAAATATTACCCTTTCCTCTATAAAAAATTATCTGTAAAGTAGTCATAACAGAGGCAATAAAATGAAAACATGAACATGTACAATAACCATTTTGAAACATTATGATCCCGTTGTCAATGTAAGAGAGGTTCTGAAATGAGCTACACATCAACCAATAATGATACATAGTAATATAGTAGTGTTGTGATAATATTTTGGGCCAGTATATAGAAATGGATCGTTGGTGAAATTTCCATATGAATTTCCATACCACGTGCAGTACCCTATTCGTTAGATTAAACGTTTTTGTGGATCTTATAATTTTGCGTTAATTTTACTAATCAGTGTAAATGTTTTCTCTAAAACTGATATTTATAAACATAACTTTACTTTGGTTTGTGTTTATGTTAAAGGTTTTGAGGACGACAAAGAAAAGATAGCTGTGGAATCATGGAAACCAGACAAAGACACAACATCTTTGGTAAGACTTTGGAAAAAAATGGAAGATTCTGTCTATTTTATATAGTACATACATACGGGAGTGGGACACAAAACCACATGTTGGAATCCACCAAAGAACGGGATTTATTTAATAGCTATTAAATAAAGGCAAATAACAGTAAATTATTGTATTATTTGTATTTCGTTAGTTTCCAAAACATCAAGGTTCACAAGGATAATAATAATACAACAGTGTCATGTATGGGGTTAAACCCGGTAGAAAGTCATGGCTTGTAAGAAAGTCATACCTTCGATAAATTACACTCCTTACAGTGAAAGTTCATTTCAACAATTCCAACAGCTCATTTTCGCAAAGGATAACAACTATTTTTGAATCACACATTTCCCAAAATAATTATAGGATGAATATATTAGAGGATTTTGTAAAAGTTTGAATTTGAAGTTCTGAATACCGTTAAATGATGTTCTGGCAATGTCATATTTGTTTTTATATTATTTATTTCCATAACATCCACAAGTAATAAGTTACAGATATAAACATTTACAACAAATAAAATTAATAATGATTATTAACAACAGGGTGATGTTACATATGGGGGTAAACTTAATAGAAGTCATGGCTTATGACACTGGGCACCCTAATGAAATGTGTCATAAGATACTAAAATAAATAGCTTTGATACAATAGGATACAAACAATAATATTAATACACTGATTGTGTTTATTAAAATTTGATGTGCCAAGTTTAATTAATGTGAGTCAAAGCATGCCGGAGTTTAATCCCCTCACACCCCAAATGCTAAGGAGTCCCGGTTGAATTTGGCATGACGAGGGCTTAAACAATGAGCTCCAGCTAAGGGTTTATAGCTGAATTTGACATGATGGGCGGGGGGGGGGGGGGTTGAACACTGAGCTCCAAAGACACCTCAACAATTGTTGTTTTCAAGTTTATCTTGCGTTTTTCTTTACATTACAGTTGACAAATCCTTGTCAATTAATGTGCACATAATATGCATTATAATTTGGTTCTTGGTGGCAACTACATATACTAAATGACTTATAATGAGATATTTTCTTTTTTTCAATTTTCGCCAAAGTTTCGTGAAAAGCGGCTGAAGTGTACAGAGAGTACAGAGGGACCCCAAGGTCTATGAACGTTAGAAAAAAAAACTCATAGCAGTATGACTTCATCAGTATTTAAAAACATGTTTTTTTGTTCTATGGGGGCCAGGTCAACGTATTATTGCCCGTAAAATAGCGAGAACATAGGCAATAAAATGAAAACATCAACATGTACAATAACCATCTTGAAACGGTGTGCTCTTTTAAGCTCCATGAAAACAATTAACCAAACAATGACTTCTCTTAATGTAAGAGTGGTTCCCAAATGGGATATGTAAATCATTCAATAATGATACATAATGATACAGTAGTGTTGTGTGAGATGATTGTGATATTTTTGTGCCAGTATAGAAATGGATAATTGGCTAAATTTGTATATGAATTTCGATACCACGTGCAATACCCTATTCGTTAAAATCAACGTTTATGTGGATCTCTGTTGTGTGAAGAATGACGAAATTGCCTTTAACTTGAATATATCTTATTATATAAAACCCAAATAGATCCTTGTCATTTGATTGGAGGATTGTAGGTCACGCTACCTTCATTAATCAAATCATTACATGGCCTACGTCATAAACCGTGCATTTTTGTTCTATCCCTTTTCATCTATTGCACGCTGGACCAAACTATGTGTTATATACACAGCAGTGTATAAACGCCCTTATTTGACAAGACACAACCATTCGAGCAAACCGTGCGTCATAAGCCGAAAAATAAAGTAGTGGATGCCAGAATACAATCTTGTTTATTTTGTTTATTCTTATAGCTTTATCCTCCAATCAAATGTCAAAGATCTACTTGGATGTTATATAAAACAAACAATACAAGTTTTGCATTTGTGCAATACAGAGAATATTATCATTCATTGAAAGATAGAATGTTCCTATTAATAAACATTCTGTCATTGCTCTCATAAACATTCAGTATTTGTACATTGTTTTGCTTAATTTTGATAATCAATGTAAATGTTTCTGCTCATATATATATATATATATATACATATATATATATATATATATACATATATATATATATATATATATATATATATATATATATATATATATATATATATATATATATATATATATATATATATATATATATATATATAAACGGTTCGCGACCAAATAAAAATTGGCTGATGCCGGACTCGAACCCGCGACCTCTCGATTACCGTACGAGCGCTCTACCAACTGAGCTAACCAGCCCTTATGTTGGTGGGCGGTCCACTTATGCCAATTATCTATTGCTCTATGGGGCCAGGTCAGAGGCCAAACCATATCTGCCGAGTAGCCAGGGATCAAGCCCCGGTCAGATGCAAACAAACCGGGTAACGGCAGTAGCGGGGATCACACAATTAACGGGACACAAGCCTTTTATGTGGTTCTACACAAAGTAGATTTATATGGAGAAACTGACCTGAAATATTATAAACGGTTCGTGAGCAAAGAAAAATTGGCTATATATATATATAGCCAACATGACGACTCTTAACAGCATCAACGCCGAGGCACAAACCATCGCTGCAGAACTCGAAATAGACGACCGAATGGAGACCATGGCAATGAAACAAGCATTCATAACCCTCAAAGACCATAAGGACAACTTCGAAAACAACCTACCGTGCCGACTCATCAACCCCGCAAAGAGCGAAACAGGAATTGTCAGCAAACATATCTTGGACAGAATTAACAACGCCGTAAGAGCTGCCATAGCGGTCAACCAGTGGAGGAACTCGACGTCAGTGATAGAGTGGTTCAAGACCATCAAGGAAAAGGACAAGCACTCATTCATCAGTTTTGACATTGTTGATTTCTACCCCTCCATATCGGAAAGCCTGCTGAGAAAAGCCATAGCCTTCGCTAAAAAACACGCTCACATCTCCCAACAAGACACCAAGATCATCATGCACGCCAGGAAGTCTCTACTATTCGACAAAGGCACGCCATGGAGGAAAAAAGGCAACAATGACCTCTTCGACGTAACAATGGGCAGCTACGACGGGGCTGAGGTATGCGAGTTGGTAGGCCTCTACATCCTTGACACCTTATCAAAACGGTATGGGAAAGAAGGAATTGGACTCTACAGGGTTGACGGCTTGGCAGTCTTCAAAAACATCACCGGCAGCAGAGCCGATCGAATCAGGAAGGACATAACAAAGTTATTCAAGGAACTCGGCCTAAGCATCACAATCGACGGTAACCTAAAGATCACGAACTTTCTCGACATCACCTTCAATCTGAGCAACGGCAAGCACTAACCCTTCCGGAAACCAAACGACCGACCCATGTACATCCACAAGCAGTCTAACCACCCGCCTAACATCATCAATAACCTACCCGCCTCCATCAGCCGACGCATATCGGGCATCTCGCACGATGAAGACATCTTCAAGAAAGCCTCCCCAGCTTACGAGGACGCACTAAGATCCAGCGGATACACGGAAGGCCTCACCTACATCGATAGCCAACCTACTAAGGAAAAACGGAACAGGCAGCGCAACGTCATCTGGTTCAACCCTCCATTCAGCAAAAACGTGACAACAAACATTGGCGGTATATTCCTGAAACTCATCGGCAAGCACTTCCCGAGGAACTCCAAACTGAACAAGATATTCAACAGGAACACGGTCAAGATCAGTTACAGCTGCATGCCCAACATCGCCAGTATCATCAAGGCACACAACAAACAAGTCTCATCGAACGACAAAGTGACCGACCGTAAGGACTGTAACTGCCGCAAGAAAGACCTATGCCCTCTACAAGGAAAGTGCCAAGCCAGCAACATCATCTACAATGCTGAAGTTAAGCAACCAAACAACTCTCATCTGTACATAGGTCTCACCGCGCCTCCATTCAAGCTAAGATACGGCAACCACACACAGTCTTTCAGGCATGAGAAGTAGCAGAACAGCACGGAACTCTCCAAGCACATTTGGCAATTGAAAAGGAACAAGAAACCATTCACCATCAACTGGTCGGTAGCCTGTAGATCTCAAGCATACAACAGTGAATCGAAACGGTGCAACCTTTGCCTCACAGAGAAGCTCTCCATCATAAACGCCGACAAGAGGATACTCCTGAACAAACGACCCGAACTCATATCAAAATGCCGCCATGAAAACAAGTTCTACCTCTGCAACTTCAAAAGCGATGACACGTGACGAGGAACAGTACCGCGTCAACAAACCACAAACTGCCAACAAACAAGCTTACACACATGGCGCGCAAACAATAGGTAATTACCACGCATCATTGAGCGAGTAACCTGTACGTGCGCGTGTAGGCCTATATATATATATATATATATATATATATATATATATATATATATATATATATATATAGGAGTAATCACTTGGTGACTATCAGTTGTCTGATGATCGCATAACGCGTGAAACTCGGAGTTACAACTACCAGCGTTCCACTAGTTTTACTACAAGTATATATATATATATATATATATATATATATATATATATATATATATATATATATATATATATATATATCAGTTGTCTGATGATCGCATAACGCGTGAAACTCGGAGTTACAACTACCAGCGTTCCACTAGTTTTACTACAAGTATATATATATATATATATATATATATCCACAATTCAATTTTTGATATTCAAATAAGGTGCATTGCAGGCGATGTGTTTATACAGGTACAAATAATATTTGGGACAAATTTACCTTCAATAACTTATAATGGCAGTTCATTTCAGCAATTTCAATCGCTCATTTTTTGTATAGGCTATATATGATGGTACCGCAAAGAGACAAGGTCCGTCTTGTAGTGACATGGATCGAGATGTAGACAGCGTAGCAGCTGCAGGGAAATCTCAATGCGATTTGCCAACTAGTTCATTGGCATGGGTTATCAGTGATGATCATCTCTTGTCGTCTCCTACCACAACAACGGAACCATTGGGAACTTCGCATCATGAAAATACCTCGCAAGGTTTGTCGTAGTTTGCTCACAGCTCGGATAAGGCCAAAATACGTCACCAGTTTCTGGTCATCGGTTGGCTTTTTATTAACAGTGAAATACGTAATACATGTATACGCGGGTACCCAAATTCCCATATACAAAGTATGTTAGCTAAGAAAGGCCTCACAAATCGGGGAAACGTTCATACCCATATATGAAAAAAAGTTGAAAGTTTTCCTCAGTTGTGAATTTTCAAAAGCAGTATCCTCATCCTCACAGCTCATCTTGTAGAGCGCCGGAACCGTAAGCTGGATGTTTAAATCTCGCTCATGTATTTCTGACACCTAACAAACAACAAATAAATTAATACAAATAAACAAGTAGTAGATACTAAATGGGGGTGCTAGACCACTCCCCTAAAAAAAAAACAGACTGGTTTTAGGGGTGTTCCGAATAGTGTGAGCTAATTTAAGAACACGTTCTCAAAACATTGCCCTTCTTTTCAGTTACAATATATCGCATGCTTCAGGGAAACATGTTAATTCACACAATGTCGTTATTTTACTATTCCAGACAAGCCTTCGCACCTGCAGGAGATACTGAACGAATACAACGAACAGACGGCGAACTTCAATGAAAACGAGAAAGCTGAAATATTGTTACAGTTACCGTATATCGCCGTCGGCTTTTTCACCAACAAAGGTGGATATTTGTCACTTGATCGATATGATGTCCACCTATACATTCCACGTGGCGCAATACCTGAGGGTCAGCTAAAGCAGGTATACATATATGTCGATCCTGATGTCCCACCTGTTGATTTGGGCGATAGTGAAGAGGATATATTGTCAACAGTGATCCAGTGTGGTCCCCCAGGTCTCTCGTTTTTGGACAGTGTGGTTTTGTCATTTCCCCATCATGCCAATGATACATCTGAATGGGAACTTAGCGCTCGGATGTGCACTGATGATGATGCTTCACAAACCTGGAAAGTCCTTGATAACAGCACTGGTGGCAAATTAGTGTCTTCAAAGGGAAATAAGGCAATCTTCCGGGTTAATCACTTCACTAGGTTTTCATTAATCGGCCGACACTCACGCAACAGCGGTAAAAGAGTTCAAATTGGTGCTTTTGGAGATATCTTCAAATCAACCCAAGGATGGTCTACGTTCCGGATTTACATTTGGAAAAATGACGCAGTATCTATGCAGGTAATTATGATAAACAACATGCTTGGTAAATGTGACTTCTAATGCAAATGTAAAACGAGTCACAGGAAGCATGTTATATTTATTTTTTTACCGATGTTTTAAACCTTTAAACTGAAGCTTCATTTAAATTATATATAGGTAAAACTTGTAGCTTTGCATGGTGAGGATGATAAGTAAGACTAATTGCGGTGACACCATGTGGAATCTCAATTGAGTAGTAATTAGTTCTGAAAAGAACTGGGGGTGCAACTCGACGTTTCGATCAGTATGCTCTGATCGTCCTCAGGATCGTCCTCCTGGATCCTCAGGATCGTCGTCCTCAGGATCGTCCTCCTGAGGACGATCAGAGCATACTGATCGAAACGTCGAGTTGTACCCCAGTTCTTCTCAGAACTAATTACTACTCAATTGAGATTCCACATGGTGTCACCGCAATTAGTCTTACTTAAATTATATATGTTACTCTGGTACAAACCAGTCCATGTTTGAATTTGAATTGACCAGACATGAAACACTTTTGCTATGTCATGTGAATCTTAGCAAGTACTTGTTCGGGAGTCTAATATCTTTGTGCCATACACATTCTTTGTAAACCGTGTATATTTATTGGACTTCTCTGAAAAAATACCATGCAACAGATTGTCCTAATTGACATGTTAAGTTAAACAAAAAAAAAAAAAAAAGTTTTTTATCAGTGATGAAGTAAGTTAACTGTGTTTTTTTATTCTGCCGTGCAGAAGGTATTGGATATGGAAGAGCGATTGAAGTCAGAGACTTTGGATGCTTTCAGAGACTTGGTAATTTTCAGCGATCAAGGAGACATGTCCGTTGAGATTTCGAATATCATGGAGGGTTGGGGAATGCAGCCAAACACTTCAGAGGTAAATAAATTTACCCATCACAACATTTACACAACTTTGTATATGTATGGGATGAGTATTTTGTTTGTGGTCATAGGTATAAAAGTGTTTTATGAACTTCTTTAAATGTGTTTGCAATATCTGTTTTTGTTTTTGTTTTGCTAAAAAATAAATCCTGCTCGTTTAAATAGGTACGGTAATCTAAGGGAAAGTACAACATTGGTATTCTAAATTTAGTGTAAAGTATTCCTTGAGAAAGAAATCTTCATCACCAAGATCAAACGGATGACGTTATGTTCCCATGTCATAATGGCAGCTGGTTATACAAATCTTTGTTTCTTTATTGTCCTTTAATGCAACAATTACAACAAATCGTTGAATTTGTTAAAACTCAGTCACTACTTCAACTTGCTGTTATTCACTAATAATAACTTGACAAACACAAAAAAGCTAAAATATGTAAGCCACCTTCTAACAACAACAATGTTATTTTTAGAGGGGTTTATTTTAAAATAAATGCTGGAAATGTACACATATCAATGCTACAATAGTACATGTACTATTCAAAAGTATGTTCAATATTGTAATCGAATTGGTATTTATTTATTTAAATTTTTTTCAGAAACAACTCATCCTCAGAAAGAATATATGGACGTTTTCCCAGAGTTCGGTAACATTTGAACTGACAAAACAACAATCCATGGAAGCAAGCAAACCTGTTACAGATCATGTTCCATACAGTCGTGCCCATTGCTATCAGCTTAGCTCTGAAGCAGAAAGTGAATGGCGTGGAGATACAGCCCAGCTGTCAGTCAAGCCAAAACAAGTAAGTAGAGGTTCCTTATGGACTTCAATGAAGACAATATCAATGAAAAACAATAATAAAAGATAACTAAAACAACATAAATAAAACAAACAAATTCATATGTACATGAGAATAATAAGTGAAATTAATTTAAAGTAAACCTTTTCCATCATAGATACACTGTCTAAACAACAATGTCGTGGAAAGTTGTGCAGCAGGAAACGAATCATGCCACGCCAGATGTCATAATGTAAGAGTTGGATTTATAATTTAATACAATAACTCAGTAATCTTACACTATGAAAGAGGCCTTTCTTCAGCGACACATTAGTGATTCAATACTGCGTTTGTACGTTTTTGATACACGATCCATCGCCGCACGCTGCACGATGGCGGTACATGAACCGCTACAATCACAAACCGCTACCGCACACGAACTGCCATCACAGTTTTGGGAACTTGGTATAGTCTCCCCCGTGAAGTTGTAAATCAGTGAACATGACAGTCTGTTGTTGTTTATCCGCGTGCGCACCAAAATGTGGGCCGCGCTAGCATTTCAAATTGACTCATGCGTAGTGGTTTTCCCCCGTAGAGAAAGGACACAAATAAGAAGTTCCCAAGACTGTGTTTGATCATAGAGACGGACTTCTCTATGGTTTGTGTGTGGTAGTTGTTTGTGATTGTAGCGTTCGTGTAGCGTCGTCGGATTGTGTATCAAAAATATACAAACACAGTTTTGAACCAAGACTAGCGACACATATGTCCATTAACCTTTTTTTTTTTGGTAGGTTAATCGTTACATAACTACAGTGCGTATCAAAAAAAAGGTAATCCGAATTCAGGGCGTTAATATGCCAAGGTTATTTAGTTTGACAATTTACATGTAGTGTACCAAAGAAGAGGAACTCCTCAGCTTTCCATTGATACCTGTATCGATCCATTGCAGTCACACATGGCCGAGTACATTGTTAATGAAAATGGCAAATTCAAATCGCATTTTTGCAAGTTTGGGTAATCAGTTCAAGGCAGTCTGAAATGGACGCATCACTTGACTGCCTAGATGATTATGTAAGATTTTTAAGCTGGTGCGGTAATCGTCTGTTACGACATCCTTTTCTTCAAGTTGGGTATTTAAGAAGGGCCTGGGTTTAGGGACAGGTAGTTGGAAAGATGGTACAACTAACGACTGAACAGCGAGTTTTCGTGATTACAACATTTCACCAAACTCACAGTTTGCAGCAAACTCGCGATGCTTTCAGGGAACGTTTCCCAGAACGGGAGCCCCCAGCAGCCAAAACCATCTGGGCGAATGTTAGAAAATATCAAGAGTATGGCACTAGCCTCAACCGCAACAAGGGGAATTCTGGCAGGAGGCGCACCGGGCGATCAGAAGGGAACATTACAGCAGTAAGGCAGCAACTTTTGGAGCATCCTAGGGACATCAGCGCAAGGCGAAATGGGCTGAGATTGCCTTCGGCGACATTCAACAGAATCACGAGATTGGACCTCCACCAGCATCCATATCGGATTCACATCCGACATCAACTTACGCCAGGAGATTTTGCTAGAAGGCTGGCGTTTGCCAGATGGTTGATAGCCCGTACCGAGAGAGATGTCAATTTTCTGCGGAATCTCGTAATCGGCGACGAAGCTGCTTTCTCCATGAACGGCAAGGTCAATACGCATAATGTTCTTGAATATGCACCAGCAAGACACCCCCCAGAATTCAATTTTGAGGTTAACATGAGTCGACAAAAGTGGACTTTGTGGAAGTGGTCAGCTGATCGGACCGTTTTTCTTTCAAAGGAATGTCAATGGTAACATGTATCTGCAGATGCTCAATGATAACGTTTTACCGCAGCTGCAGGAAAACTTTGAGCGACAGGTTCGTGGGGTCTTCAGACAACTCTGGTGGGCCCAAGATGGCGCCCCAGCACATCGCCTTATCGCTGTCCGAGATCGTCTGAGGGAACTCTTTGGCGAACGAGTCATCGCCGTCAACCATGAGGTGGAATGGCCACCAAGATCACCTGACCTCACACCATGTGACTATTTCCTTTGGGGACATTTGAAGAACAAGGTGTTTGCAACTCCTCCCCGTGATCTTGATGAATTGCAGGGCCGTATTCGAAATGAAGTGGATGCTTTACGCAATAATCCGGCTATGGTGAGACGAGCAGTGCAGGACATGCGCTGTCAGCTTTGTGTCGAAAGGGGAGGTGGACATGTTGAAGGTGTGGGTGCATAAAAGGGCAATGTTAGAAGAGATTCTTCTTGAATAATGTCCAGTCATTCCTAAAGAAAATCTGGTTTATCATACTGACTTTCACTAATTATCCTGCCTTGCACTGATTACCCAAACTTGCAAAAATGCGATTTGAATTTGTCATTTTCAATAACAATGTACTCGGTCATGTGTGACAGCAATGGGTCAATAAAGGTATCAATGGAAAGCTGAGGAGTTCCTCTTCTTTGGTACACTACATGTAAATTGTCAAACTAAATAACCTTGGCATATTAACCCCCTGAATTCGGATTACCTTTTTTTTGATACGCACTGTAGAACAGTTTTTGATTTAGTCCCAATGGTATGCGGCAGGGCTTTTCTTTTGGCATACCGTATTGAGGTGATTTTCATTAAATTGCTTAAATTATTTCTCAAAGAAAATAAGCTCTTAACAGTCAACGTAATACGTCGTAACCAAACAAATTAGTGTGTGACAAATCAGTATTATCATAGCAACTGCATGATTGACTTAGTCCTTGTGTATTTCAGCTTATAAGTTGTATATTGTATTACACATTGTTTTGAAGACAAGCTTTACAAATAGTTAATTTAACCAAATTACAGATTGTTTATAAAAAGGCTGATCATTGTTGTTGACAACAATACATTTTGGAAATTCTAGAGTGATTTTTGGGATGTTGTTCTTGTTCACGCCCTCAAATGAGAATTAACTGAAAAACTTACGTCTTTGGATTTAATAGCTACTGCTTCGAGTGAAGTAAATAACATATCTTTTGACCTCCTCCCAAGCAAAAAGAAATATAAAAATAACTATAAATCCATAAAATAATGGCAAAAAGCGTCAATAGCACAATATGCCAAGTCTCAAATCTTGCGCGTGTGGAAGATGCATTTTAATAATTCTCGCGCTGGATATAGCTACATGTTTGTTTCACCATAACGTTAGAAACAACTTTTGCAAATCGGTGACCAAGAAAATAGTCTTACACATTGAAATTCCTTAACAATGGTAAGCAATGAATCCGGGAACACTAGAAGTCTGTTACCTGTATGTAGTTAATAGAGTTCTGGTGACATCACTGTTGTACATCTAGCCCACTGAAAACGGTATTAAGCCTAAACACAATATTTTATGTATAATAGACATAACACCAGTTAGGCATTTTTACTTGGATTACGTATTTTGGGGCGGGTAAAGGAAAAAACGATTGTGGGTGCTCTCCTAATATGAGTTGTTTTAGGTAATCGTAAAGCGGATGGCGCTTCACATTGCCAAATCTTGCCAGGAAAGGCGCTATTTATACCTATGACCGTGTATATATTTGCTTAAAGGGACACTATCGTCACGTTCAGAGCAGACTTCCAATACGGCATGGAATCGGTTTCCTAGTGTAAGACGGACACATTGACTGAAAATTACTGTTTTTTTATACAGCAAAAACGGTAATAACATGACCTCATGTGGGGTATTTTTTTCAAGCACTGAATTAACCTAAAACTCCGATTCCATGCCC
Source organism: Zoroaster sp. YZ-2022 (assembly GCA_029582265.1). NCBI lineage: Eukaryota > Metazoa > Echinodermata > Asteroidea > Forcipulatida > Zoroasteridae > Zoroaster > Zoroaster sp. YZ-2022. Next base: position 25,128,777 of record CM055818.1, on the reverse strand, counting down.
GGTTGATGGTGATGATATTGTCCCTCTAAGATTAACTGAAACACTGACATGAAAGCATTTTTTCCCAGACTTCACAGCCTGCTGAAACCAAAATCGATGGACGGGGTGAAAAGTTTCTGCATTTGCCAACGACACCTTTCAAAGTAAGTATAATAATATGGGTATTAGTATATTTTTAGGACAAGCAAAAGTCAAGTAAACATAAATTAAGCTCAACAAAAACAGTCTCCAGTTCCTGGTTTGGCACGCGTAATTTTTAGTTTTCTTTTTGTCGCAATGAAATGATTTCCAATTGCAGCCAAAATTGGTGGATCGATTGGAATTCTGCTGCGCTATATTTTAAACTTTGTCATATGTATAAACGTATGCCTGATTTGTACGTCACCACACCGTTTTAAAGTTAACCAATAACCAGAAACCGGAGGCTTAATGTTTATATAAATTCTTGGAAAATAGTACCGGTAGTCCCTAAAAATGTATTAATATTTAGTATAATAAATTTTGTATGTCATATATGGAAATTGTTCTTACAGCACCTTAAACAATTATTTTCAGGGAAGATTAAGACCATCTTAAGCTTTACCCTTGTACAATTTGACCATTTGGTAATTTTATTATTACCAGTCTTGTCACATTTTACAAAATTTCAACAGTACGTTTGTTATTTCACAATGTAGAGAGAAACGGAGAAGGCATTTACTGAAACCAAAATCGATGGACGGGGTGCATGTTCTCTGCATATGCCAATGGCAGCTGTCAAAGTAAGTATAATCATAATGGGTATTAGTATATTTTGAGGACAAGCAAAAGTCAAGAAAACATAAATTAAGCTAAACAAAAATTTCCGTTTCCGTTTTCTTACAGCACCATATTTTTTTAGGGAAGATTAAGACCATCTTGAGCTTTACACTTAATAAGTTTTACATTAAAATTCGACCATTTGGTAATTTTATTGTTACCAATCTTTTCAATTTTTACAAAAGTTTCAACGGTACCCCCCACGTTTGTTATTTCACAATGTAGAGAGAAACGGAGGAGACACTTACTGAAACCAAAATCGATGGACGTGGTGAACGTTCTCTGCATATGCCAATGGTAGCTGTCAAAGTAAGTACAATATGGGTATTATTATATTTTGAGGACAAGCAAAAGTCAAGTAACCATAAATTAAGCTCAACAAAAATAGTTTCCAGTTTCTGGTTTTGCGTGCGAAATTGTTAGTTTCTTTTTTGAGGGGATATGAAACGATGTCCAATTGCTGGCAAAATTGCTGGATCGATTGGAATTCTGCCGCTTGTGCCCAATTTGTACGTCACCGCACCGTTATTGAAGCCAAACTCTGATCAGAAACCGGATACTTTGTTTGGCCTTATTAGTTTATATAACTTCTTGGTTATGGATATGGAAAGCATGAGCAAAAACGTTTAATCAGAAAAAAAAAGTGTATAAAATGCACATTGTCAAAGTATAACAAAAAATCATCAAGTCATTAATTAAATATTTTTTCTGAACATGTGACAAATGTAAATATTATTACTCAATTACTCATTGGCCAAAATTCGAGTAAAATTTGCATCTAATACATCATACGAAGACTATGGAAACAATGCAGGAAATAGATAGAGGCAGTTTTTACACTGTGGGAATTTACATGGATAACAATGTCCTTCACTCATTGACTTATTGACAGTTTCGTTCACATTGCATCAGTTATGTTAGGTGTCATATTTTGTCAGGGCATCACCAAAAGAACATGTACAAAAATCGATCGATCGATCGATCAATCGATCAATCAATATGTAACAACAAACTAAATAAAATAAAAACATGACTTTATGTGTACACTTACTCTCTTTGAATCTGTTGGAATCCCTTTTAATCGAGTTATACAATATACAACCATTAAGTGAAATGCAATGTTTACGAGAAAATAGTAGTCCCTAAAATGCATTAATATTTGGTGTATTAAGTCTTCTATAGGAAACTTTTCTTACACTGTAAAAAAATTGGGCAAAAAAATGCCCAACGTTTTACCCAACGTTGGATCAATAGTCAACCTGTACAACATTTGGGCAATTATTGCCCAACGGTCATTGGGTAATGCCCTTGCCCAATAATTTAGCAAATGGTTTACACAACAGTTGGATATATATTTTTTTACCAACTTTTGGGTTATGCCAATTACCAACAGTTGTTGAAAATATTTGCCCACATATTGGACAGCCCATATTAACCAATTGTTGGAACATGCCCCTGCTCAACAGTTGGTCACTAATTTATCCAGTAATTGGGAATATTACTTTATTTCCCAACAATTGGTTTATGAAATTAACCAACTGTTGTCGACAATATTTGCCCATATACTGGGCAGCGCCTATTGACCAATATGCACCTGCTCAACAGTTGGTCAGTGATTTATCCAGTAATTGGGGATGTTTTTTTCTCAATGGTTGGGTATAATATCCTTTGGTTTCCCAGCAATTGTGGAATGAATTTCCATAATTGGGTAACAAATAATAAACAATGACACTTTGTTGTTTTACATTCGCCTTTAAAAAAAAGCTTTTATTCACACTCCCAAAGATTATATTACTGAACATCAAAGTACAAGCGTGTGTGAAACAATGCAACGTTTTCCTTCCATACAATATACATTATGCAGTGTCTGCATCTAAAACAACGGAAACACATAAACAAACTTTTAAAAATTGTGTTGCCTAACCTTTAAGAACTATCTTTACAAATGATGGCAAGGGCAAGTGGCTGATCTGATTCTGCGAGTGGGCAGGGTGTTCATCAAGGGGCGCATGTACATGAACGAACTTTTAAAAATTGTGTTGGCCTAACATTTAAGAATTTTTACAAATGATGGCAAGGGCAATTTGCTGATCCGATTCTGCGAGTGGGCAGGGTGTTCAATCAAGGGGCGTCAAAAATATGGAAAATGTGGAATATTCTAAAAACTAATAAATCAGAAACTATAATCAGGAAATGTGCTGCTGGGTTGGTTGCTTCTACATGTATAGTTGCCTATTAAAAATGGACAAGGCCCTGATCACGATCAATGTTAATGTGTGACTTATAATTATTACAATATTTTGAATCCCGTTTGGTATGGCTGTTTAGATTATGATATAAAACTGTTGTCATGCATAAAATGAATCAGATTATTTTTTACTCCAGTCTCGATTATGTTACATTGCTTTGAATGGAAGACAACATAACACAGCTGAAATATGATAAAATCTTGTTTCATCTCACATGTACCTGATCTGCTCTGCATGAGTCTTATGTGGCACTGTGTATTTTTGTCTATGGTCATTTTGCATCAGAAATTTTGTTATTTTTATATTAATAAATTTTGTTTTCTCTTTCTGCTTTAGCATGTAAACATTCAATAATGTGATGCTATATATTAATAGCAACTTCAGTCACAAAAGAAACTTTGTTTTTATTTAATTACTTAATTTTAAAATACAAATAAAGGGCAGTCTTTAAAAAGGTTTGTCAGTTTCAATTTGTTTGAAGTGACCCATCACCAGCAAGCCACATGCCACCAACATTAAACACATGCTAAATGAATGCTGTTGTATGTTCTTTGTAAAATTTTCAACATGACAAGACTCAATTTCATAGAGCAGGTCACATTATCAACATTGGATGATAAAAAACAAACCATCTTGCTGTCTCTAAGTCACTACAAAACAATTAAGTAGGTACTGTTTGGTTACCCAAAACATTTACTTTAAAAATATGTGTTCTTTTACACACTAACAAGGACAAATATCGAACGCTACAGTACTTTTGCTACAGTAGGTCGACTATGGGAAAGGCTCTATTTCAATAAACCTCTTGCATAATAATGATGCGTACATTGGGGGCAAACATTGGAAATGTGCACAATTCTTTGCGGCCAGAGCACTGTTTGAGCTTGTGAAGTCAATTTGCAAGGGATCTACGAAAATCATTTTTTTGTGGTTACAAAATACAAACAAAAACAAATAAATAAATATTTGCATATCACAACAAAATATAAAACGCTACAGTACGTCTTCTATAGTAAAGTAGGGGGAAAATAAAGCAAACAACAACGTAAAATTGCCTTACCCTGAACCTTCAAGGTATCTTTAAGGACCTTGGCACACATGAGGTAATTTACAGCAACTTGGATGCATTGCATGTTAAATGCTTGATTAGCACAAAAGACAGTGGTTTATAGCTCAAGAGGTTCCCGCCCCCCTCCCCCCACCCAGATTTTGTGGTCTTGTATTCTGGAAATGTTGGCTGAAATTTTAGGAATTCAAGCATTAACTTTTCAATCGCTTTAACAAAAATTAAATTCAAATTTAAGTTGAAATTTCCTTAATTTAAGGCAATTTAAAAATGTGTAACCCCTACAGACCGATCCATTAAGCCCCGCAATTACAGCCTTGGCTTTGCAACCGAAATTTAGTAACAGTTTCACATGATAAAATCCTGTTGGGAAGTGTAAACGCATGTGCACAGCCAATGCTGTGATTGGTCAATATGTTTAGGGCGGGGCTTAATGGATCGGTCTATTCCCAACATAAAAGCTCATATTTTTAAATTAAAGCATAAACATTCTTCCCACATTGACCAAATGCCCGATAGTTGAGCCAAATAAGGAAATCCAATGCTCAAATGAGATGAACAAATGAAGTATTGGCTTAAGAGCTGATTACAGAAGTGTTTTTTAGGGGCATGTGACATGTGTGTGTGTGTGTTTTCCTTCCTGAATTTTGACCTAACTTTCACCGATTTTACAAAATTTAGGCTTCCATTTTTAGAGACATGTCCCTCTCTGTCCAATTCCCCCCCCCCCCCAACCAACCATAAAAATAAATCAGGGCTATGCCACAATAACAAAATATATGTTTAAAAAGCCCATATCAATATTTCCAAGAAAATTATATGACAATTAAATTGCGAATGTCTTTTTCTGCTGTTTGTAAATTGCCTCAAGTGGTAGTGACCTTAGCTTGATTTACAGGGTTTTTTTGAATGAGAGGAATGCTCTAAGAGCTCTCAGTGTTGGACTATCTCTACTTCGAACACCTTGCTGTTCATAGATGCACTTTTCCAGAAAGGTCCATGAAGCGTGGCATCTTTGTTTGTATTTACAATCAAGTACGTAGTGCGCCTTGTAACACACATCAATTGATGCCAGCAGTGAAGACTGTGGTAATGCGTTCTTCTCTATGATGACAAATTAACTTGTAACTTCTAGAGCAGTCCCAAGTACAAGGACGTACGGCTGTGGGCGTTTCGCTTCATCAATTGCCTCCAAGTAACTGGGCATGTGGATGATCTCCTGCATGAAAACAATGTTTAAATTTAATTCATACCCATGTAAGTTATTCACTGAAATCCTCTGGGAAAGAGTTGGGTATGGTATGATACACTTTTAAAAATGACAATCGTGTGCTGTGGCAAAGCATTTTTGTGTCCCTGACTCAATTAGTTTTGGTTACTGAATCATGAGAATGTTGGTTTGAATCTTAGATTGGCTATCCCTGACACTTGTGCTCCTGAGCAAGAACAAGGGATCTTCATCACCAAGTACAAATTGGTTGCCTGCCAGGGTAGATGTTGCTATTGTGAATGATTCCAGGGTTGCATACTATACCATTACCAACCTTTTGTTTGTCAACAAGAGCTTTAACTCCTTCGCTGTGGGTGCGTCTTCCAGCAGCCGATTTTCTTATGTTGCCTTCAAAAATGAGGGGGACAATGTACATGGCCAAGCATGCCTTCTGATCTATATAATGAGGAAATAAATAATAACTCACATAAGGCAAGACTATGAGAGGTCGTGAAAATAATGAATTTTACTGACGAGAGGTCATGGATATTTGGAAAAGTTTTAATACAGGTTACAAAACAAATAAATGATGAGTGCACTATAAAGTGTTCATTATTTACAAACATGTATTTCTCCGAATTTATTGAATACTAAGGTGAACTTGACCAGAGACAATAATTGTGTTTTACTTTAATTCAAACTTGCTTTCTGTTAAAATAATGCTCAAACGAGATCCTTCGGTGCAAATAAACGTTGAACCTTGTTTATAGTGTGTTCATTATTTCATTGTTAGTACGAAGAGTTCCTCCCTTAGAATTTGGTTTAAAAAAATTAGCACTAAGCCACAAGTAAAAGCAGTTGACATTTGTTTTCTAGCATCCCACACAAAGATTCTACACATTTGTTTAGAGACCTGGTAACAAACAATGATGCTGTAAATTGCCAAGTCATTTACTCTTTTGGTGGCTTAGTCAGTTTGTCTTTTCACAAATTTTTATTTAATTTGTTTTGCGTTGGTGTGCCAAAATAGTAAAATTAACACGAATCATGTGACACGCTCTGCCAGTAAAAAATATAAGCTATGTGTCAGTGTTGATTATTACAATACCTTTTGTCAGTTTCGTCAGGTCAGTATCAGGTTGTATTTCCAATACCTATTTCCATAACGAACAGATACTTGTTCCATACTCAATGAGGGGGTCAACCATGGCATCCCAGCGACTGTGCAGATTGTCAGCAGATATGGGGTACAGCAACTGATAGTCCTGTTCAATCTATGCATTGGTGCAAAACAAAAGCATTTACATAAGCCCTGATGTACACACATGGTTACAGTTTGTCCTGTGATTTCATAAGCTTCTTTAAGCACGCAAAGTATAGAAAAGTTTTGCTCAGCAGAGCTGTTAAGCAGACAATTATGCTCACCATATTGTTATCTAGCAGTCTGGGGAACTGTCGAAGAATCGCAGCTACTGTCCTGTCCTTGTTCTTTATCCAATCTCTTCTGTACATGGCTGTCATTGACATGTACTCCTTAACTTGCGCAGCAGGTTCTAAATTGTTCTTCAGCCACTCGATCTTTGATTGAGTATCTTCTGACACCTCAGGCAATTCATCAGAGTCATAAACAGCTGGTGGTGTAGCTACAAATACAATTGGAAAATCAACAAAATAAGAATAATAAAAATCCATCATGTGATCTGTGTTATGACTGCTGTCACACCAAGTGTCCCCCCTCCGGACCCCCTTATGACTACTGGTAATCATTTTATCCATCTTTTTAGGTCATTCACTAATTTTGTTGTTAGTAGGGGTTTTCTCTCTTAACCTTGTGTGTCCCTGGTTTCCTTAGCATGTGGGAAGGTGTGAGAGGGTGTGGCAAAGGACAAAGGGGATGGTTGGGTCACTATACAGTGTACATCTAAAAGTTTGAGGCTATCAACCCAAATGGTTTCAAGCAGAAGCATGGAGATAATGCACCATCACTTGACCGTATAGTTAGACACTTGTGTGTGTGTTTCATGTACTGATCAAAGATCATGAAGGAAGGGAACTGCAGAGGATAAACTTGATATAGCTTCAGATTGATGAGATATCCAAGTTATAAGGGTGCAAATATTGCTTACTTGTAGTACACTCCTGTGGTTCTTTCTTAGTCTGTAGCATGTGTTTTCGTACATAACGGAGGTGCTCTTCTAGATAACCAGTGGCAGGACATCTATGTGATCCTTTAGTATAAAATGACTCCTGAAACACAATGTAAACAAGCTCAGTAAATGTCTGCCAGTTGTCATAATTTCAAGTACATTTCACAACCTACCGCAGGCCGACGTCAGCCTATTCCTACCCATAAATGCAAAATGAATTCCTTGCATCATTGTGACATTTTGCTTTCAATATAAGTGAACAGAATTAAGACCATTACATATTAAACATTTACCTTTTAAGGGACATGCAGAATTTTTGACTAAGAGCATTTTAATCAGATATGTGCGTACTACATGTAAATACACACTGCATATAATTTCAAACTATAAATTAACTTGTCATACTGGTCGAAGATGTATTTTGTGTGAAAATCCTGTAAATATAAAAATATTATGCTCTCCCTAACTTACATATCCTGTGATTCCCTGTGGGTCTCGTAAGCATGGAAAAGCTGTTACGACACTCTGTGCCAACGCATTTTTTTCAAATGATCCTGGGCTGCAATAAACCAGAAGAATTTCAGTGTACAATACAAAATTTCAGAACTTGAAAATATAGAAATAAAACAGTTCAGCTCCAGCACACATAAAATCATACAGACCTTTATAATGGCAGGAATTTGCTGGAGCAGTACATAAAAAGATTACTTAGTGAGAACATGATATGCATATTATGAAGAAAAAACTTTGTCCATCCACAAATACTTGCCTACTACCAAGCTTAATAATGCCTTCTCGTTTTTCGCTAAGACAACTTTTAAGAAAAACTTAAATTAGGGGGTAATAGTGTGATAAACCGGTTTATACAGTGCCATCCCCTATCCCCCATGCCCTTTAATACATACGGTACCCTTTTTCAGTGAAACTATAGTTTAAATTTTCCCAATTGTCCTAAATAATTGTCTATGGAGTCGACAAAATTCTCATGCACACATCCAAAACATGGCAAGAGAGTTGCACGAATCATGAGCTGCGAACTGCACCGCGCAAACACGCGATCCAAATGTTGCGCATATTAAAGCCATAGTTGCGTGAATCATGTGCTGTAGACTGGCTTGAACTTAGGGCAAACAAACGCATAACGCCATCCAAGCATCGAGCGTAAAGCCAATGCAAGCAGTCGCGCGAATGGTCACATGCGGAAATCTGGATTGAACCTGCGCATAAACAATCACGCGGTACAAAGGTTTCCCATAGCCATATCATATCACCACCCGGATCGTGTTTATGTGCCACTGTGCTTACCTGGAGAATAATGTACTCACGTGATGGGGTTTTATCCAATCAGATTATCTAAATTGTCTGAGGTATGTAAGACTTGAAAGCGTATATACTTACTTTTTACCATGTGAGGAGATCAAATGGCCAACCAATATTTTCACCAGCTGATGCTTGACTTTTTTAGTTAAGAAACCGCTATTTTCAATGTCTTGAATAACAATCCGCCCTTGTGTTGTCTCACTGAGGATCTTCTTGGTGTCCTGAAATAAAAGTATAAAGCTATTCACAATCAAAAGGAGATAACATCTTAAAGACGGTAAAGAGCAAAAGTGAGAGTGAAATGTGCAAAGTTTGAGATAAACAGCAGTATGTGTAAGAAATGAAGTTCAGTCCGTATGATAATCTAAGAGACTTAATCAAGAGTCAAATATTACAGAGAACAACATCATTCAATAACCTTGTAGAAAACAAAGGGTTATGCTATCCAAGTGGATCCATTTGTGTGTGTGTGGGGGGGGGGGGCATACTAGTGTACAATGTTCTGTAGTTTAAGTTGAAATTGTTTTGTATTCATAAGGACTTGGATTGGAGTTTACTTGGAACCAGTTTCATTTAATTACATTTGATCCAAAATAAGGTGTTTTTTCTTCAAAGAAAATACATTACTTTAACTTACAAACAAAACAGTTTTCTTTCTTTTCAGAGATGGTGGTGCACATGTCCTGGTCTGTGTTAGTGGTGAGATTGTGGTTGTCGTGGTCTCTGAATCTGACAAATCCAGTGTTGTACATGGTGTGTTACCTCCTCCAGAGATCTCCTGATCAGTTACGTCTGAAGTTGATGAACCGAACAACGATGGTGTATAAGTTGAATTTGGATACATGATGTCTTCCAGAATTTGTGTTGGTAGCTGTAGCTCCACTACTTGTGGCTGCATCTTGATGAAAGCATACAATGTATATTCACGAAAATATGCCAAACAATTAATATTATGTTTTGTATAAATTTTAAAGGATGTGCACATCATCAGTACTTAACTTAATTATCAACTGCAGGCCAATTATTATTAATTAAGTACAATTAAACTTCATGAGGAGTTACTCCATTTGATACTGTAATGTCATGTTCAGGAAAACTCAAAAGTCACTAAATGCAATTTCAGTTTGAATCATTTGAACACATTTTGCTATTTTCTGAAGCAAAATGTCTGCAAGTAACTGTCTCGATAATATTTAAGATACATGTATCTAAAATTCTGCAATTCAACAACATTGTGGACTTCCTAATGGTGTCATTAAAAAAATTGACCAGCAACGTATTTTTTACAGTAAACAACAAATTCTAAAAGTGGATTTAAATTATGAGGAAGATGAAACATTATTACCATTCATATAATATTAAATGGAGCTATGATGTACCAGGATTGATCATCTTTGCCATGACACTTTGTCACATGAAATGGTCGGCAGCTGTTGAGTTCTTGTGGCTGTTTGATAACACATTCATTTTGAGATTCTGCCACAGAAAATGCATGCAAGTGACGGTTGTAATACCTAATGTGCCATGGATTTAAGACAAAGTAAACCTTATTCTCAAATACCAGGATGGTTTAGACTTTTGCATAGTGCGGCCCTTCGTCATTCCAGTCAACAAGAACCATACAATTTGGTTTGAATTCATAAGATTGGATACAAACACTCCCTGACAATGTCACTATACTATCCATTCCACAACCAAGGAATGCGCACACAGCATGTGCATCCTCCATGGAGGAAACTTGAATAGGTAGCTGATGCTTGATTTCTTTGTTTGCAACTTAATGGCTTTCTCAGGAGAAAATTGTAGCTTTGCTGCTGCAGCTGCTGTCCGTCAGTAACAGTTTTCTCAATGTTTTTGTAATTATTACAAACACGAGCCCATCGTTTCAAAGGCTTATGTTTTGCTTCCTTTCGCATGCTCGAATACTGCGAAAGTGGACCAAGTAGTCGTGTCAGACGAGGATAGTGAAGTACAAAGTGTTGTTTTGGTGTAAGATGCCTGTCTGGAAAGAGCTGCAAAAAGAGTCGGTGATGGTCCATAATTAAAGCCTTCAATACGTATGTACCAGCATGGCGCCATTACTATTTCATGTATGTCGAGTAGCAACAGAAACATCTCCCAAACATCTGACGACTCCTCAATTAGGTCACCAATAATTAGTGGAAGATACAGAGCCAAACACTTTGTCTGTGCCGCTTTCTGACCACTTGATCCAGATGGGTTTACAATGGCTGATGGCATGATGGGACTTGGTTTATTTCTTTTATCTACTAAACCATAGCTGAAGGAGGACAACCGCCCATTGAGTTCTTCAAGAGTGAAACGTCCTTCCTCTATGAGAACTTTCAAGGTAAGTTTCATTTCCAAAGGGATAATGCCCTCCAAGAAGTCATGCATGACATCTACAGTGTAGTTCTCACTGGCATCAAACCCAGTCAGCTTATTCAACTCTGTTGACCTTTTTATACCTGTCAGAGAAACATTATCAACAAGAAGGTCTGCAGCATAGCTATCTTTGTTTCTTAACATAGGCACATCTTCAGTGAGCTGTTTTCTACACATTTCTTTTGGTGATTTACAAAATCGACAATAGTAATTTGCTGAGAAGCTCTCAACAAACCCAAGCATTTCGTGCAAGCCCAAATTGTCTCCTATTGCCTGGAAAAGGACAGCCTCAACACATATCCTGTATAATCTTCACATGAAATCTGAAGACCTCTTCTTTCCATGTCCTGTAGGTCCTTCACAATTGCTGAAAGTATAGTATCAATCCCATATTGGTTAACATTTGTTCTTTTGGCACATGCAGCCAATAAAATATTGCACAACATAGCCTGAAACTGAGCCGGAAGACACAACACGCTCACATAGAAACCAGTTAGCTTGTTAACCCATTTTTTAGACCCCAGGGGATTACCGGTCTCGTAATCATCACAGTAGAGCAGCAAAGGAATGACAATATCCTTTGATGTAGAATATTTGTCTTTGAAGTAACTGCCATCCCTGTATGTTTTCAAAAGAGAACCATCATCACATGGGTGCTCATTAAGAATAGCTGTCATTACACCTGCTTGCTCCAAGTGTTTCTTTAGTGTTTTTCTAACTGGAACATACTGGAAAGTGTCTTTCTGTAGTTTCTGATGAACCCCTCCTCTTGAATTATCACTTTGTGACACGAAGGATAAACCCAAAACTTTCAGCTCAGGGCTAATAAGAAAACCTTTGTCTTTGAAATACTTCTCCTGTTTGTACTGTGATCCCATATCATCAAAGGCTTTGCGTATAACCTCAGCTTCATCAAACACGTTTTCAAGCTTGGTGATATCAGCTTCATTGACTGGCATTCCTCTTTGGACCTCTTTCGCAGGTGTTTTAAATGTTTCGTGTAGGTGACTTACTACAACCGTAATCAGCTCTTCAACTTCTTGTATTACAGTTTGTATGGTGGAAGAAGGCACAGCAGACGCTTTCATATTTGCTATGAAGAAATAAATTGCTTCATAAATATCTACACATTTCTGTCCATCTTTTTCACTATCTGGTTCATCTTCACTCATAGGAGTATTCTCTACATCTGATTGATCAACATCAACTTCATTTTCTTGTAAAACGTCTGTTGCTGTGTCTGCAGCATGGACTGCCAAAATATGGCGTCTGTATGATGACACATATTGAAATGTTGACATACAACCATCTTGTCTACATACCACAAAAGTTGAAGTACCAGCATGTACACCATGGACATATTTGAGATAGTTGAAAAGGCCATTTACACCCCCTTGTACCTCATTCAAACACTTGTAGCACAACATTTTAACAACAAATATTCATGGAAATTAACATCTCACATATTTTTTCCACTGCTGTGTGAACTTCAACCTCAGACCTATTTTGGGAATCAACTGTGCAATGTCTGCATCATTTAGTAGTTTCAGGCACTCAATATCTATGACATTATCTGTAAAACATAAAAATAAAATGAGTTAGTGAGATGTTTGTATTTTGTCATGTTCTTGGGAGGAGTTTGGGGAAGAGAAGAGTTTGGCTTGTAATTTATTTAAAGCTATTCAAGCATTAAATGCACTATCAGCGATATAAAAATGAAAACAGCGAAAAACATCAAAAATCAGCTTTCTACATTTTCATAAGCAAAGACAAAGAGGTACTATAACCATAGCCTGCATACATGTATGTTGTGGCCGCAAGGCTATTTTATACGGAAAAAATCTGACATGCCAAAGTTGGTAAATTACGAGTCACTAAGCTGAAACCTGACTGATGTTAGCCCGAAATTTGGGCCCGAATTCGGGCTGGCAAGAATTTGGTGCAAGCACCAAATGTTGTTATTCTGTATGGAATAATGAAATCAGGTAATTATTTTCCTTGTATGGAAAATAATTACCAACTTGGACATTATGTCAGAACTACTGTGAGTATTGTTTTATTAGTAACTACGGGCCCCTACCCGACTAAGCCTTTGTTTTTAGGGACCCCCTCAATGTAAATTATGTAATATGGTTAATTAACATTTTTTTCTGGCCAAGTATTATCTAAATTAAACCATTTTCTTTGTCATCTATTTTATGTGGAAAATATTAGTGAACTGAACTGAACTGAACTGAGCTGAACTCTGCAAACCTCTAATCTAAAAAAATTCTGCCATTTCCATCTTTAAAGTTTGGATAAAAATACTAAATTGTCCACACAGACTCAACAGTTAATTTTTCCCTGTTTCACTGTTAAATTCTGAGCATTTAAAATGTTTCCTTCCTCCATGAATTAACATACTAATTATTAGGTCTGCTGCCACATGTCATAGTACCCTCAAAATGGGCCATGTTGGCACATTATGACCAGAAGTTAGGTAATATAATTAATATTTAAAGAGTTTAAAGCACTTTACCCAACCTTTTGGGGCCACTTGTACCAACTGTTTGGAAAATTGAGTATTTGTATCAAAAAAATGGTCATTGCTATTGTGTGTAAAACCGTTTTTACATAGACCTAGCACATTTTAAAAATTATATAAAAATCAGAACAGTCGCGGCTGTTGGCCTACTGCACAGTGTGTAGGCCTACATCGTGACGTAAAATTTATACAGCAGCCATTATGTATACACTGACGTCAGTTGGTAGGCCTGAGCAACTGACGCTAGCTAGCCGGCCCCGCTAGCTCGCTACACATGCTACACGTTTGCCGCCGTAAGGCATAATCGAAGCGCTGACTGCTACAGTGCTAGCAGACTCTGGTGTTCATTTAACTCGAAATTCTGCATGATAGATTACAAATATTGTACACTTATATATCTGTTAGTTATGTGCAACAAATTCTTACCTGTGAATATGTCCTTCAGTTCTGATAGGTTCCATTCCTCCAGCAAAGCGTTAATGTCGATGTCCGCCATGTGTCTTGCATGTGTGTAGTCATCAACGAGATGCGGCGCCGCGGCACGGCGGACGCACGTGTGTATTGTCATTTCTCAACTGTTGGCCCATTTTGTGCAAAACTCCACAACATATTGGATTTTTGCTTAATTATCTACCCAATGAAATGGTACTTGAAAGAATGCCATTATTAGTTAGACATTAATTGCCCAACGAAGGTGACTACAACACTGGTTACTTCTTTAATTTACCCAACAGCAACATGTGCCCATTAGTTAAATAAAAAAAGGACCAACAAATGCGCAAATTAATTTGCCCAGTATTTCTTTTTTAATTTGCCCATTAGTTAAATATAAAAAAACTACCAACAAATGCACAAATTAATTTACCCAATAATCTTTTACACAGTATTTTTTACAGTGTACAACACCCAATGATTTCCAGAGAAGATTAATACCATCGTGGGCTTTTTATTTAAAATTTAAGCATTTTAACTTACCTTTACGTCTTTTAACTTACCTTTACAAAATTTCAACGGTACCCCCATATTTATTATCTCAAATGTAGAGAGAAATGGAGACGGCCCTTACAAGAAGACCACGGCAAGAGTTCGGAGATTATGGTGGTTTAACAGAGGAAATAGTTAGTACTGTTTGCAAAATACTTGACGAGCGTAAAAGTGATAAAGAACTACTTACTGAGTATACTGACTACCTCTCCGGTACGGATTATATATCTGCGACAGCCACGAACAAGGAGATACTGAAAATCTACTTCGCGAAGTGTGTACAACATCACATATCTAAGGAGGAGGCTGTGCAGTATCTGAAACAAGTGTTAAGTCGCCTAAATATCGAAGAAGCTGTCAGGATGATAAGTGTATCAGGTAAGTGCCACCGCTTTCGAACAGTATGATTTGCTTCCTAATTCCTACAATAGAACCGCCACGAATGTAATTGTCTTTAATGTAATTTTGTGACGTGTGGTTCTAGAATATTGTAGATAGGTCAACAGCAACAAGCCACAGTTATATCAATTGGGGCTTGGACACGTTTACTCTTATTGTTTTAACATAGACCTACTTTCTAATGTATAGATATGAACGTTATGAATGAGAATAAAGAACAGAAGTCTGTAGAAGTGGATGCCAGAGTACAGCAGTCTCAACCCCCTATAACGGTATGTTTCTTTTTCTCTAGTCTTTGCCGATCTTTCCTCAGTAAAAGTATTTCTTTCATTTTCCTGATTTTTTGTCTTTGATTACAAATGATAACAACATTGAAGTTGCATTTAATAGGTTTGAAATGTGCATCTAAATTTGATTGATATTTTTTACTTATTTACTTGTGTTCATTGCTTCAGAATTTACCATAGGATGGGGATAGGCGACTTGGTAACACAATTTTCTACACAGGGGGGGCGCTATTTATACCCAGATTACTGTGTCATACACTGAAGAAGTAAATACCCAAAAACGATTTCCATAATACACTGGAAGTGGTCACATAGTTCGATCTCACCAAGTTTATTGATTAAAATTGATTGACAATAAATCCCCCAAAATACGTATTAAAATGTATACATTATCAGCATTTTCCACTGAAATTCAAGTGGTCACGTCCGATCTGTCTTTATCATCCATTAACGTCCAGTAACATACTGCCCTCACCAACACATTTCGACCTCAATGAACTGTGATTCCATTTCAGACACCTTTTCTTGCTCCACATTATTGTAAAAAACAAAAAAACAATCAAGATTCAATTCAAAAGAACTGTTAGAATATCGATAACCATTATTTAGGTTTAACTTAAACAATGTTGAGACGATCGGTGTTTAGATTTAAGGTCAATAGTAGATTATAGCCGAACATAATAAAATGTTCACTTTTACTATTTTTTTATTTTAGGCTTTTATTATTATGGTCTAAATTAGCCAGCCGGGAATTCAGTGTGACACGTAATAAGAAAATAATAACACATTCTGTATGAACACATACACGAAGTCAGCAGTTACAACTGTTCAAAGACCGCGCCCTAGTTTATGTAGTCTGGGTTCCCTAATTGACATTGATAATATCTCTGCGCCACACATAAAGTAGTTTTATAATACACGAATAAAGTAGTACTAAAGCAGAACCTTTACACGATGTACACGACATAGTTTTATATAATCTCTTGAGTTTTCACCGTAATTCACACGCAGGGCCGTAGTCATGACATTATCTTTGTGGTAGACTAGAGACATTTGAGTGCGTGAACAAGAACAACATCCCAAAAATCATTTGACGAGGGGAGGGGCTTGGGCGGGCAACGCAATAATTTCATCAATTCAAGTCTCCCTTAGCCTTAGTCCGATTAATGTTGAACTGTCTGATATTTTCGTAACTATTTTTGTCACATTTTAGGCAATGCTAATTAATTTTCATCAACAAGAAAAAATAATTGTTATTTTCTTATTAATGTGCAATACAAATACCATAACCATTTGATTTAAGTATAGTTAAGCACGGTTTAATTGAAAACTATGTAATAAGCCTACATGAGTAAAATTGTATTAAACTCTTGTGTTAAACGCTTGTTACAAGCTTGTCTTCAAACATAACAATGTTTTAACATTTGCCATACAGGATAAGGGACATACAGTAAAAGAGACCTTGAAGGATTCGAAGGCAATTAATTATTTGCTAGACAATAACACCAAAGGTAAAATCATAAGTTTATTAGAGTGTTGAGCATTAGAAGCAAACTAAATAGTCCAGTATTTTTCATGAGTACAAGCACGAGTATGAGGACTATAACTGATTAGAAGGCATTATAACATTATTTATTATTATTATTATTTTTTAAAATTTACTGTCAGTCACCCTAAACAAGGCCAATAGCCACTAGACTGTAAGGGGTTACATATGCGATATGTCATCCACCATTTAAGCAAGATTACATTTGTTGATGTTTTTCTTAAACTGGACGGATATAATTTATTTGACGGCAATAACAAATGGAAATCCGTTTGGCAACTAATTTTATTTTACATCAATAATACAAATCCAGCAATAGGCTGCAATGATAATAATATTGGAGTCTTACATAACGCATTATATATCACGAAATGATACTCGTATCGTTTCACATTATTGGCCCTATTCATTTGGGTCAATATGAATCCTTACACGTTCTTATGAGGACATACCATTTCGGATAAATTATACATGTACATTAGAAGCTAACGATATTCGCCTACGACACATAGTGATTTATAACTAATTGTATAACGATTTAGCAGTGCTGTATGAACATTTTAATGGTGAGAATATTTCTTCTATATAATAACTGCCAAAATATTTAACCCTTTCACTGCCATTGGTGACTTTAGTCGACAACACACATACCCCATGTTGCTTACCATTGGCGACTTTAGTCGACCAAGGCCACCACACACACAGCACTTAATTGGGAGTATCATGACCAGCTTTTAATATAGCTTTATTTTTTCCCTTCTTCGCAGTCCATACCCATGCTATTATGGTTGTAAAAGTTGCATACTGTTGTGCAATAATGTGTGAATTCATGCATGATTGGGAGACAGTTCGCTAACCAGTGGGACATCCTTTTGAAACAAATCGGTAATGAAAGGGTTAAAATATGACAATCATGTCAGTTTATGGTAATTTGAGTAATGCCTTTGAATTCTAATAAATTGTGTCGTGTGATGTAACAAATAAATATAAATGAAAATCAAGCTTGTTTTCTATTGTGAGAGGGTTTAAAAAATATGTTTAAAAATCTAGCGATTTGAAGCTTGTGTGTACTTACGAGTGTTGTATAAGGTATATATATTGGTGGTATTGTTTAACACCATTTGTTTATTGTAATTTTTTGGAAAGATTCGAAATTGGATAAACGAGGAGAAAATGTTCCAGACACTGAAATAACACAATGTTGGCCACAACCATCATATTATCTTTACGATAACCCGTTGGTAAGTTTATGTACTATATACAAAAAAAACTTGGTTATTTTTCCTAAATGCCATTTGGCGTTCCCGCTACCCCGTACACCTTGTTCACTGCTATTGCCATGTGATATTTAAGTTTACGAAAGTCCCTTGAATTGGCTGTATTTCTGTTTGTTGTTTGTGAAAATAAAAAACAAAAAAATGTAAAGTTAAACATGTTTTATCATATTGAATTAATAATGTACCACTTCATATTTTCCTTCAGACTGGCATTGCTGTTGACATGTGCTTTCGAGAACTTGCTGATAAGCTAGGAGCACAGTGGGAGGAGTTGGCTACATATCTAAGCATACCGGATGGTGACTTGTACGCATTAAAGGAAGATAATAAAGCAAACGTGAAGAATCAGATATTCTGTATGCTGATGAAGTGGATGCAAAGAATGGGAGGCTTTGGAGATACTGAATTCAAGTCTCTTGCTGCAAACCTTGAGAAGGTTGAACGTAATGATCTTGTTCAGCAATTAAACCGAAGGGTTACCAGCATGCTGTTCTTTCAACTAGCGCCGAGTAGGGTCAGGAAACAGGTAAACACCGGACAAGGGCAGATCTAGACCCAACGTTGTGGGGCTAAATGCTGGAGTGGTTGGACTTGCGAGCGCAAAGCCCGAAGCCATTCATGGCGGTGGCGGTGGTTGGGGGGGGCGGGCATCTGGTTGTCGGACCCTCTGTAAGGGCCTCTAAAATGTTTGGATTTAGGCACTCTTTAATGATTAGGATTAATTTATTGTTTGATGCAGATTTTGTTAGGGGTGGGACATGACCCCCATTTTCCTCTACCCCTGTATCCTCATCTGGCATCGGATGCAATTTTTTGTTTGTTTGTTTTTTAATTGTGACATATCGATAATATAAGTTATCGGATCAGAAAATATAATTGTCGATTAAGTGCAACAAGGTTTTATCCCAATTTATATAAAACAGTCGTATCTTTTAACAGAATTCCGAGATGTACAAGCAAAACATATTTATGTGTGATTGTTAAAATGATTCTACAACATTGGTAACATTATTTGTGTTGACGAGAACATAGCAAACACCTTATATTGGCAAACACGAAGTTCGTATGCATTCTATGTTCAATACGTATCTTATAAAGACATCAATTCAGTTGAGAAATAATTTTAACTGTCCTAACGATATTGTGTAGCATCTTGGACGACAACACACCGGGTATTGGATTGCACTATCACGGGCGGATCCAGAATATTTTTAGGGGGGCTGAGAATCAAGAACGATTTTCAGTACTACAAAAATTACAATGAAATAATCAAAGGGAGAGAAAAACAAAGCACAGTGAGGGTGAAATGAGCGGAAAACATGAGGGGGAATACCTTACCGTTTGTATCTGATTCTGTTTGTACATATGTGTACATATGTGACCCGCTCTGTGAAAATTTGCCACAAGACGCAAATTTGACAAATATACATTTCTATGGAGCTGGAAAGAGTACATAATCAGCTTTAATTTGGTATATGCGTGTGGCATATTGCATTATGGAGATATGGCATTTGTGATAATCACTAATGTGCATAATTAACACAATTTAGTGTTAGGAAAATGAAAACAAATGACAATTATTTGAAACAAAGTACTCACAAAAATCATTGATTTTTAATATTTTATTGATTGAAATTGACGTTTATGTAAACATATTTAAAAAAATTAGATCCTAATGATGTCAAAAAAACATAACCAAAAATTAGATGTTAAAAGAAAAAAACCTCTCAACATTTCATCGCCCATTACATGTAAACGCATGGCGCAACATGTCACCCTTTTTCACAGAGCGGGTCACACATATCAAATAGAAAGCACATTGCATGTAAGCAGTTTTACATAGCATAATCCACATGGGTTAACCAAATATTGTAGAATATGCCGCATGGACGAGATGAACTAAAAACAATGTGTTGGCCCACAAATCTACTTAACATTATTTTGTAATATATTTCAGTGCGGCGTTTTTGCCTCTAAATATTTTAATGTTCTTCTTAGAGAAGGACATTGACTGTATTATTTGATCACACTAGATTTAGATCTAGGCACACCTAAATCAAACAGATTTTGTTTGTACATACAGGCCTTGCTAATCGGAAGTGTACCTTTCTCTAAATTAATGAACTGATATGTTTTGTACAACATATTAATGAATTAAAACATTCGTCGTTTTGATTGCATTCATAAATAAAATCCAAAATGTGCAGATTATACAACCTGTGCCCAAAAAATTGAAATAAATTAAAAAATAATGATTTACATAATTACATTATTCCTTTTTTGTTTGGTTTGGAAACTATATTTTAGGTGTAATGAAAAGTACTGTTTATATTGCATTATATTAGCTTGTAATTAATATTAGTCATACGTTTGGATGTTCCTCGAAACATACATTCTCGGCAGATTACAGTGGAGTATTATTTGAAACGGAATAGAAATTCACACGTATTGTGTCAATAAGCATTGCATGTTCGCATTTCTTTAATCTATGTAGACAATTGTATTTTAAACTTTAAATACATTTTTAAACTTTAAATATTCTTGTATGTACGGTGACGGTAGCTGTTTTGTAAAAGTGAAACAAACTCGATCAGAATGAGGAATAAGTCAATGTGGTTTGAGTAATGGATATCCAAGAGCTGATAATTCAGACAAATAATGCAATAATGCATTGTATGATCTACACACTTTGTTGTGATAACATTGTGAAAGGTTTGAATACCACAGTGATGAAACATATCACAATATTATTAACCGACTCCTTTCAAGTAAGTTCTTATTCCTAAAGAGAAATGAATTGGACTCTATGTATTGAAAGGCACCAGTAAAATATCATTTACCTCCAAGACTGCAAAATACGCATTAATATAATGTAGATAAAAGGTCAATACTATTTGTTCTTTTGTCCGTTTAACCCAGTGTGTGTGTGTGGGGGGGGGGGGATGTGCCCCCAATGACATTTTAAAAATAATAATATCTCCAAAATGCTTTGTTCAATATACAAGATGTTGGACGGCGGGTCAACACTTCATTGGGCTTAGATAGTTTTATTGTATTAAAGATAATTTTGTAAACTTTGATTGTATTAAAGTAAACTTGCAATTTAAAATCCGGAAGAGGGTGGTTAATGGGCAGCCATTACGCAAGTTACGTCAAGCAATTAAATAATTTGTATAATTTGTAATAATTCCAATCTGTTTTAACTGTGTTCGTTCGTCTGTGTTGTGTGGTCTGTTGATATTGGTCTGAGTGGAGTGGCGCAAGGGTCCGCTCCGCGACAATTGGCTTCCCCTTTTTGGGATGTGTGCCCTTCTTTTGTCGAGACGTTGATGTACACACAACCAGTAGCTAGCACGATTAAAGTCAATGAGCCAACAAACTGGTGCCCGCTTGAATGCTTCTGTTGCTTCCTCTAATTTGCGACGGGAAGCAGCTAAGATCCGCGATTTTAGACTTATTTATATTTACATGGCGTCATATAGCCGTATAAATTGCCCCTAATGTCCCCGTGCGAATATGCTTAACAGAACTAAGCGCAGCAGCGCTTTACTTTAATACAACTTTCTAAGTTTATTTGTGATAGTCAGGTTCACAATGTAAAGATTTTAAATTTCGTTCAATTTTTTGGGGGATTAGCAAAACTATACATTTTTGGAAACTGTATAACATACTCAATCAGAAAACCAATGTTTCCATTTCCCCCGAGGTATGCATGGCGGCCATCTTGGATTTTTCAAAATGGCCGCTAAAATTTTAATATTTTTCTATATAACGGCTTCTAGATGAAATGGGATCTTGATTTCAACTACTAAATCTACATTTTCAGGGGCAAGGAACCTAATGGTACCAATTTCAATGACCTGATTGGCGGCCATCTTGGATTTTTTCAAAATGGCCTCCAAAATTTAAATATTTATTAATATTACGGCTTCTAAATGACATAGAATCTTGATTTCAACTACTAAATATACTAAATTTAGTAACAAAAAATAATATTAAAAACCCCATTTAAGGCAAATGTCTTACTCTTATATGACTTGACGATTTTTCTGATAAAAGTGTTGTACATGTGTATTGTGTATGCATTTAGTTGTACATGTAACTATTTACATACAAACAAACAAACTTTTGAAGTTTGGACCATGCAGTTCATTTATTTATAAGTTATCAAAATAAAGTCATGATCCACTTTCCAAATGACTATTTTTGTTGTTGTAATTAATGTATAATTTTTGACGTGTATTTATTAATCAATGTTTGTGCAACTAACTTTTAGTACATTATTTCATTTGACACGAACTACATGCTGAGTGACATGCTGTTTCTAGGTGGTTTTAAGGCTACTGCCATTGATTATAAAGGTAAACACTTTTTTGAATTTATCGTATAATTTTATTATGCTATAATTCAACAGTGGTTAATGGACCTATCAAATTTTTACTAATTGTATTTATAGATCATAAATGTGATAGTTTTAGGTAGACTGGAGCCAATTAATAAGTGATTAAAGCAAGGATTTTGTACTGACAAATGAACAAATATATACAATATTAACAGTGTATGTGATTTTGCACTAAAGGCATAATTAGCCCTATTTCCTCCCATCCAATCTTATGATTCCATACTAGTTTGTCCATTTTAGTTGGTCCGTACTAGTTGGTCCACCAACAGGCGGTCCATTTAAGTCTGAATATGTCATTTCAAGGCTCACCCCCATTTCTCAGTAAACACAAACCACACACATTCTTAGGCTATGACCTCAAGGTCTTCAACTCTGGACCAGGAACTCCCCTGTTGACCATTACATCATCCAACCTTTTTCAAAGTAAAGATTTCATGACTATTTCCAAATTGCACCACATATCTACATGTATGAGGTCAGTCCAGCACCCCTGTATCGGCATTTATCATAATACAATCAACTATAAGTAAAACAAGTTTTTAACCATACATTTGGTTAACCATAGAAAGTAAGTATACATAATACATGTGTGTAAAGCTTATACAGCATTGCAATAATTGTGTGTTTCCACAAGTGCACATGGGATTACTAATAGTCCACCATCTCCGTCTTTTGTTTTATTTGCAGGTTGAGAAACAGTATGAGTGGGATACCACTGCTTGGCCATGGGTTATGCCAAGCCCAGGAATTTACAGTGCAGTGCATACTGTGCCAGTCCGATGATCCTAAGAAGGGAGCTTTGGTGTTGCATCCCAAAAAAGAATCTTACCAGCATATATTGGAAGTAATAGAAGAGAGAGCTAGTTTGCTAGATGGTAACTTCACTCAAATTCAAAGGAGACTTAAAGGCAGCATTAAGGAAACACTACACAGCGAGAAGGCAGTCTGGCATCGCAGTTGTTACTCTAGTACAACTAACAAGGATCAGTTAAAACATGCTAGAGACCGCCAAGAATATGCAATATCTACTGGATCATACACTGTCAAAAAACGAGGACAAAAAAGAAGAAGCACTGAAATAGATGAGCTAGGCCTGTCAGCTTCTGGTTCTTCACTGCCATTTACATGGTCATCAACAGTGCCACTGGATACGGACCGGTGCTTCTTCTGCTGGAAAAGCTCTCAGAGATGCAGTGGAGAAGTCCCAAGATGCCACTTTAAAAACAAGATTGAACACAAGTATCTCACCATGTGATGCTCATGCAATAGACGTTAGGTATCACAAATCATGTTGGAGAAGAAATGTGTTCCACGTTTTACGAGATGAACATAACAAAAGTAACACTTCTAAAGAGCACTCCCTGCAAACGGCAAGTCTGATTGAGCTGATCAACCTCATCGATGTACAAACTCAAAACCAAGCCTACCTCTCAATGGATGACATTGAAACCACGTATGCCAATATGATTGGAGCAGAAGGAATGCGAAACCATTCACCTGCATTCAGCAGACAGTGGCTTAAGGAGAAGATCCTTGCTCAATTGCCCAATGTGAGGTCTGTGTTACAAAACAACCGGAGAAAACCAGCAGTTCTATATTCTCTAGCTGCATGTGAGGAAGACTTGGTCAATTCTGTCATCACAAGTGATGACGATGACATGAACAGCATGAAGGCGATATTCCAAGCAGCACAGGTGCTACGCAAGACCATTGCAGGTTTCACCAAAAAAGACAAGCCAGCAAATACCATACCAGTGACAACCAACATTGATGACGTTCCAGCTGAACTATACACAATGATTCGTTGGATCATAGTAGGACCAGTAGATGAGCTGGAAACCGAAACGAGGACCAGTGTTGTTGACAGATTGGCACTCACGGTGAGCCAAAACATCATGTTTGGATTCAAGTCCAACAGACAGGTGAAGTACAAACCAAGCAGGGAATCATCAACATTTAGGCTTCAACATGCAAGAGAAAACCCTCAAGTCCTGGGACTGGCTCTGACCGTCCATCACAAAACACGGGGACAAAATGCTAATGGGCCTTCTCAATGCTCACGGCTACTGTGTGTCACATAGCCGAACACTGCTCATCGAAACCGTTCTTGCAAATGCTGTTGTGGAAAACACCAAACGATTTCAAGGCCTATATGTGCCCCCATTCCTGAAGAAAGGGACCTTCGTTTTGTTTGCTGCGGACAACACAGACTTTGCTGAAGACACAGCTGATGGCAAAGGAACCACTCATGGAACAATCGTAGCTGTGTACCAAAAAGCTGATGCTCCCGGAAAACCAATTGCAGGACCTTTGGTCATAGGTGATGCACAGAGTTTCTCGGTTACTCCATACCATTTCAATATAATGCACTGTAACAAGCCGAAACCACAACCAACCAAGAGAACAAAAAAAATTATTGTCAACAAGATGGGAGTGTCAGGATCATATCAGCAGACACAAATGGGATGGATTTTTGCTTCTGCTGTATCCAGGGTGAAACAGGGATCACCTGAGAAGTCCAGCAAAATTCCATGCTGGGCAGGCTACTACTTACTGTTGTCTGCAAACAAATCCGTCACTCAGGTTGGAGTCTTACCGCTACTTCCAGAGGTGGCACATGAGTGGTCGACCCTACTGACTGTGATCATGCAAGCAAGTCAACTAAGGCACTTGGCGGTTGGTGAAGATCATCCGACTGTCATTTCATTTGACATGGCCCTTTACGAAAAGGTTGTACAATTGCTGGATGCCAGACCTGACTTGAAACGCATAGTTGTTCCAAGACTGGGTGAACTGCATGTCGTCATGGCTGCTCTGAGAGCTCTCGGAGCCTCCATGGAGAATTCGGGTATTGATGATGCCTGGATAGAAGCTGATGTCTATGGTGCTGCTACGACAAAGCAAATCCTAAAATGTACACACTACAAGCGTTCTCTCTGTGCCCACATCTATTCGTATGTAGCACTCGTATGAAATGGCACTAGAGGAGTTCTTCAGGGACAACCCACAGCTGAAAGATATTTGCTGGGAGGCAACAGATAGAGTTGAGGAGGCCTGCTCTGAAAAAAACAAATCCACTAAGGCCGAATCCGTGAAGCAAGCCAACATCACCCTTCTCCATTTCTTGACCACTGCTGAAGTGATGAAGGCATTTAAGGATTGGGAGACACAGAGATCCAAGAATGCCATGTTCAAGTCGATAATGAACTACTTACATCGAGTGGAGACTATCCTTTTCTTTGTGGCAGCATCTCGAAATGCTGATCTGGTGCTCCACCTCGAGGCTGGAGAAGCACTGAGCAAGATGTTCTTTGCAATGGACCGAATCAACTACAAGCGCCTCTGGCCACGATACATCGCAGACATGTACGACCTGAAAACTAACCACCTGCGACCTGGAGGGAACTTGAAGCAGGCAACTTGTCAGTCACCAAGACCAGCATTCCGTTTGTATCAGTTGGAGCAGACCATGCATGTGAACATTTGAGCAAGCTAATGAAGTCTCGCTCTGGACTGGTTGGCATCTCCAACAATGCCAATGCTAGGCAGAGGTTCTTTATGGCCACACCGGAAATGTGCTGCCTGTCAAGACAGTTCAAGATACAATTTGATTTGGAAAATAACAAAGTCACAGAACATCATGACCTTGGACCAAGTAAGGTCAAGAGGGAGCATGACACAATCGATAAAATAAAGGCTGCCATACTCAATCACGGTAATCCATTTGTCACTGAAGGTGACCAGCTGCACAACATTATCACCCATGCCTACATCCCAGATATTTATGTACCACAAATCTTGAACATTGATGCCACTGGTCAGACGTTATATGAAGACTACGTGTCAGAGCGAATTAATGGTGATACCAGCCTTTGGGCACCGGTGAAAAGACAAAATAACAAAATGTTCATGTCTGGCAACAAGAAAACCACTGTGAAAATCAGAGACAAGATTGTAGATCTTAAAGAGACCAAGGATCTGTATGGCAGGCTAATGGTCCTTGCCAAGTCAAACCGAGAAATCAACCAAAAGCATGCCATCAGTAACTACGAGTTCACCCTGACACCAAGGGCCCTGTTTGCTCCCAATGGGACATTGTTGTCATGCACTGACAAGTCGAAGTTAATCCACGTCCTTGAGAAGCTGACAAGCCCCAAAACACTACCTCAGCAGCATTTGGAAGGTGCGCATGTCCTGCAGGAAGATGTAATGAATACAGGAACCATGGACTCGAACTCATGTGATGATAATCACACTAGCAAAATTGCAGTGGTGGACGGTATGGTAGTTGTCCAGAAGCTGACATAGAAACCAACAACAGTAGTGACAGTTAAAGATCTCAGTGAATGGTTCAATGACAGACTGATGACTCTAACTAGAGAATATGATGAGATTATTCTGTTTGATACATACAAGGCTGATTCCCTTAATAGTACCACAAGGGAAAAAAGGAGACAAGGACAGGAACCAGTCCAATATCAGATCAGAGATAACACTAACATTAAACACGTTCCAATGAGCCGGTTCCTATCCCATGACAAAACAAAGTCTGATCTGACCAAGTATCTGGCAGAGAAAACCCTGGAATACAATAAAGACTCATCCAAGCTGATTGTTGCATCTGCCTCAGGATGGACGAGAATCAACAGTGAGCTGCTCTTTGAGGACAACAACCATGAAGAGGCCGATACACTGCTGATCCATCAGGCAGTTTTGGCATCACAAAGTTGATGTTCTTTTCTCCAGACACAGATGTACTAGTGTTGCTTATAGCCAATTATGACCTCCTCCTGAGAAACACATCCATTTCAATGGTCTCCGGGGTAATCAAAGTACAGCCAATATGGACGGCTCTAGGTGCAGAACGAGCAAAAGCTCTGCCAGCCTTTCATGCATTCACATGAGCAGACAACACTGGGAAGTTCTCTCGAGTAGGCAAGGAAACCTGGCTGCAAGTGTACCTTAAGACAGGTGAAGATGTCATACATAGTCTGCAGATGCTTTAGGATGCCACTGAAGTGACCGAAGATGTGATTTCCACCTTAGGTACATTTGTAAGTGCTGCATATTCACCAAAGGGTATCCAAATCAAGAGCATCCCTGAGCTACGATGGCATCTTTTCTGCAAGCACATGGCTGAAAGTGACAAACTTCCCCCCACCCTCGGTGCTCTCAAGCAGCACATCCTGAGAGCCCACATCCAGGCCAGAGTATGGAGTCAGGCAAGTATAGCCTGGCAGGAATTCCTAGATCCACTGCAAAATGGCTTTTACAAGGACAAAGATGGTAAGGTGAAGCCCGTCACAAGCGAGATACTCCCAGCACCTGCAGCTATCATCGAGATGATTAGATGTCAATGCAAAACAGACTGCTCTTCCAATAGATGTTCATGCAGATCAAAGGACTTGACCTGTACGGACCTTTGTCAGTGCAGTACTCAATGCCAGAACGATGAAGACTCTCAGGACTGCATTTCCATGGATGAAAGTGATGACAATGATTTGTAAAGTTCAATGAGAACTATATACATGTAGCTCTTAGAATTAAGTCTAATCAGGTCGTGGTAATTGGTACCTTAGTTGTTGAAATCAAGATCTTAGGCGATCTGGAAGCTGAACTATTGAAAAATATGTAAATATGTAAATATGGCGGCCATTTTGAAAAATCCAAGATGGCTGCCAATCAGATCATTGTTATTGGTACCACTTTGGGTGCCTTGCCCCTCGAAATGTAGATTTAGTAGTTGAAATCAAGGTCCCAGACCATCTAGAATCCAAGATAGTGAAAAATATGAAAAATTTTTGCAGCCATTTTGAAAAATCCAAGATGGCCGCCAATCAGGTCAATGAAATTGGTACCATTAGATTCCTTGCCCCCGAAAATGTAAATTTAGTAGTTGAAATCAAGATCCTAGGTCATCTAGAAGCTGTGATATTGAAAAATA
The DNA here is from genome assembly GCA_029582265.1 of Zoroaster sp. YZ-2022. Lineage (NCBI taxonomy): Eukaryota > Metazoa > Echinodermata > Asteroidea > Forcipulatida > Zoroasteridae > Zoroaster > Zoroaster sp. YZ-2022. The sequence goes on along the minus strand of CM055818.1, from coordinate 25,100,239 downwards.
TTTCAATTTTGGCGGCCATTTAAAAAAATTCAAGATGGCCGCCATGCATACCCCGGGGAAAATGGAAACATTGGTTTTCTGATTCAGTATGCTATACATATTCCAAAAATGTATAGTTTTGCTAATCCCAAAAAATCTTGAACGAAATTACACTACAGACCTGACTATGATGACTTTAATTGCTGCAGCTACCAGAATGTCAGTTGCTCCACCTACCATGATGCCTGCCTTCGCTATGGGAACATCACTAAGGCATACCAAGCAAGTTTATTGTCAGGTTTGAGCAGCTCTAACCATAACCAGCTTATTCCACTTTACCAGCCCCGAATGTGAATAGAATCTGTGAGAAAATTCCGTGTGAAGTTCTGGTAAAGTCAAGCTTATCGAGGCTTTAAACGGATGCTTCATTGGATTGGATTGAAACTTTTTTACAGATTCTGCAGCGAACTATTGGATCGACGAAACAGTTCATATTCAATTCAATTCAATCTTACATTTATTTCCACACAAACACAGTCAAATGCATGTGTAATACAATATTTAAAAATAACAATTGCGTATGGAGGCACAGCCATGATAAGCCAAGGATTGTATTGAAAAACTGTCAGTATTTCCATTTGTATATAGATATATAGGTAGTATCAAACTTTTCGTTATCTGATATTAGCAAATCGATCGCGCATCGATCGCGCATTAACCAACGATCGCAACTGAAGTTTCTTCACGTGTACCCAAAGGCATGTGTTACTAGTCTGTTACGCGACAAACGCGTCCACCTTCTCTTAATTGCATCGCAGCTGCCTCTGCTCCTGTAAGTTTTCTGTTTTTATACGTTCCATGGGTTCGTTTCTTTTTTACATTGTTTTTTTTTGTAGTAACAGTTTTGTGTTCGTGGTGTCCATTCGTCTCTTCAGTTGACTTTTTTCTTCGTATTATTTGACGTTCATATCGCCAGTAGCCCTGATAATCTTCTAGCTGTTTGAGCCACCATGTTTTTCTATGGGCTGTACTTACTACTGCTATACAATATTACATTCGCCGTGGACATTTTGAACAGCGTCGCTGGTACTCGGAGTACTACGCCCGATGCATCAACAAACGCTTTCATTTACCTGGGACCACTCCAAGATGGCGACCGCCAACTGCAACGGCACCCATACCAGTACTCAAGAACCACTCTTCTCAAATTAAAAATCATTAGTGAGTCGACATCGAATGTTCCTAGCGACGTGTGGAAGACTTTAAAATCTCTCAAACTAACTAAGTCAAAAATCAAACGAGGTAGCAGAGCGGGGAGACATATTCGAAGGAAAATTCAAGTTATTCAAAGGCAACAAAGAGACTCCGCTGTGATACAGTATGTTCAACGAAAAGGTGTCGTGAAATCTAATTTATCTTGTATCAACGTTACTTGTACATCCATGACATTTTAAATCGCGCCATTTTAGGCCCCTACCGTACGCCGCCATTCTTCCTGATAAATGCTAAATCATTAGTGCAACATACAGATGAATTGGAGGTTATGCTAAACACTAATAACATAGCAGCAATTACTGAAACATTGTTTCCTGCTCATATTAATTCAAGCGTTTTTTCAATCCCCAATTTCGCTTTGATGAGTAAATCGAGCACTGACAAGCGTGGAAAAGGAGTAGCCCTATACGTCAGAGATGGTATTCAAATTATAACTTTGGTTGAATTACCAATCCCAGATGAACTTGAGGTTTTATGGATTTGGGCTCGACCCCAGCGATTACCACGTTCTGTCAGTAGTCTTATCGTTTGTGTCGTCTACCACCCACCATCCTCGCCACATACTGAGCTGTTTATTGAACATTTATTGTCATCATTGAATTTTCTGCAAACAAAGTTTCCTAATGCAGGTATAGATGTACTAGGTGATTTTAACAAGCTGGACACTGATACTATTTGTCGTTTATCTGGCCTTCTTCAAATAGTTAAACCCCCTACAAGAGGTCAAGCTATCCTTGACAAGATTTTAACAAATTTGAAGAAAAAAAACACTTCCATTAACCGCAGTCATCATCGCCTCTAGGTGTGAGCGACCATAATAATGCGTTGTGGCTACCCCTGAAACCTTGTAAAACCACGGAGGAAGGACTCCATGGTAAAACGTATAATACCAAGTATCAAATAGTTGTACGACCAATAACAGATTCAGACCAACGAGCCTTTGGTCACTGAATCACAAACTACAATTGGAACAATGTCAAAGATGCAACATTAACTCAAGAAAAAACATCCACTTTATACGAAGTGCTGCACAAAACCATTAATTTTTCCCCCACAAAAGTAACACAAACCGTGGATAACTCCTGAAATAAAACCATTCATCGTTAAGAGACAAAAGGCTTTTGGTGGTGGCAAATTCTCATTATGGCGTCTTCTCCGCATTTTTTTAATTGTTTTATGTTTTATTTTTTTAACAATTACAGTGTTGGCAAATTGAAGAAACTTAAAACCCACGACAGTGGCATCAACAAATTAAGAAACTAACATGTCAAAACTGCAAAAACAAGTTTCACCTTACCCAGTTCATCACCAGACGACATTGCGAACAACATAAACCGCCAATTCATATTAATATATAAATTTGTGAAATTCTTGCCTCGGGAGATAAACAATTGGTTTAATTTTGCCCTACACCGACGTGTGTATAGCACTGTATGCTCAGTGCTTTCCGAGTGTCTGTGAAAAAACTACACAGGCGACTCAGGCGGGATTCGAACCCACGACCTCCTGCTTACTAGTGCAGACGTCTTAACCTCTCGACCACAGAGCTTGCCCGATGACAATTGGCCGGCTAGAATCCTATATAGCAGCGGGTTCCGCGATATTATATAGATTGGTGAAATTCTTGCGTCGGGATATAAACAATTGATTTAATTTTGCCCTACACCGACGTGTGTATAGCACTTTCACAGACACTCGGAAAGCACTGAGCATACAGTGCTATACACACGTCGGTGTAGGGCAAAATTAAGTCAATGTACATAATTGGCCTCTTTGAAAGTTTGTTTTATAATTACGAGCATTATTTATGTTGTTCAGAGCCTGCGCCGCACATTGAACATGGGGATACGACTGTACAAGAAGACCCAGACAAGTCATATGATGGTTCTGAGGAGGACTGGATTGAGTCTTATGGTTTATCCGAGACGAGCACTGACAGCAAGGCAACATCACCTTCGGATGGCAACGCAAGAAACAACGACAATGTCGCATGTGGACCTAGAAAATCCACAAATGACCAGTATACCAGGTAATATGCACTAGACAAGCTACTCCAGGCAATGTACTCACGGCAAGTTGATCATGATACAAATTCTAGCATTGACTGTAGCTCCATTTTACATAACATTGCGTAGGCGTATTGGCCATAATGTATCAATGTTGAAGTTGTTTATCTGTTTGTAGGTTCTGTAATTATTTTATTTAGTGTTTGCTCATATTTGCTTTGTATTTGTTATGTTTGTCATTGTTAGTTTTGATATGTTCTTTTATTTCCTTATGGATTTCATTTCTTGTAACAATTAATTGTATTGGGGGACAGAATACACGATGGAAACATAATGGATGATTTGTGTTCATAGAAGAAAATCGTTCGACGAGGGCGACCTCCACTTGCTACAGGCAGAAGTTATTTATTACATTGTTTTTCCCAGAAAAAAAGCCACAGATGCCTGGGAGTCTTTGATATCCTAAAGTGGACCATTCCACATATCTTAGAAGGGGTGTCAGTTCCCAGAGCTGTGTAGCTTTGTAGCTGGGCGGGAAAAGTAACTGCTGCCATATAGCTGCCATATATCTGTGCACAAAATCAACCATTCATTGTGTACACATAAAGACCTACCCAGATCTAACCCTCTAATAAGTGGAACCATCTGTTCAGTAGCAGGCTTTGCTTTCTGATGTCTTGCCAACAGCTTGTGCCTGGCTCAGCTTGTTCCTGGCCCCCCACCCTTCGACAATGTGTCTGGGTTTGTGCTGCTTGCTGGAGAGATAAACTGTACGGCTGTTTATGTTATGCCAAGGACTTACAGGATCTTGTGTGTCATCTGGGGGTTAAAAATAATAATAGACAATAGCTGGGCATGTGTGGAAGTCATTTGGATGTAAAAAATCAATGGGGAATGCAGAGATAACAATTTTAATATAATAATAGGGGTGCCACTGAAAAGAGGAGGGATGCCACGTTTAAATAAAGTCATGGGTTACTACCTCGTCGGAGAAGAACACGTTCTACTGATAATAATAATAATAATAATAATAATAATAATAATAATAATAATAATAATAATAATAATAATAATAATAATAATAATAATAATAATAATAATAATAATAATAATAATAATAATAATAATAATAATAATAATAATAATAATAATAATAATAATAATAATAATGTGTGGATTTATATAGCGCACGTATCCACCAACTAAGTGGTGCTCAAGGCGCATTATATTATTATCCCTGCTCATAAGGCTCATAAGGCTCATATATCATTCCTGAAACCATCTCAGCTCCCTGGGGAGTATACAGCTCAATTGCTGCCATTTCTAGCGCATATAGAGCAAACCAACTCTGCCTTCACAGGTACCCATTTAACCCCTGGGTGGAGAGAAGCAATTATGATTAAGTGTCTTGCTCAAGGACACAAGTGTCACGGCCGTGATTCGAACCCACATTCTGTTGCTAACACCAGAACTTGAATCCGGTAAGCTAGACCGCTCGGCCACGACACCCCATAACTCACTTTATAATAATTATTTTTAAAATGTAGAAACATTGAGAGAAAGACTGAATCAAATAGAAAGGTAACAGATACTAAAAAGCATCAAAAGAACATTGGTAACTATTTTTAGTGCTCGGACAACGTGGGGGTGTCTGTGCCAAGACGACACCCATCCTTAGTAAATTCAAATCGGTGCCTTCAATAAGCGGTGACGTTTGCTGCCGTCAACAAAGTGAATTATTCACCTAATTTCAGGCATTCTCCTGCATCGGTGATGAGGGCGACGGACATACCTCCACTGCCTGCCTTCCACAGGAAGAGGACTGGATGGAGTTAAAAGCCCACATAGAGGTTATAAATCCTCAAACAACTTAATGAACATGTACTACTCAATCCAGACGGAGAACCTCATATCATTATTTGCAATGGAGATCAGCTCTCTGTCGAAAGAATGGTGGATGCGACACACATCCAGGCTACATCATCGTCTCCACTGAATGTGTATTCTTGAACCGACATCACATGAATTTTACAAACGATGTATTCTGTTGCAGGTAATGTTGTTACTGCACTGGATGGGTTTTTGCTTATTAAAATAGTTGACGTCCGTGTTTTTCGTTAGTTTTACAGCAATTAAAGATGTATGGGCCGATTTCACGGAATAAATGCAAATACACTCACTGGCCATAAGTATTGCAACATCCCCAAAGTTCAGTTTGGGGAACTGTGTTACAATAATTTGTTTTATTTTATTTACACTACTTAAGACTTCTTGAAATTGCCTGTGTTTTGAAGTCAATGTTCTTTTTTACTGTTCTTGCTCAGAAATTATGTAATACACGATCGATGAAATCAGATTAAATGATTATCTCACCTGTTACTTGTAAAGTGCTATTTTGAGCATGTTGCAATACTTTTGGCCAGTGAGTGTCGGTGTTGAATTGCTAAATGTATTGTGTTAAGGAGTTATATACTTTCATTTCAGACGTTGAACGTATAATTCCGTCAAGAATTAGTGACAGTAAAATACTATTAAAAGTATTCTGATGACATTGGTGATACAAAATGTACTTTGTTTATGTATTTTATGCAGCAATACAAGTGTTTTTAACCTATTTCGTATGGTCTTCGTCAGCATTTATGGCGTGGTTATGCGGACGTCAGATGAGTAACAATCAAAAGCTTTTGTGTAAAGCTCGGGTGTGCATCGTGATCATGTATAATTTCCATTGGTTCTTCGTTGACTAAGGCGAAATGCGTCCTTGGTGGTGGTTCTGGTGTTGAGCAAGTCGAAAAAGCGCGGGAAGTGGTTTGCATATAACAGGATAGTGAAACCTACATGGAATCTACTGTACGAGGAACAAATTTGGCCACCACAATCTGAAACCAAAGGTAGCTTTGTGTCAACAAAGTCAGTGATATGTTGAAAATGTCCACATGAGGGTGTGGTCATTTTGGCAACATTGAAAGTTCTCAATCTAGTCATACTAAAATGATAAGAAATATAACAGCTGTAAACATGTTAACAATTATTAATTAAGATGACGAGTACAAAGATTACGTTGTTTTTCATTTGGGAGGTTGGGGGTTGGGTTGGGAGAAAGGCTGTGTAGATTCGCACTTTTGAGCGCAAAACTACACACGGCAGGTTGTTTGGGGTCTGCTTAAGTGCTCCGGAAATGCGTTGAAACTCGTTGCTGTCGTTGGACGCATTGTAAGCGTAGTACGGTCAAAAAGTATATAATACGTAGGCTATTATTACGCAATTTAAAAAAAAACAAAAAAAAAACACAAGCTTTAAATTACAGAAGGGTCAAGACTGTTGATTCAGTACGAATGTACGAGGTCACAAATACACAAACATGTCCACGACTTAGTACAGTGTACGGGTGCGGGGTCGGGAACAACGGCCGTGTGTACTAAATTATTTCTCCGGACAGAAATCGAGTAGAACCATTTTGCCGTTTGCATCGTGCTGAAAGTGGTATACATTTATTTTTTAATATTTGCTTGTGACAGTAGATTTATATGTCTTATTTATTTATATGAATCCTTTGTGTGCCACCATTTCAACCAAGATCTTTGTTGAATTGGTATGTTTGTATTCTCCTTGTATAGAGAAGCAAATTGATCGCACAAATAGCTGAATCAGAGTCATGAGTTGACCAGAAAAAAAACATGTTTCTTTTTCAGAAATTCATTTTATTTCAGTTTATTCATGTCAGGACCAATCGTTTTGTGAAATAAGAAATAAGAAATACGATATTTCAAAGTAATTTACTTAATTTCTACTTGGAAAAGAGCAAGAGCAAGAACAAGATTATTAAAAAGCAATAATAAACAAATAAAAACAAATATATACAAATAAAAAAGGCTACAAAGGCTTTAAGCGTTCATGGTGCTCGTGTGACTTGTAGTAGAGGGGGGGTGGGGGGCTTGTTCAATATGCACAAACTATATAATGTATACACCGTGACCTTCACTAAATAAAACTTCAAAAAACGTGGATTTCTTACCCCACAAACATAACACACACATCCTTTTTTGGGTATTAACCGATGACCCCATATTGTTCCCCTATATTGTGATAGCACCCCCATGGGCGGATCCAGAACATTTTTAAGGGGGGGCTGAGAATCAAAAACAATTATTTTTCAGTACTACAAAAATTACAATGAAATAATCAAAGGGAGAGAAAAACAAAGCACACTGTGGGAATGGGTGTACGTTCCCCCCCCCCCCCGCTCTCCCTATCTCTTTTTTAAATTATTTTTTTAAACAATTTTAGGGGGGCTACAGCCCCCCCTTAGCCCCCCTGGATCCGCCAATGACCCCCCCCCCACACACACACACACACACGTGTGTAAACCCATAAACCGAGTATACCTTCTAACTCCCTCTACTGTTCCGCAAACCGATTGTCTCGGTAATTCAGACGCACATTGGAAATGGTTTAAACCAAATACTTCTTATTGTTTTTCTCTTTTGTTTCCTTTGTTGTAAACTTGTTTAGGCATGTCGCAATGATATGGTAAAATCATGTTGTAAAACATAACCATATTAAGATAAGAGAACAACATTAACTTTCCAAACCTATTAAATAAGTGTATTTTAAAAAGTACATTTTGTACACTGTTAAAGTAATATTCCAAACAAAATAATCTCATGGTACCGGTACAATATCAATAATATTGAGTGGTACATCGTCACTTTGATATTCTGGGGGTCCATCTGCAAATCCCGCTTACGTTTGCTCATAATTATATAGCTATTTAAAATAGTTGAGCCAACTAGACAAAACACGTTTTACAGTTACTAGCGTCAGTTTATACAGGCAATAAGTAAATGGTAACCTATGGTAAAAGTTAAAAGTGCATTAACCTAGTCTCATTGGTCTACCTTTACAAATGATACACAATATTTGTAAAATATGGGGGAAATGACGTACAACACTGGCTCAAATCCAGGTATCATCATAAAACTAACTTTAAATTTAAAATTTAAAATTTAAAACAAAGAATAAAACATTTCCACTGCATAATATACCAATTTAACGTGTATGTGTTGAAATAAATCATGTAAGTCCATTTGTATGACTTTTGTGTTCACAATTAATCGAGCAGGATCACATTTAAGGGCAAATACTTTTGAATTCTTTTCGTAATCCGAGATTATGATGGTTAAGTTTTAATGATGATGGTGTAAAATAATAAATGGGTTTTCATAGAAACTTTATTTGCGTTACTTACATATGAAACCGTTTGGGAGTTATGTATCATACATCCTTACACATATTTTTTTTTTAAATATCAAGTCTTAAAAACAGAAAGAAAACAAATTGATGAACATTAGCTTTATGAGAAAATTGTGGTACGAAGTTGCATTCTGGGATGCATATCTGTTTATAACACTATCATATACAACATACTGCAGTAAATATTTCACTATGTCATTACATTTTTTTCTTTTGGAAAATTAATATCTTAATTCTTGTAAATGTTTTTCATTCTGAATACTATATAGATGAAACAAAACAAACTAACAGACAACAAATCGTTTTTGAAGGTTAACAGCAATCCAAACAACTAGATTATCAACAACAAAACAACTATTTGTACTAATATTTCACATATTACTGAGAAATAAGAAATCCCTCATCTCAAGAATATATATTTCAACTAATGAGTTAAATTGAAAGAATAACATTGGTTATATTGGCAGACTGCCTTTACGAGAATGCTGACTCTTTGTAAATCAAAGTATACATAAAGCAACTATAGCCTATGGAAGTTTCGGCTTATTACGTTGTGTCGCTAATGAGAAAATAAACAACATTTTTGAAATATTACTCTTTCCCGAATTTGAAGTGGAAATTATTGCAATTTGCAAAGTGACAGCATCTAGGACATCATTATCTTTTCTTTTAATTAAAAAGCACATCATTATCCCTATCATTTTTTACATTGCAATGTGAAACTTACCTGGTGTAACGAATTACGAATTTTGTACCGTGACTTTATGAGATCCTTGACGAATGTTTGTTTCATATAACTGAAAGTGAAATACAGACACTATAGTGTCTGCAACGACTGTAACACATGTCCAAGGGAATTGTTTCAGGAGGTGATTACAAGAAAACAAGATAAATGTTTCTTAACGATAACATACCAATAGTCCTCTGTTAAACTTGAATACAATGGCATAGGCCTATATTACAATTATGTTTGTTGTATTTGATGATATTTAATATCTAAAAGAATAATTTTCTAAAAAGACATTATTTGACTTTACAACATCATGTTGATTTATAAAATTTAAGGCAGCAAACATTGTATACAACTTATTCACCTTGGCTTTTATGAATTTAATGTAGCTTGGTAAGAGACTCGACTTCCAATTACACAAACCATTAAACTAACTTTACTCGACTTAATATTTGCAACACAACTGTGAAGAGCATCCATGTGTAGACTTACCTGTCAAATGCTACCTTGTACTGACCGAGGGACAGACCCCAGCTCAGTGCATTGTCTTATTATTATTGCTTAGAATCTGAACAGCTTCGTCGATATGGAGACTTCTGAAAACACCTTTCAGATAATCAACCGCTTCCTCATCTGACATCTTATTTTGTCTACAAAAAGAGAAGTAGATCTTCAGTACCTCTTTCGTGGGGTGCTTGAGTGTTCTGCATGCCTTCTCTATTCGTGTGTGTCCCGTGTTAGTGAGAATGTCTGCCAGTTGTATCCAGTTGGGTCCTCCGTCTCGTTCAGTGTCGAGTAACTCGCAAATCTCATGCAGTGTATTTGTTGTTAATCCAACGAAGTCGCCATTCATCGATCCATGCACTTTCTCAGCAAAGGCGTTTGCCATAAATTCCTGGATTTGAAATTTACATTTATGCATATATTAATGAAACTTTAAATCGACACTTGGAAATGGTATTTTGATTAACTAATTTTAATATGCGTATAACTGTTACTTAGACATCGTAGTGGTTTAATTAAACATTGAAAATTTCCTTTTGTAAGCCATACCCCACGTCATATAGTCTATTTTTCTTTGCTGAAAATACATCTAATGACTCCAAATTGCCAATGTATCTGCACAAGTTTGGCTGAAATTGGCTACAGAATGTGGCAGAAGAAATATTTGTATAAAACGACCACTACTGACTATTAGATAACAGTAGCCCAAATATTCCATGTAATGCTGGATGGAAACATTATTCTAGTTTTAATATGTAAATTACAACGCATGAGCCATGCGGCCAGTTGACCTATCCCCATTTTTAACAGATGGCTAATCACAACTCTGAGGCATTATGACCACCTAAATATTAGACAAGTAAAATACTCAAACACACGTCACCTACACAAAACACGCCTGACTTATTGCCATATTACCATATGAACCATGTTAAACCTGTTTTTCGTTCTCATGATCAGACGTGGGATGGGGCTCATTGTACTCCTCCATATTTTCTGTATTGTTCAGCCAATTTCATGTAATGTTGGTATGTTCAGAATGACACGATCTACCAGTTGAGACCATGAAATATCTATATGTCACCGTTTAGGGTCGCTATACCCACTGTTAGTAAAAAGATCCATAACTTCCTTAATTTCCATCCGTGAGACATGAAATTTGTCACATATGTTGTAATTATTACAATCAATAATATGGCGTCACTTAGATCACCACTAGAAGGCGCTATAACTAACATGTTGGGTCGTTTTTTCTCCAAAAACATTTTAAGAATTTGACTCAAAATTGGGATTTAGTCTGTTTTTTTCTGAAAATACTTCTAATGGCCTCAAATTGCCAATGTATCTGCAGAAGTTTGGTTGAAATTGGCTACGAAATGTGGCAGAAGAACCATTTCTTGTGTTTTCACTAAATAATATGGTATAAGAAACGTTTTGTATATTTGTATAAAACGATCACTACTGACCGTTAGATAATATCACGTCACTTTGATCACTAATAGTACGGCGCTATAACTAACATGTTGGATATTTTCCCAAAAAAATGGGTTTATAGAATTTGACACAAAATTGGGATTTGCTTAACCGTCCACGGGACTATTCAAGTCATAAATTCAATACTTTAATTAAATTATGAAAAAAAAACTTTAAAAATCTTGATTTTATTACTAAATATAAGAGTGCATTGAAACGTAATGACCGTCATACTGGAAGTAGCCACAAGACTTAATGTTGTCCATTTCAGAGGTTGAACGTTGACAACAAACCCAAAACACACATTAAATGTCTACCAGTATCAAACATTTGGTATTTTTAACAAGCAAGTGGAAAGTTAACTAGATCTGTTCAAAATAGACGGTTTATTTTGCAACTATGACACCCATTTTCATTGGTTTTATTATGATGGGGTCACAAAGACTAGTTAGGAAAAGTCAGTGTGATTGGACAGAGCGTTCTGGCGATATTATTATGTTTTAAATGTCAAAAGGGGCACATTGCGTTAAGCTCACCTTGCATGCGGAGCAGAAGTCAGAAGCTGCACCCTAAAATGAATAAATGTCAATAACATATTAATAAAGGTGTGAGTCCCTGAACAGTATTATGCTCAAGTGAGATACAATCAAATTGGATGTCTAAATAAACATTTAAATAATTTTACAACATTAGTTGTTACAAAATAAGTATAATTTTATAAATATGGTAAACCAATTTTTTTTTTTTTTTAAGAAACACATTCCGTGCTCATTTTGATTTATTTTGAAAAAGAAAAAGGTGAAATATTTTTCAAATGTAGATATCCGAAAATAAACACTGCGTCAAATCCTTATAGAACAACCAATATAGGGTTGATATAAAGCATATTATTTTCTTTACATTTCATCCTTGCTGTGCAAACTACATACTGGACAAGAAAAAGGTGAAATATTTTTCAAATGTAGATATCCGAAAATAAACACTGCGTCAAATCCGTATAGAACAACCAATATAGGGTTGATATAAAGCATATTATTTTCTTTACATTTCATCCTTGCTGTGCAAACTACATACACTGGACAAGAGAGATTGAGCGGGGAGCACAGCTCTTTACACTTATTCAATGTAAACATAAATAGCATAACAAATGTATATTAACAAATAATAGTGACAATAATTAAGAAATATTGAAAAATATGAAGAAACATAATGTTTTTATTTTAAAAATGTTTATTGTATAAATAAATTGAAATTCATTGTTGTTTGTAAAAGTACAATTCTGTCTTCGTTGCCCTGTCATTTGTCGGGATGTTTCTAGGATCACCACAATAGTTTTATACACGAATTATTCAAGCGGTTAAACAAGTGGTGACAGATTGCTTCAACGCCAACACTTCACGCCTACAACAATATCAACATATATTAGGCCGTATTCATAAAAATAAGTAATTGCTTTTACTAAAGTAACAACCCCCTTTTACTAACCTTTTACTTAAATGTTTATTCATAGAAATAAGCAATGACTTTGAAGTAAAAGCTACAAATTTTTCGCATTAGTTATTGCTTTTTACTTATAAGTAAATGCTAGAGAAATTAGCACCTACTTCAATTTGTATTCATAAAAATGACCTTTGACTAGCATTTACTAGTGATTGTACAGACATATCACATCTTCTGCCATGTTTTTACCTCAAAGACCACAACCTAAGGTGTATAACATCAGGCTTAATCGTGATGAAGTCAACCCTACCCTACAAATTGAACATAAACTTATTTGTTCTTTGAATGTTTTGATTGCACTGTCAAAGTAAAGTTTATAAGAAACTGACCTTCGCATTTGAACTTGGAGACTGGTGCAGTAGGCCAGCAGAAACAGCACAAGACATCTTGATTACAGTGGGGTTTTCAGCACCTTGAATCAGGCTGAACAATTCCTGTTCCCAAGGACACAGGATTCTTTTCCTGTTTCCTGTCTCCTTTGCATCTGTCTTTTTCTTTAGTTGTGCTTTCATGTTGGCGATTTTTTTGGCAATCTTCTTTTCATCCATGGTAAGGCCCATTTTGGTCATGATGATTTATTGGGCCTTTTTCAGTGCTGTAGCCTTTTTGGCTCTAACGCCAGGAAGCTGGCTTTTTGTTATGAGCTCAGGATATTCCTTAATAATTGACACTGACACCAACGAGAGTGTTAAGTCGGTGGTTGCATCGTTAGACTCCATGATGTATAATTACAATATAACCAAAAGGCCTATAGCACGTAGCGTACATGTATATGAAACCACAGAAGATGAGATGGAAATAGTTGAAAGGTAGTGAATCTGTACCACCACTATTTTATTCTGGACCTATACCATGCTTTCTAGCTTTTTAGAATTTGCCTTTTGTGGATGGTACTGTAGTACAATAGCAACTACTTGAGAACTTACTAGCCGTGGCAAGTAACACCTGTAATCATTTAGCAAATGGTTATGAATAAGATTTTTAGCAATTGCTTAGACTAGACCTTTTACTTACCTAGCTGTTGCTTTGACTTATAGCATTTACTAGTTAGTAATTACTTATTTTTATGAATACGGCCTATTGGGCCGGATAAATAAAAAGTAGCAATTGCTTTTACTAGTCATTTTCTTAAATCTTCATTAATAAAAGTGAGCAATTACTTGCAAGTAATTGCTTCCAGTAGTTAGCAAAAGCAAGTGCTATGATTTTTAAGCAATTACTAGAGAGATTAGCACTTGCTTGGAAGCATATAAATAAACCAGACCTTTTACTAATGACTTGTAGCACTTGCTAATATTTTTACAAGATACTAAATGAGGAGCTTACGCATTTGCTAACACTTGCATGTTGCATTACTCCTGCCATCATGGCCGAGTTTATGCATCTAAGGTAACATGAAAAGGTGTACAATGAAAGAATAAATCGTGATGAAGTCAATCATACCAGATATCGGAAATTATTTCGGTTCAATTTGGAAAATTTGGAGTGGCTAGCAGCAGTCGAAGTACTTGGTTTGAAACCAGCAGAAATGTCGGGTTTTCATCCCCTTTGAAGATGTTGTACATATCTTGTTCCCATGGAACCAAAACAATCTTCCTATTTCCTGTTTGCATTCCATCTGTTTTCTTCTTCACTTGACGTTTCATGTTTGCTATCTTTTTCAAAATTTGCTTCTCATCCATAGCTTTACCTGTGTTGGTAGCAATTGACATTATTGAATTTTTAAGTGCATTTTCCTTCATGTCTTTTACCCCCGGCAACTGACTTTTCTCGATTAGAACAGGGTACTCTTTGATTATACTAACGAACAGTTCATTCAAAGATTGCTCACTATTTGTACCACTCCCCAATTCTTCGGCAGCATCCATGTTGCTAACACATGCCTCATATACAACCACTAGGCTAATCGGAACTGACCTCCCCTCATTGTTATACCCATAAGCAATTGCTAAACCACCCAAGCAATAGGTGCTAGTCAAAGAAGAAGGTTATTTATACATTTTTAAGCAATTGCTTAACCTTGAGCTTTTACTTGTTAAGCAATTGCTATTGCTTGAGCTTTTACTAGATAAGCAATTGCTCACTTTTATTTATCCGGCCCATTGATGTTCCAGACTATAGTAGCTGTTTTGTAGGTATTAGGAAGAAGAAGAAGAAGAAGAAGAAGAAGAAGAAGAAGAAGAAGAAGAAGAAGAAGAAGAAGAAGAAGAAGAAGAAGAAGAAGAAGAAGAAGAAGAAGAAGAAGAAGAAGAAGAAGAAGAAGAAGAAGAAGAAGAAGAAGAAGAAGAAGAAGAAGAAGAAGAAGAAGAAGAAGAAGAAGAATATAATATAATATAATATAATATAATATAATATAATATAATATAATATAATAATAATAATAATAATAATAATAATAATAATAATAATAATAATAATAATAATAATAATAATAATAATAATATAATACTAATATAATAATAATATAATAATAATATAATAATAATATAATAATAATATAATAATAATATAATAATATAATAATAATATAATAATAATATAATAATAATATAATAATAATATAATAATAATAATAATAATAATAATAATAATAGATTCCTTTCTATATGTAAACGTAGTACTGTAGTACTTTAATATAACTTTAATGTTACAAAAATATCCGAAAACGCACACCCCTATTATTAATTTTATTTTTCATAAATGTTTATATCTGTAACTTATTAATATTACGCTCCTTTTTGATGTTATAGAAATAAATAATATAAAAACAAATATGACATTGCCAGATTATCATTTAAGGGTATTCAGAACTTCCAATCCAAACTTTTTACAAAATTCACTAATATATTCATCCTACAATTAATTTGGGAAATGTGTGATTCAAAAATAGTTGTTATCCTTTGCGAAAATGAGGTATTGGAATTGTTGAAATGAACTTTCACTGTAAGGAGTGTATTTTGTCGAATGTAATTTTTTCCAAAGCAGTATCAAAGCAGTGTTTCATAACACATTTCTTCAGTCTCGTATAAGCCATGACTTTCTACTGGGTTTAATCCATACATGACACTGTTGTGTTATTATTATCCTTGTGAACCTTGATGTTTGGGGAATAAATGTGAATACAAATACAATAATTTAATGATATTCGCCTTTATTTAATAGCTATTAAATAAATTCCATTCTTTGGTGGATTCCAACATATGGATTTGTGTCCCACATCCGTATGTATGTACTATATAAATAGACAGAATCTTCCAATTTCTTCCAAAGTCTTACCCATGATGTTGTGTCTTTGTCTGGTTTCTATGATTCCACAGATATCTTTTCTTTGTCGTCCTCAAAACCTTTATCATAAACACAAACCAAAGTAAAGTTATGTTTATAAATATCAGGTTTAGCAAAAACATTTACACTGATTAGTAAAATTAAAGCAAAATTATAAGATCCACAAAAACGTTTAATCTAACGAATAGGGTACTGCACGTGGTATGGAAATTCATATGAAAATTTCACCAACGATTACGGAGCCCCTAAAGGGACATATGATGAAAACAAATTTACGTGCGAAGAAATAATTTGAGTTCTTTATTTCGTGCGCTCGAAATCATTTCGTGCTCACGAAATCATTTCGTGCACTCGAAATATAATATTTCGTGCACTCGAAATCATTTCGTGCACTCGAAATCATTTATTTCGTGCGCTCGAAATAAAGTATTTCGTGCGCTCAAAATAATTTCGTGCGTTGAAATATCTGCGTTCGCTGGATATCAATGGGTAGCTCCTAAAATAGGGCCTATGTGAATTGTGTCATAAATTAGCAGCAAGCTAGGAGCAATGATAGTTAGACGATAAACAGGAAGAAAAGGAAGTAAAGGTCAAATTGGGGTCATGTTTTTGTAAATACTTTTGACAATTAACAAACTATACAATGGCGCAAAAAATGTCAATTTACCTCTTGTGGTTGTTAAGATAGGATTTTTTTAAATATTAAACTTTGACTTTTGGTTTGGACAGGAAGTAAGGTCAAATTGGGGTCACCTTTTTGTAAATATTTTTTGACAATTAACGATCAGTACAATGGTACAACAATTGTGAAGTTACCTGTTGTGGTTGTTGAAATATGATTGTTTTTATATTAAACTTTGACTTCCGGTTTGGACAGGAAGTAAGGTCAAATTGGGGTCACCTTTGTGTAAATATTTTTCGACAATTAACAATCTATACAATGGTGCACAAAATGTCAATTTACATATTGTGGTTGTTGAGATATGATTTTTGTTAAATATTAACCTTTGACTTCCGGTTTGAACAGGAAGTAAGGTCAAATTGGAGTCACCTTTGTGTAAATATTTTTCGACAATTAACAATCTATACAATGGTGCAAACAATGTGAATTTACCTCTTGTGGTTGTTGAGATATGATTTTTTTTTAATATTAAAATTTGACTTCCGGTTTGGACAGGAAGTAAGGTCAAATTGGGGTCACCTTTGTGTAAATATTTTTGGACAATTCACGATTTGTACAATGGTACCAAAATTGTGAATTTACCTCTTGTGGTTGTTGAGATATGATTTTGTTTAATGTTAAACATTGACTTCCGGTTTGGACAGGAAGTAAGGTCAAATTGGGGTCATGTTTTTGTAAATATTTTTCGACAATTAACAATCTATACAATGGTGCAAAAAATGTGAATTTACCTGTTGTGGTTGTTGAGATATGATTTTTTTAAATATTAAACTTTGACTTTGTTTGGACAGGAAGTAAGGTCAAATTGGGGTCACTCACAACTCGAGTTTCATCTACTTGTTAAGTTCTAAGTACATGCCAAGTTTCAAGTTCATGTGAAGTTTGCAATTATGTGATTTTTTGTGGACAAACGCGGGGGATAAGAAGAAGCAGAAGTTAAAAAAAAAAAAAAAAAAAACGTACAAAAACAATAGGTGTTTCGGGCACATGCCCGAACACCTAACTAGAGCTTAAGTGTTTGTTGGAACAAGCACACGGTGTTCGAGTCCACTTCCGGTTCAATCAAATTATCAACGATGATGTCAATATCATATTTTGCAAAGGTGTATCATCTTTTATTATAACAATATCAATTTCATATTCAAAAATATATCAATTTTGCATTAGAATGTGTTGACTTTGGACTTCCTGTTTGAACCGGAAGTAAAGGTCAGAACAGGTGATTTGAAGGTCATATATATGACAGAATGAAACTTCCTCATGATCATGAAAAAATAATGTTAGTACTTGCTTTGGTTCAATTTCTGAGATTGGAAAATAATCTCTTTTTTTAAATGCCACGAGGGGGCGCTCTGAACTTTGATGATGTTATCAAACATGTTTTGAGAACATAAGATGTCACTATCACTTTATTCGCAAAAGTCATATTAAAATTTCCTATGATTTTTGAGATTATTATTTTTCTAAACCTGCCACAAGATGGCACTGTGACAGGTGATGACGTCATCCTTCACATTTTTTAAAAGGTCACATGTCAGTAGTAATTTCGTCCACTAAAGGCATATACCATATCCGGTTTCGACCGGAAAGAGAGGTCTGATTGGGATCATGTCTGTGTACAAAATGTCACATAATTCAAGATCTGTAAGATGATGCAAAGATTGTGAAAATATATGTTGTGGTTCATGAGATATGATTTTTGGAAATATTAAAATTTGATTTTAGTGTATTTCGCTATCTGATGACGTCACCATGACGTCACAACTTTACCTGAAACTATATGTCATAAATTTATTGACAACTACATGTTATGGTATAAGTATCTGTCAAGTTTGAAGGCTCTGTGAACTTTGGAACTGTTTGTTTTTGTTCGATAAGTCTCATCGAGAAGGAGAAAGGGGAAAAAAATAGCAGAGATTGTCAAAATTGCAATTACACAATTTAAAATAAGTAATGCCAGTGATTTATTTGATTACAATATCAGAGATCTGTAAAAACCTAAATGAATGTCACAACAATGTCTGCTAGTTTAAAAGAGGGCGCTATGCACATTTAGCCTATGTCCAACCGCTAAATGTGTATAGCGCCCTCTTTAGTTTGAATTATTGGCGAAGGACACAGCATCGCCTAATTTGTTTATTACCTTTAAAATTGTATCGTAAACTACTTTTTTATTCTCATATATTAAGTTTTGGTCACGTGATTAAGATGAAACTTTCCAGTTGTCTTCATATTGACATAGATTGTTTATATTCTAAATTTGACAAAATTCTGATCTATAATTTCTGAGATAGAGAAATAAATTGTTTTCGACTGTTTTAATTTTCCGTAGTGATGTAGTAATGACGTCATTGATCATAGTTTTGATATGTATATATTTCAAAGAATATTTCATACACAGGAACCATATCAAAATTCCCGTTCACATTGCCTCCAAATCTCAACAGGAGGCATGATTTTTCATGATGGAATAATTTGAAGTATACATATGTCCATCATCATCCATTTGTTCTTCAACTTACTGAGCAGGTAAGATTACATTATATAGCTTTAACACCCTATTTTTATTTTCCCCCAGCTTTGTAAAATTATACATCAAATTGAAGCTGTGAGATATAACCTTTTAAAATCGTTACTTCGTGTGCCACTACTTTGACCATCAAAGCATTTATGGTAACTCATTTTACAAGAATTACAAGCTATTAATGTAAGGAATTCAATTGTGTTTTTTGTTTTCTCATAGGTCATTTAGTTCCTGAGATATTTGGCTGTTGAACTTGGAAAAGTTCTGAGATTTAAGCAATACGTTAGAAATTAACAAGTGTGACTTGGAAGACTATGTTTTTATTTTAAATTTGATGTTTTGTGGTCAGAATATAAAAACAAAAATAAATAAAAGACAAGAGTTACCTCAGGAGGTATGAGTTTTCATAATATATAAAAAAAATAACATATAATGTGCTATACTGAATACATTAACTTCTGGTTCAGTCAGCCAATATAATTTTAAATTCTTCCAACCGTAAGTTCCGGTTCAATCATGTGAAGTCATACACAAAATCTTTCCTCTTAATATGGGTGTCAATTGTGCCAAATTTGGTAAAATGCTCATTTTTTCTGAAGATAGCAAAAATATACATTTACAGAATAGTGATTCAGAATATTTCTTCACTTAAACATTTCTGGTTTCGAAAGAAAGGAGAGGTCAGATTAGGGTCATGTCTCCGAACGAAATGTGGCATAGTTCAAGGTCTTTAAGATGAGGCAAAGATTGTGAAAATGTCTTTTGTGCTTCATGAGATATGATTTTTTGAAATATTAAACTTTGATTTAGTGTAATTCGATATCTGATGCCTTAACCATGACCTCACAACCTAGGATACAACTACATGTTAAGGTCTAACTATGTGTTAAGTTTTAAAGTTCTGTACCAGAATAATGCTGAAAATTGTTAGGCCTTAATATTTTTAATTAATTAATTTATTAATGATAATGAAACATATTATTTGGTTATTACATAAATTAAAATGAAACAAAATTCACTGACCATTTAGAAATTTGCTAACTGGCTAACCAAAACCAATATTTAAAAGTAAACGCCCAACAATTTTGGAAAAAAATTACCAACCATTTTGTTTGTCTAGACTCTTTTTTGCCACATTGTTTATTAACTTATGTGTTTTATTTATTTTCTTTTTATCATTTTATCAACTTAATTAAATTTACTTTTGCAAATGTCATAATGTGTAAAATGTTTAAACGAAAAGCATCAATAAATCTCCCACAATGATTGTTTAAAATACATACGTAAAATTTAATTGATTTTGTATTTAAATTAACTCAGTGCCTGAAAACCTTTTGTCAAGGGAGCATTGGCAAACTGTTACCCTGAAATTGATTGCCCATAAACTAAAGAAAATAAAAGAAAATAATGTATCATCACAGCTTGATCATTACACATTTTTCCCCCCGAGGTGAGGTGTGTGCAGGTCTTGTATAATACAATGACACATTTGATCAAGTGTTATAATATTAAAATGTTTGGTTCAGTTTTTTAAAACAATACTTATAGGGAAGAGACAACACAATGTAATTTGAAGGATAACTGTAAAATAGAAACAAACAATACTGAAATGATCTTCTGATTGTTACTGTACTTATTTGTCATTAACTGTTGAAAATACATTTTCATAAATAGTCATTTTAAAGTTATTGTTTAAAGGTGGCAATATCTTCACGATCAACAGGGCATGGAATCAGAGTTCAAGTTCTAGTTTAACTCAGTGACTGAAAATAATACTCACATGATAAGGTCATATTCGCGTTGCTGCTGCATAAATGAGCCAGTAATTTTCAGTCACTATGTTCGTCTTAAACTAGGACACCAATTCCATGCCCTGTTTGTAGAAAGTCTGCTCTGATCGTGACGATACTGTCTGTTTAACCAATTGTTTATGGGATTGATGGTCAGTACTATATCCCAATGCGAGCATACAAATAAATAGGAACTTTAATTGGGTGATCTGGCAAAAGGTATTCCAAGGCTGACACACCCATGCAATGAAGATTGGGGGGTATGTTTACTATGTTTATAAGGCCCAACTGCCAGGGATTCACTGTCGGCAATATACATTTTACTAGATCACCAACAGATATTGCTTAATAACTACATTTGTGAGGATGTTTGGGTCCTGTCAAAAAAATAATAAGAATTCCTCAGTACTGTTTTTGTTCTAACATGTTAAAGAAATTCATAGAAAGACCTAGATGTGTCTTGAGGTCCTGAAAAAACAATTCCCTTGACGGTAAAGACTGCCACATATAGGATAAGTCCATATAAAATAATTTGAATCATAAATTAACTCCTTTGAGTGTCGTGGCCGAGTGTCGTGGCCGAGCGGTCTAGCGCACCGAACTCAAGTTCTGGTGTTGCCAGCAGCAGGGTGTGAGTTCGAGCCCCGGTCGTGACACTTGTGTCCTTGGCTTCATCCTTCGGATGGGACGTAAAGCCGTAGGTCCCGTGTGTTGTGTAATTCACGTAAAAAGAATGCGCCTTGAGCACCACTTAGTTGGTGGATACGTGCGCTATATAAGTCCACACATTATTATTATTATTATTATTATTTGATGAATGGATAAACTTCAAATGCTGGCCATTGGATCACAAAGTTACACAGACTCTGACACACCTTGTAGCAGTAGCACAAATGTATACTGTTGATCTGAAATATAAACGAATCATGTAAAAACAATATTAAATGTTTTCAAAAGAGGGACGAAGAATAATGGGTCATGCTAACAAAACACACATAACTTAGAATGCCCTCATATGTTATTATCAGGATGATGGATTGATGTAACTTCAGAAAAATTATGCAACTTTAGAAAAATGATCCCTTCAGAACAATGCCTTTAAGTTAGGTTTTACAATGGAATAGAAAGTTACATGTGAGGTCTTCCTTCCTCCATGATGTAACTGTTTCGTTATCTCAATAAAGGTGCTGATATTTGTTTCTGGTCTACTTTAGTGAGAACATTAAGCGCTAGTATCAAGTAAACTGCAATGCAGCCATCACCACACAAGACATAAGCACTACTAGTATTATGAGGAACTACAGACACTATCGTGTAGCTAAAATTATTGTACTTCTACCAACTCGTACTCCACCGGATGTCAACCCAGACACATGCCTGTAAAACTTTGGTGTACACATGTTGTCCACCAACACACCTGCATGTTTATTTTCTAATTAAAACTCATATTAACTCATCCCTCTGCAGCTTTTTCTTCATGTATTAGTTTTCTTTTTTTTATGCAGGCTCTTCATCTTTTTTTATGTTATAAGACCTGACCTTTCTTTAAAGCATAGAGGGACAGACTTGTTATGCTTAATAATAACAAAACAACAAATGTAACCTAGCTCAGAAAAAACAGGTGCCCCTATGACAATTTTGCGGCTACTACTAGCAGACTAATCAAGTAAAAGCATCTCTTTTGGTTTAGTTCGGGATATATTTCACTGACACGAAGAACATGCAGAATTGCCAAAGAGACAACAACACAAGAACATGTATATATTTACATGGATTTGTAGGCGAGTTGTATGTAGGCGAGTTACACAATGAAGTATTTTCCAACGATGCTCTTTTGACTTTGACTGCATGGCACAGTTTGTAAACTTTTTTTCTGGACAATATAGCATCTATCCATGCTCATTCAATATCCTTAATTAAAATGCAAACTTAAAATCATGTACGTACACTGCAAAAACAGGGAAAGAGTAGACTCAATATAGTTTTAACGAAATAAATGCAGTACAACAGTTTCGTCCGTCACGAACCTCGGCAAGAATGTTGTATCCAGCTAACAAGTTAAAAAAGCATTATATCGATTTTTGGTAGTACAGAAAGCGAAAACTATCTTTAAAATCCACTTTTATGATGGCTTTCGGACTTGATTTCCCTTCTAAAAAAATCCTCCCCTTCAGAAAATAGAAGGATCCTATTATAGTTGCCACTACAATGACTGTGTTGGTCACTAATTGTGGAGTTTACAAGATCAGACTGACATGACTGAGGAAGTCATCGTATACCAAAAATGCCTGATTTTTCATGAAATAAATAGCCTGGAATAATTTGAAGTATATGTCCATCATCCATTATGTTCTCCACCTTACCAGGTAGGTAACATTACATTATTGGTTACATTTAATGAAAAATAGTGGCGGCCAGATACGACATTCTACCCCGAACCTCCATTGGATTGTGCATGCAATAATTATGTCTACGATAGGCCTACTTTACAAACGCACATTCTAGGCCAATAAACCTCTAAATAATGTCTACTTACCTCTTAATAATGCAATTATATTTTCCTCTTTCTCGGTAACCCATTTTATTTTCTTGTATTTTGCTTTGGAGTTACAAAGAACGGCAAAATTCCTCAGTATTTTTTCATGTAAACGAGAATTAAATGGCCGCCGCTGAAAATGTTTTGCTTGTGATAAAATGTCACGTGCTCACTGATACGCAATGTGATTGGAGATTGCCTCGACAGATTGCCTCAAAGTAGAAATCCAGTCTACTCATTGCCACTGGATTGCATGAATGCCACACAGGGCAATCTCCGAGCAATCTCATTGCCAGCAACTTTTATTGCCTGAAAATTGCCCGAAAATTGCCCCGTGTGACAAGGTCTTTACGTTGTAGGCCAATATTAAACTCCGTATATTGCTGTGTGTACGTATTCTGTGCACACGCGATATGGGCTATTCGTACATAGAGGGAATAGTAATTCAGCATATTGTTTCACTTAACCTTCCGGTTTCGACTGGAAGGAAAGGTCAGATTGGGGTCACGTCTGAAAACGAAATGTGACATAGTTCAAGATCTTTAAGATGATAAAAAGATTGTGAAAAAATGTTCTATGGTTCATGAGATATGATTTTTTGAATTTTTAACATTTTCAACTTCAGGTTTTGACCGGAAGGAAAGGTCAGATTGGGGTCACGTCTAAAAACGAACAATTATATAATTCAAGATCTTTCAGATGATGCAAAGATTGTGAAAATATCTTTTGCGGCCCTCTTGCCCAGCCTGTGGGAAGTCGTTCACCAGAAGATCCACAATGAGGAGGCATCGTAACAAATACTGCCCCAGCATTAAAGATAAACTGGAGCGACCATCAACTATAGATGCACCTCTTTAAACACCAACGCCACATGTACCACCACCTGTGGAAGCCCCGTCGCCACCACCCGCAGAACCCCTATCCCCAAATCGCTCACAACAGCCCCCAGATCAATGGGATGACCTTCATGAGGACCCGAATTTGTATGATGAAGTGGTACTTGGTGATGAGGAGGCTGCAGACATCCAGTTGCTAGTGCAGACCAACTGGTCATGCATACGAACTCATCATTCAACCGGCCGCTCAATTCAGGATATATACAATTTCCGAATGTTTGGCCTTCGTGGTTTCACCGTTGAAGATGCCCTTGCGATTTGTTTTTCCAACGCCTCCGATGCCGGGTGAAGGTGAACCTCTCCTTCGGTGTTGTGTTGAGACATACCGAGACGTGATCATTAAGGTACTTCCATGCAAGTCACAACAACGCCCGCCTTTTCCCGTCGCCTGCGTTTATATCATCCCAAGAGGATCTCGACCACCTAGTTAGGCAAGTCCAGGAAGCTGATGTGCTTCATTTTGGTATGCTGCAGCGACCGGACACGAAATGGACCGTTGCCCACGTCACCAACATGACGGTGTACGTCAACAAGCTTAGGGCATTCCCAATTGGTGCACCAACAGAAGATCTTCCTGCCTTTGTCAAAAACAACGAAGGGATTGTCAGCCTCGTGAAAAATTACAGATATGGTCAGCGGTTCAACGACAAGCATTGTTTTTTCCGATGCCTAGCGTTGCATCGAGGGGCCGACATCCGAGCCTTGGAAAGGCCAACCCAAACCCTGATCGAAGAGTATAAGCGTGAGACAGGTAGGCAACATATTGCCGGGGTGACACTAGACGACCTATCTCAGCTGGAGAAAATATTCAAGGTCAACATACAAGTCTATTCACTCATCCCTGCGGAGATTGACGAGGAACAAGATGGAGATCCGGTCGTAGCAGAACAGCACGACGAACCACATCGCCATATCTTCGCAGAATTGGTAAGACGGAGTCACCGTCGCTACAATAACACCCTGACCCTCAACTTATGTGGCCGACACTTTTCTTACGTCCGGGACCGGAAAAAGTACAGCCGGTGTTACACCTGCACAAAGTGTAACAATGCATTCACCCGGTCAAATAATCTGCATCAACACGAAGTCACCTGCGATACGAATGTAAAGCACCAATTTCCCGGTGGTGCCTATCACATACCCCGCACTGTATTCGACAGGTTGGCCGATGAAGGGATCGAGGTGAACAAAGATAATCGGTACTACCCATACCGCGCAACATTTGACTTTGAGAGCTACTTTCAGCCTGTACCCCGAGAAAACCAGCCCAAGGCAGACAAGCTGCACTGGGAACGTCAGCACGTACCTTTGAGCCTCAGTGTTGCAAGCAATGTCCCAGACTTCGAAGCTCCCCGATGTTTCGTGACACAAGGAAACTCCAATACCCTAGTTTCAGAGATGGTGGACTACCTCCAGCAGATCAGTGAGTTCGCCTACATATGCCTGCTGGAAAAGTTTGAGGGGGTGTTCCAGGAAATCGACGACCTGATTCATAGTGAAAACGACGGACACACCATAGCAGAAAACGACCATGATGAGGAAGCTACAGAAGAAGCAACCCACAAGAAAACCCCCCTGGAAAAGCTGAAAGAAGAACTGGAGAGGTTTCTGATGGAATTGCCGGTTCTTGGCTTCAACTCAGGTTCATACGATTTCAACCTCGTCAAACGATACTTGTACTCAGAGTTACAGCGCACGGATCCCATCGACTTCATTATCAAAAGGACAGGAACCTACATGGCCGTCAAGACCACAAGACTTAAATTCCTTGACATCACGAACTACTTGGCACCCGGCTGCAGCTACGCCAAATTCTTGAAGGCCTATGACTGCTGTGAAGAAAAAGGATGTTTCCCATACGAGTGGATGGACGACCTAGACAAACTGAACGCCACAGAACTACCTCCTCACGGAGACTTTTACAGTAAACTTAAGAGCGGAAACATCAGCCAGGCCGACTACAATGCTTGTCGTCAAATATGGGAAGACCTTAAGATGAGCACCATAAGAGATTTTCTGGTATGGTACAACAACCGCGACGTTCTCCCATTTCTCGAGGCCATCCAGAAAATGTTCAATTTCTACCAAGACAAGGGAATGGACATGTTCAAATCAGCTATCTCCTTGCCAGGGCTTTCTCTACAGTACATGTTCCTGACGCTCACACATGAAGTCTATTTTTTCTCTCTTCGACGAGAAGAACAAGGATGTGTACTACACCCTAAAGAACAACATTGTGGGTGGTCCCTCCATTGTTTTTCACCGCTACCATGAGCGACAGAAGACTGTCATCCGCGGTGGACCCAAATCTTGCCAAAAGATTGTTGGGTTCGACGCCAACGCCCTGTACCTCTGATCCCTGATGCAAGATATGCCATCTGGAGTATTCGTAAGAAGAAAATCCGGAAACGACTTCAAACCTCAAATCGGTCTGCGACGAGGAGTGATGGCAGCAGAGTGGTTGGAATGGGAGTCTCGAGTCCGGGGTGTGCACATCCGCCACGGATTTAACGACACCGAATACCGCATCGGCCCACGAAAAATTCCCGTAGACGGGTACAACATAGAGTCACAACAGTCTTCCAGTTCCATGGTTGTTTTTGGCATGGACATCGCTGTCCCCTCAACACGAAATACTTCAATCTGGTCAGACAGATGCCAAACAAAGATCTTCTGGCCCAGACGAAGGAGACTTCCGCCTACATAATTAGCCAAGGCTATCATCTGGTTGAAATGTGGGAGTGTGATTGGTATGAAGCACAAAAGAGGAATCCTGCCCTGCCGGCGTACCTAGCGTCCGTACGCCTACACCATCATCGCCAGAAGACCATGACACAAGACGAGATAGCAAAGGCCGTTCTTGATCAGTCGATGTTCGGACTTGTAGAATGTGACATTCGGGTACCGCCCTATTTGGAGGAGCACTTTAGCGACATGCCGCCTATCTTCAAGAACATTAATATAAGCCGAGATGACATCGGTGAACACATGCGGGAATTTGCCGAACGAGAGGATCTGATGAAAACTCCTCGTCGAAGCCTGATTGGGAGCATGTTTGGCTCCCGAATCATGCTTGCTACACCCCTTCTGAGATGGTACCTTCAGCATGGTTTAATACTCGACCATGTGTACGAGGTCATCGAGTATCGCCCCAGCAAGTGCTTCGAGGCTTTTGGAAACGCTGTCAGCGATGCCAGATGGGCTGGGGATAGTGATTTGAGTAAGTCTATAATAGCAGATACCATGAAGCTGCTCGGCAACTCTGCCTATGGGAAGACGGTGACGAATCAGGAGCGTCACGCCAACGTCCAAGTTTGCGATGACACCGGGGCTTCACGGTTGGTAAATGACTCCCACTTCCGCGCCCTTCACACGATCGGCGATGACATGTACGAGGTCGACATGACAAAGAAGAGCATCCGGCTAAACCTACCCCTGCAAATAGGATTTTTCGTATACCAATACGCTAAGCTGAGGATGCTGCAGTTTTACTTCGACTTTTTGTTGAAGTTCATTGATCGGTCAGACTTCCAACTTTGTCAAATGGATACTGACTCGACATACCTCGCTATCTCTGCGGAAACACTAGACGACATCGTAAAACCAGAAATGCAAGCAATTTACCAGATGGAGAAACATCTCTGGTTTCCCCGTGATGCTACAGATGAGCAAAAAGCCTATGATCGACGCACCCCTGGCTTATTTAAGGTTGAGTGGGAGGGTGACGGCATCATCGCTCTCTGCAGCAAGACGTATTACTGCTTTGGTAACACCGATAAGATCAGCTGCAAGGGACTTAACAAACGAACAAACGACATCACGAAAGAGAAGTACATGCAAGTGTTGGAGACTCGGCGTGGGGATGGTGGTATAAACAGAGGTTTCCGCATGCATGATAACAACATGTACACCTACGAGCAGCAGAAAACTGCATTCACCTACCTGTACCCCAAACGTAAGGTAGCCCGCGACGGTGTGTCAACCATTCCTCTTGATTTATAAGAGTTAAAAAAACAAAACATGTAGTTTGATTTTAAAATTGATTTGAGGGAAAGGGTTAAGAGACAATGGATATACACAATGTACATGATGCCTGTATTCCAAAATGCTTGTATTATATTTGAACTATATGCTGCGCATGTTGATGGGTATGGACACCAGACATCCGTAATCCTATCGATCGATAAACTCTTGAGCCATTTATAGTCGCTTAATGTTTGGGCAGTGGATTATCGATATACAGGGGATTAATGTATACCCATGTAGGAAGCCTTCCTCCATGGTATACCAAATACATGTGAATACATGTAGCTATACACAATATGATATTTCCCTATGAAAAAAATTGTCACCAACCAGGAGATTTCCATGGGTGCAGACCAAGAAGAATTATGACAACATATTTTTGGGGTGTAATTAACTTAATAATTTATGTATAAAATGCTGTGCCGACTTTATCTACATGTATATACCCAGCGTGTTTTTAATTATTTATTTATTTTTGTTATACGAGTCCCTTCATCATTTCAGGTATTTCAGTATGTAAAGTACAAAATAAGTGTTCTGCATAAAATGAATGTTTATCTGTATTAACTGTACCGGTACTAGATATGTTTGTTATGCAATAACGAAACTTGTTCATTTCTAACTGGTCTGATAGATTAATATGAGTCCAGAAATAATCCTAACCAGAGAAACAAGCTCAGGACTTACCGTACCGTGAAAATAAATTTGAGTTTGAGTTATATTTGTATTGTGATAATAATTCATCATACCGTCATTCCATGCTCCGCCCATTTTAGATGCTCTTAAATTCACACAAGCTGTTTATTGAAACAGGGAAATAATTGGTCAAGATTCCAGTCAGAGAATTTGCCCACGCTGTCACCTTGATGTTGAATCAGAAATCAGAAAATTATTATTATTATTTTTGTATTGTCCACTATACAAGGACTTTAGGAAAATATATGTTTATTGATATTATCAAAACAAATGATCACTTTGAATTTTAAATGGCAAAGAAAGACAGAATTTCCTTATGAACTCTTCAGATGAAGCTAACATTAATTGGGCTGCCAAATATATATTTTCTTTGTAAATCAAAATGAAAAGAGTATGCTCTTTGTAACACTCCTTCAAGTGCGATTATTATTATTATTGAACGGGTAAAGGGGTTTGTTTCAGATTTGGGACAAAATATAATACAATACAATTAATAATATTATTTGAAACTGTATGTTACAGCTTTAACTAAGAACTTATGTCACTCTTGTGTAACCGAATTATGCAGGGAAAATGGCTTGTGAGACAGGAAAACATACGGGTACAAATTGAAAACGTTGACACTGTTCCCTCCGGTTATTGAACACCATCGTGACTTAAAGAAACACTCGATCGCAAAGAACCTTATTATTATTATTATTATTATTATTATTATTATTATTATTATTATTATTATTATTATTATTATTATTATTACCACTTATTTTGATGAAAATGTATTAGATATTACGTTAATTTAATCGTCTTTGTTTAACACTAGACTAATTTTTCCATTGCATTTGTTTATAAATAAAACATAAAAAACATTTAAAAAAACATTAAAAAAATAAAAAATACAAAAATGCATCCCAATTTTTATATATATATATTTTTTTTACTGTAATAATTGAATTAAACATTTAAAAAGGCTACGTTTTCTTTAGTCGGGAAATTTAAATACTTTCATTTCAGATATTGAAAAAATAAATAATAACATCCATCAGCAATTAGTACCGGCAGTATAGATGCAGACGAGTTATTGTCGGGACATTATCACACGTAGCAATGTAGATACAATTTTACATGTTGCATGTATTTTGTTCATGGTGCGTGGCATTCGCGAAAGTTGTATGTGTTTCCTTTTGAAACAGCATCGAATACGTTAAGAGAAATAGATTCTAAATTTATCAATCTATTCGTGTTTTGCGAAAATCGGGCGATGCAACTTTATTTTTTCCATACTAGTTATTATTTTTCGTTTTTGGAACAATTATCATTAAGTGCTGATCTGGCAAATGAAAACAAGTGTACTTGTATTTCACATAATGTGCGTAATTTCAGTAACTTTGTACTTGCAAGGCCTAACCAGTTGTTTTTATTTATTATTTTGTATTATTATTATTTGTTTTGGTAAAACATACAGTTTCTGTCAAAAGAAAATACAGACATAATTAATTGTAAATAAATTGTCAATATTTGTTCAACATTACCTTTTAATTTCATTAAACTAACCGAATTGAAGGAGTAATACATGTACATTGTAACTTTTGATAAAATGTTCCAACATTGAGAAGTTGAATAAAGCAGCCAAGAGCTGAGGTCATGAAAACAAGAAAAGTTTCCTCGTATTTTATTACAGTGTATTAGAGATTTTGCGTTGAATCAGGATGTTCTATTTCAAAATTATCCAGACCATATATTTTAGAAGCAAATATGTAGCATTGAGACAACCGTATCCACCCAAACACTTCTTCTCAACAGACGCTAATACTTTGAATCATCATCATCATCATCATATCAACAAATGTTGCTCAAGAAATTCTCTTTTTATTTTAGTATTTATTATTCCATTATAGATTAATGCATTCCATCAAATCTAAGTTGTTCAAGCAAATTTGCCAGTGTTCGGTCTAGCCAAAATGTTCTAAAGGCCCCGAATTTGTTAAAATTTAAAATAACAATAATCATAATAATTAATGTTTTCAGTTTATCAAATGTTTTCCAATTTAAAACCAATATAAAAACCATCTGTAAATATATTGATGTCAAAGATTGCTGTTGGTGTTAAAATTAAATTTAACTAATGCCAAAATGTTCTAAAGGCCCCGAATTTGTTAGAATTTAAAATAACAATAATAATAATAATAACTAATGTTTTCAGTTTATCAAATGTTTTCTAATTTAAAACCAATTTAAAAACCATCTGTAAAATATATTTATGTAAAAGATTGCTGTTGGTGTTAAAATTATATTTAACAGTAATCATACTTGAATAGCTTCATGTACAGTCGTTCTTTTGTCTGTCTTTGTACGTTGTTGTCCCTCCCCTTTCTACGTCCCTTAAAGAATATAAAATAATAAATAAATAAATAAAAAAACACTACAAAAGGTATGATAACAAGCGTTATTCTTTTTCAAGCAAGCAAATAACTGTACTTTTTAATTCAACTTCAACTGATCACGTACATTCAATTTGAATTGTTTTAACATGTTCAAAGTTTTAACAACAAACTTAAAGACTGAAAACTTTTAATGTATGGAAATTTCTCAAAATGTTTTTCTCAACATTGTAACTTATAAAACAACTATTTTTTATTCAAAGGGGGTCCACGTTCATACTAAACTTGATTTCAAATTAACAATTAAATCATTAAATTATTTGGTGTCCTTTAGTATCTTCAAAAATACAACAACAACATATGGCAAATTGATAATACTTATTGCAGATGAATGAACTAAAATAATCGTCTTCTAACCTTTGCGTTCTGTTCAATGTGTTCAATTAAACAAGTCCATTTAATTCCATGACCTCGTTCACGACATGAAACGGGAGAATTCGCGAGTTTCTATCGTAGAAAGTGTCAACAATGTTCATAGGTTCAGAGTTCCATTCTGATGTTCAGAGTTCCATTCATTCAGAATATCAGTTATGATAGAGTACACGTCCTCGTCCATTCCATCGTAAGCTTCAACACCAACATGATGTGCTACTGCGCCAAACACAGCACAAACATGGCTCGGCTGAATGTATTGTTCTGCTTCTTCGAAGTGCTCATCCACGAAATCTTCAAGGTGGTACTCAGGAGTCTCGCCGTAAAACAGACACTCGTGATCCCGCTGCCTTGGCCAATCAAACTCACACCCTTCGCAAGGTAGACTCTGTTGAACTGCATAACTTATTCTGATGATGTGATCCGTGACGATTTTTGTCATCACTTGTTTCACAAGTGTCCTGATGCGTTTCTTGCGCTTCAACACATTCTCCTCGCCCTCCATGTCGTGCTCTTCATCATCTGCAACAGGTAGACAATACCATTCATTTAATCAACAGTTAACATCTTTGTTAATCAGCTAAACTTGAAAGATGGCTTTAGTGATGGCGGTACTCTGTTGTTTGAGCTGACCCCACTGCTCCACGGTGAGATTAATTCCCTTCTTGCCAGCAAGCAATTTGTTTCCGCTGGGATTTAAATAGTACTCTCTTATGTAGTACTCTCTTATGTAGGTGCGACCCTTGAAACGCTTGACAACAGCATATCGCTCACCTCCGATTCGTTCTCTTCCTGTTGTTCATCCGGTGGAAAGTAGAGCTTGCGCTTGACTACTGCCTTCCCTTTTACATTCTCTGGGAGATTAGCTCCTACTCTAGGGGTTGATGCTTCGGTGTCAGCAGCTAATCCCTTGGTTAATTGTTCAACAGCAGCAGGCAAAACATCAACAGTGGGTGGATGTGGCTGCAACATCCGTTGCTCACGCAGATAAGTCGATGAACTGGGCAGATCCCAGGAGGTCTCTCGTGTGAGCTTGTTGTAGAAATAGCTCTTGCCATGTGTCACACTCTGGGCTTCGCACCACCCAGCATCTATCATGTCGGGAGGAATGAGCTTTCTCTCCTCCTTCTCGATGCGTGCCCCATCGGTCGGTGGTGCCGGGGCCGGAGTCGACGGCAACGCCATCGCGCCAGGTGCGGGAACCACAGGTGTGGGCATCGGGGTCGATACAGGCTCACCGTTCATGTTAAGGCTCAAGTAAGGGTGTCCAACCATTGTCGTTTGTCGACTGTTCACAATACAAGTAGCGTATACGAGCAACAATGCAATGTTCTTGATGAGCGAAAATTTGAGAGTTTGGATTAAAATTTCCGTCTTTTATACTCTACCATCCTTCGCGTCGCCGAAACAACCAATCACAAAGAGTGTGTGGTTGCTCCATAAACATTCAACCAATCAACGAAGTCCATTCTGTTTTAAGACACGACATGCCTTATGCGCTGATGACGTCATCGTTCCAGACGTGTCTCAACTTGCCCGAAATCATCAATATGCATGCTGCGCTTGCGCACTACTCCCTCCACCACACAAACTGCACACCTCCACCTTTAATTTTGTGTGCAGTTTGTGTGGAGGGAGTAGTGCGCAGTTGTGTGCAGTATTTTGTGTGCAGTTGTGTGCAGTGGTAAAATTGTGGTTGAAAAAAAAAAAAAAAAAAATTGAAAAAAAAAATTTCAATCATATGTGGAGCAAATCTGTCCTCTTTGTGGCGGTGGAATGTGCAGTTTTGTGTGCAGTGATTTTGTGCAGTTTGTAACGGCAATGAACCACAGTCCACCACAGTGCAGTGGAGGAATGTAGAGCAGATTTGCACTTTGTTGTGGAGCAGTGGTGGAGCAGTGGTAACACATTTTTTTTTTACTTGGCCGAAATGACGTCATAAAAAAAAATAATAAAAATAATAAAAAAATAAAAATAAAAATATGGTGCTCCACCCGAACGCAGCAGCGGGCACCGCCCCACAGTGGGCCAGGGGATGATGAAAGTGCGCCAAAATAGTGGTTTGGGGTGTGTGATGGTTCCACTTTTTAAAAAGTTTTTTCGAAAGATCAGACCCCCACGAACACTTTTTGAGAATATTTTTCTTTAGAATTTTTTTTTAGTATTGTTTTAATATTTTTGAACACAAAAAAGTGCCTAAATGAAGCTAAAAGGCAAAAAGTAGCTTTATTTGTTTAAACCATAATAAGGGTATTTTAGAAAAAGGTATTTACTTAAAAATGTGTATATCTACTGTCCATAAGTCATACTTCAACAATGTTGGGTTTTTAAAATTTTGAAATTTTAAATTAATCCCATTAGAGGGTAAAAACTGTCAAAAAAACCCACAAAAAACTTTTTATTTTATTTTAAATAACACAAAATGTTTAGATTCCCGTGGATTCCCGCCTTAATTTTTATACTGGCGTGATCCCCATAGTCTCCCCTTCACTTTGGTACCAGATTTGGCTGCTACTTTGTGCAACTCTTTAAGATACGTTCTGATTTATGAGCGCCTGTATCGGCTTTATTTGTCATCACGCACCGAGAAGCTACGTGAAACTCGATACGCGCATTGTCTTTGATCCTGGCCTTCGTGGGACAATATATGTGCAGTCGCTTTTGGTTTAAGCTACAGCTTATTTTTGTCAACTACATCAGTCAGTGCGTCTTGATATGTAGACAAGTCTAAGAAACCTTTTCTGGCAAAGATGGCATCTTCACGTATATCACGACGACAATTGTTTGAACTGGTGCATTCTTCTGGTTCAATCACTAATATCGAATTGTCCTGTAACAAATGCTTCGATTTTCTTCTTGAGTTTACGTCGAATGTTTCTGATTGCCTCAAACTGCAGACGATCAAAGCAATTAAGAGATTTCTTTATCGAGTGAAAGAAAGGTGGACCAGAAGTAAGCGTGTTAAAGCATTGTTTCTGAGCAAGAACTCAGAGTGGCTTGACCAAAACATATCACTCCCTGATGAATTTGAGCATTTGTTGATGCAGAGTGCTACCACAGATGATCCTTGTGCCTCATCAGTCCCGGGTGCATCGCAACCGCAATCCATTGCAGGACGTCCCCCAAAAGATTGGCAATCCCTTTCAAAAAGATCACGACAGAGAAAAGCACATGAACTTCTTATTCAAAAAGAGCCAAGTGAACTTCTTTATGCAGCATCACTGGGTGCATACCGACAGAATCCTGACCTAAACTATGTTCTCAAGTTTGCAATGATGTCTCCCTGAAAACCAGCCATCCAAGAAACAAGAAAATTTCTCATCGGATGAGGCTTTATCATTGATGGTAGAAACTGGTTTGACCAAACAGTCTTATCAAACGGTACGATCTGCAGCCAAACGGAAAAATGCGAACATATATCCACCCTACAATGAAGTCAGAGAAGCAAAAAAAAAGTGCTACCCGAATAACATTTCAATCATGGAGGATTCAGCAAAAGTGCCTCTGCAGAGTCTCCTTGATCACACCGCACTCAGAATCATCCAGGAGCAAAAAGAGGCAATAACTGAAGTTGTCGAGGGTCTTGAGGAAGGTGCACAATTATCATGTGATTTGGTGTGCAAGTGGGGCTTTGATGGTGCATCAGGACACAGCGAATATAAACAAAAATTTTCCTCTGTTGATCAATCAGATGCCAGTATGTTTTGTACTACACTTGTGCCACTACAATTAAAATTTAAGGATCACATTTTGTGGCAGAACCCAGTCCCTTCTTCAACCCGATTTTGCCGGCCCATCAGTTTACAGTTCAAAAAGGAAACAACTGAGTTGAGTCAGGAGGAATGTCGTTGTATGAATGAGGAAATGAAGAAACTCAACCCATCAGTGTAACTTTAGAAATTGGGTACGAACTTGAAGAGGACCAAAACAGGAAAGACAACATGCTAGTGAAGTATGATTTATACCTCACCATGGTGGACCAAAAGGTGATCAATGCTCTGACCAAATCATCTATGAGATGTTACACTTGTGGGGCAACGCCTAAACAGTTCAATAACCTAACAGAGCTACAAATACGGACTTTCACCACTCCACAAATGGATTCGATGTTTCGAGATGCTTCTTCATATTGCATATCGACTTTACGATTCGTAAGTGGCGTGTTCAGTCTGAAGCTGACAAGACATTGCTTGCAAGCAGAAAGAAGAAAATTCATGATGGGTTCAAATCTGAACTTGGACTAAAATTCGATGAGCCAAAGCAAGGAGCTGGCAACACAAATGATGGAAACACTGCACGAAGAGCATTCTAGGCAGAAAACACATTTGCAGTAATTTGTGGACTGAATGAAAGCCTCATTCACAGACTACACATGATCATCGTTGCCCTATCATGCACACTTCCCTTGGACCCGGTCAAATTTGGTGCATTTTGCATGGAGACAGCAAAACTACAAGTTGAACTATACCCATGGTTCATAATGCCAGTGAGTGTTCACATTCTTCTCATCCACGGAGCTGACATATTGTCATCGTCTGTACTTCCTATCGGCATGAAGCCAGAAATAAAGACAACACATTATTCAGACTGAGGCATGCACGAAAAACATCCAGGGTGGACACCATGAGCGATGTATTTCATCGACTCATGGTGACAGGAGACATTGTCATCAGCAGTAGATCATTGAAGACACGACAATCAAGACCTCTCCTAAGTGAAGTCAAAGATATGCTAAAATGCTCGGAGCATGACGATGACAGTCACACAGAACACACAGAGCACAGTGATACTTCAGATATAGATTCATCTTAAGCAGTAAGTACAATGATCGTAATTGTTTTTAAGTTGGAAATTTCGCATCTCAAATAAAAAAAATTAATAAACAAGCAAACAAACACCCCAACAAACAAACAAACAAACACGCA
The DNA here is from genome assembly GCA_029582265.1 of Zoroaster sp. YZ-2022. Lineage (NCBI taxonomy): Eukaryota > Metazoa > Echinodermata > Asteroidea > Forcipulatida > Zoroasteridae > Zoroaster > Zoroaster sp. YZ-2022. The sequence goes on along the minus strand of CM055818.1, from coordinate 25,063,349 downwards.
CCCCAACAAACAAACAAACAAAATAACAAAAAATGGTATAGAGGCTAAGGTTTAACGAACATTCCAAGACTTGATTGATAAGCTATATGAACCAGATATCTGTATTGTGACTACATTTAACCTTAAGGAAAAGTATCGCAAGCACTGCGATGACATCAATTGCATTTATTTAAACTACTACAGACCAATCATAACTCAGCATTAAAATGACGTCATATGCGTTTAAAAACATTACCATCGAATTCTACGGGTCGGAAAACCCTTAGAGAATAATTTACATCAAAAAGTAAGTTGAAATATAATTTTGGCGCACTTTGATCTCATTCTGGCCCACTGTGCGCCCGTGCTCCTCGGGGGAGAGGTCGCCCCTCGGACTCCGACTTCGGGTCGACCCGTCTGCGGGGACAGCGGGCCAGCGTGCAAGGACTCCTCATCTCGCCCGAGGAGCATGGGAGGTGCCCGCTGCTGCGTTCGGGTCGACCCGTCTGCGGGGACCGCGAGCCAGCGTGCAGGGACTCGTCCTCTCAGCCGGCAGCCACGGCCCGAGCCGGAGCCCGAACCCCACGGTGTTTCTTCGACAAGTTTTCAACGCAAATTGGATAGAGGTGTTCGGTACTACCAAGGGGGTGGGTGTTACGTCTACTATAGGGGTAGGTAGTCCTCGAGCCCGAAATAGGAAACATTTCCCGGCCAGAGGACGGGACCCGACTCTGGGACGAGCTCGAGGGGGACGGCGGTCGGCCCCCGCCGTCAGCTGGGAGACGTCGGGAAGGCCCCCACGGTGTCCTCCAGTAGCAGCAGGCGCTGGCTCGCGCCCCGCCGTGGCTCCCGGCCGAGTGGAAGAGTCCCTGCACGCTGGCTCGCGGTCCCCGCAGACGGGTCGACCCGAATGCAGCAGCGGGCACCGTTCGTGCTCCTCGGGCGAGAGGAGGAGTCCTTGCACGCTGGCCCGATGTCCCCGCAGACGGGTCGACCCGAATTCGGAGTCCGAGGGGCGACCTCTCGCCCGAGGAGCACGGGCTGTGCCCGCTGCTGCGTTCGGGTGGACCCGTCTGCGGGGACCGCGAGCCAGCGTGCAGGGACTCGTCCTCTCGGCCGGGAGCCACGGCCCGAGCCGGGGCCCGAACCCCACGGTGTTTCTTCAACAAGTTTTCAACGCAAATTGGATAGAGGTGTTCGGTACTACCAACGGGGTGGGTGTTACGTCTACTATAGGGGTAGGTGGTCCTCGAGCCCGAAATCGGAAAAATTTCAGAGTCCAGCGGACGGGACCCGACTCTGGGACGGGCTTCAGGGGGATGCCGCTCGGCCCCCGCCGTCAGCTGGCAGACGTCGGGAAGGCCCCCTCGGTGTCCTCCAGTTGCAGCGGGCGCCGGCCCGGGCCCCGCCGTGGCTCCCGGCCGAGAGGACGAGTCCCTGCACGCTGGGTCGCGGTCCCCGCAGACGGGTCGACCCGAACGCAGCAGCGGGCGCCGCCCGTGCTCCTCGGGCAAGAGGAGGAGTCCTTGCACGCTGGCCCGCTGTCCCCGCAGACGGGTCGACCCGAAGTCGCAGTCCGAGGGGCGACCTCTCGCCCGAGGAGGACGGGCGGTGCCCGCTGCTGCGTTCGGGTGGACCCGTCTGCGGGGACCGCGAGCCAGCGTGCAGGGACTCGTCCTCTCGGCCGGGAGCCACGGCCCGAGCCGGGGCCCGAAGCCCACGGTTTTTCTTCGACAAGTTTTCAACGCAAATTGGATAGAGGTGTTCGGTACTACCAACGGGGTGGGTGTTACGTCTACTATAGGGGTAGGTGGTCCTAGAGCCCGAAATCGGAAAAATGTCAGAGTCCAGCGGACGGGAACCGACTCTGGGACGGGCTTCAGGGGGATGGCGGTCGGCCCCCGCCGCCAGCTGGGAGACGTCGGGAAGGCCCCCACGGTGTCCTCCAGTAGCAGCGGGCGCCGGCCGTGCTCCTCGGGCGAGAGGAGGAGTCCTTGCACGCTGGCACGCTGTCCTCGAAGAAGGGGTAGGTAGTCCTCAAGCCCGAAATACGAAAAATTTCACCAGCCAGCGGACGGGACCCAACTCTGAGACAGGTTCGAGGGGGATGGCGGTCGGCCCCCGCCGCCAGCTGGGAGACGTCGGGAAGGCCCCCTCGGTGTCCTCCAGTAGCAGCGGGCGCCGGCTCTGGCCCCGCCGTGGCTCCCGGCCGAGAGGACGAGTCCCTGCACGCTGGCTCGCGGTCCCCGCAGACTGGTCGACCCGAACGCAGCAGCGGGCGCCACCCGTGCTCCTCGGGCGAGAGGAGTGGTCCCTGCACGCTGGCCCGCTGTCCCCGTAGACGGGATCGACCCAAAGTCGGAGTCCGAGGGGCGACCTCTCGCCCGAGGAGCACGGGCGGTGCCCGCTGCTGCGTTCGGGTCGACCCGTCTGCGGGGACCGCGAGCCAGCGTGCAGGGACTCGTCCACTCGGCAGTGAGCCACGGCCCGAGCCGGGGCCCGAACCCCACGGAGTTTCTTCGACAAGTTTTCAACGCAAATTGGATGGAGGTGTTCCGTACTACCAACGGGGTGGGTGCTATGGCTGCTATAGGGGGTAGGTGGTCCTTGAGCCCGAAAACGGAAAAAATTTCAGAGTCCAGCGGACGGGACCCGACTCTGGGACGGGCTCGATGGGGATGGCGGTCGGCCCCCGCCGCCAGCTGGGAGACATTTGGAAGGCCCCGCGTGGTCCTCCAGTAGCAGCGGGCGCCGGCTCGGGCATCGCCGTGGCTCCCGGCCGAGAGGACGAGTCCCTACACGCTGGCTCGCGGTCCCCACAGACGGGTCGACCCGAACGCAGCAGCGGGCACCGCCCGTGCTCCTCGGGCGAGAGGAGGAGTCCTTGCACGCTGGCCCGCTGTCCCCGCAGACGGGTCGACCCGAAGTCGAAGTCCAAGGGGCGACCTCTCGCCCGAGGAGCACGGCCGGTGCCGCTGCTGCGTTCGGGTCGACCCGTCTGCGCGGACCGCGAGACAGCGTGCAGGGACTCGTTCTCTCGGCCGGGAGCCACGGCGCGAGCCGGGGCCCGAACCCCACGGTGTTTCTTCGACAAGTTTTCAACGCAAATTGGATAGAGGTGTTCGGTACTACCAACGGGGTGGGTGTTACGTCTACTATAGGGGTAGGTCGTCCTCGAACCCGAAATTGGAAAAATTTCAGAGTCCAGCGGACTGGACCCGACTCTGGGACGGGATCGAGGGGAAGGCGGTAATCCCCCGCCGCCAGCTGGGAGATCTCGGGAAGGCCCCGCGGTCTCCTCCAGTAGAAGCGCGCGCCGGCTCGGGCCCCGCCGTGGCTCCCGGCCGAGAGGACGAGTCCCTGCACGGTGGCTTGCGGTCCCCGCAGACGAGTCGATCCGAAGGCAGCAGCGGGCACCGCCCGTGCTCCTCGGGCGAGAGGAGGAGTCCTTGTACGCTGGCCCGCTGTCCCCGCAGACGGGTCGACCCGAAGTCGGAGTCCGAGGGGCGACCTCTCGCCAGAGGAGCACGGGCGGTGTCCGGTGCTGCGTTCGGGTCGACCCGTCTACGGGGACCACGAGATAGCGTGCAGGGACTCGTTCTCTCGGCCGGCAGCCACGGCCCGAGCCGGGGCCCGAACCATACGGTGTTTCTTCGACAAGTTTTCAACGCAAATTGGATAGAGGTGTTCCGTACTACCAACGGGGTGGGTGTTACGTCTACTACAGGGGGTAGGTAGTCCTCGAGCCCGAAATAGGAAAAAATTCACCGGCCAGCGGACGGGACCCGACTCTGGGACGGGCTCGAGCAGGATTGCGGTCGGCCCACGGCGCCAGCTGGGAGACGTCGGGAAGGCCCCGCGGTGTCCTCCAGTAGCAGCGGGCGCCGGCTCGGGACCCGCCGTGGCTCCCGGCCGAGAGGACGAGTCCCTGCACGCTGGCTCGCGGTCCCAGCAGACGGGTCGACCCGAACGCAGCAGCGGGCACCGCCCGTGCTCCTCGGGCGAGAGAAGTAGTCCCTGAACGCTGGCCCGCTGTCCCCGCAGACGGGTCGACCCGTAGTCGGAGACCGAGGGGCGACCTCTCGCTCGAGGAGCACGGGAGGTGCCCGCTGCTGCGTTCGGCTCGACCCGTCTGCGGGGACCGCGAGCCAGCGTGAAGGGACTCGTCCTCTCGGCCGCGAGCCACGGCCCGAACCGTGGCCAAAACCCCACGGTGTTTCTTCGACAAGTTTTCAACGCAAATTGGACAGAGAAATTCCGTACTACCAACGGGGTGGGTGTTACGTCTACTACAGGGGGTAGGTAGTCCTCGAGCCCGAAATAGGAAAAAATTCACCGGCCAGCGGACGGGACCCGACTCTGGGACGGATACGAGCAGGATGGCGGTCGGCCCCCGCCGCCAGCTGGGAGACGTCGGGAAGGCCCCCTCGGTGTCCTCCAGTAGCAGCGGGCGCCGACTCGGGCCCCGCCATGGCTCCCGGCCGAGAGGACGAGTCCCTGCACGGTGGCTCGCGGTCTCCGTAGACGAGTCGATCCGAAGGCAGCAGCGGGCACCGCCCGTGCTCCTCGGGCGAGAGGAGGAGTCCTTGTACGCTGGCCCGCTGTCCCCGCAGACGGGTCAACCCGAAGTCGGAGTCCGAGGGGCGACCTTTCGCCCGAGGAGCACGGGCGGTGCCCGCTGCTGCGTTCGGGTCGAGCCGTCTGCGGGTACCGCGAGCCAGCGTGCAGGGACTCGTCCTCTCGGCCGGGAGCCACGGCCCGAGCCGGGGCCCGAACCCCACGGTGTTTCTTCGACAAGTTTTCAATGCAAATTGGATAGATGTGTTCCAGCGGACGGGACCCGACTCTGGGACGGGCTCGAACGGGAAGGCGGTCAGCCCCGCCGCCAGCTGGGAGATCTCGGGAAGGCCCCGCGGGATCCTCCAGTAGCAGCTGGGGCCGGCTCGGGCCCCGCCGTGGCTCCCGGCCGAGAGGATGAGTCCCTGCACAATGGCACGCGGTCCTCGCAGACGGGTCGACCCGAAGTCGGAGTCCGAGGGGCGACCTCTCGCCAGAGGAACACGGGCGGTGCCCGCTGCTGCGTTCGGGTCGACCCATCTACGGGGACCGCGAGCCAGCGTGCAGGGACTCGTTCTCTCGGCCGGGAGCCACGGCCCGTGCCGGGGCCCGAACCCCACGGTGTTTCTTCGACAAGTTTTCAACGCAAATTGGATAGAGGTGTTCCGTTCCCGCACAAAAAAGTTCTATAGAATTCTATAAAAAAAAATCTATAGAATTTCTATACCGATTTCTATAGAGAGTGCTATAGAATCTCTCTATACAGTTTTTATTCAAATTATATAGAGGTTATAGAATTTCTATATAAAAATGGGCCACTTTTCTACAAAATTTCTATACAAAAATGAACCGTTTCTTTAGAAATCTAAAGAATCTTGATAAATTCTATAGAAAATTTATAGTATTTTATACAATAGCTTACAGAGTTGTATAGAATAGTTTATAGAGTTATATAGAATAGTTTATAGAGTTCTATCCAACAATTTATACAGTTCTATAGAACAATTTATACAGTTCTACAGAACAATTTATACAGTTCTATAGAATAGTTTATAGAGTTCTATAGAACAATTTATACAGTTCTATAGAACAATTTATACAGTTCTATAGAACAATTTATAGAATTCTATAGAACAACTACAAATAAACTGTTCTTTAGAAAAACATATGTGGTCTCCAAATAGTTTTCTCTTATATAAAAAACTAGTTAAGTCCCATCTTTCAACAAAAGCCAAATTTAAGGAAATAAATTAAGTTTACTTTAATATATTTGCTTCGGTGTATTTGTAAAGGTGTGGGGTGAGGGTATCCTTAGGGTTGTGGGTTTTCCTCAATTAGCTGTGATCATAGTTTTAAATCAATCTTAGCCCTCAATATACAATTTGAAATCTGGGGTATTCCCCCAAAAAAATGTAAATGTGTATAGTGCAATTCTTATTTTTTTATTTTTTATTTAGGTGTGGGCCAATGGTATATGCAGTCTGGGTGGTTTATAATGTCTTTGATGCCTTTAAATGTTGTAATTTGTGCAATATTTTAAAGTATTTTTGTAAATTGTCCAATTCTTGTATTGTTTTGTTCCTCAATAAGGGACCCCAATGGAAATAAGCCTGTGTAATTGGCTTTGTGGGCTATCCCAGATGAAATCAACTGTAATTTTGTTTTCTGTTTGTTTTTCTGTATTTTTGTATTTTTGTATTATTAGTATGTTATCCATTGTTCTTGTTGATTTTTATCTGAATAAAATAATAATAATAATAATAATAATAATAAAAAACAAGGCTGAAATTTTTTATTTTTTTTAGACTGATATATATTTATTTATTGTTATCTATTGGTTTTCTGCAAAAGTAGAATAATATAGACAGATAATAATACGTGTGTACTTTAAACTTTAAATAATATGCTACAGTAGAACAATAAGCTAGAACAAAAAACAATTATAAATAAAAATCAAAGACTTACTCAAAATGAAAAATACTGATAGATTGGGTGTTAAAAACAATCTACTTGGAGTTTTTGTCTCCAAAATATAATTTTCAGTGGGAGAAAATGTTTATTTTAATTTTACTCATACCCTGAAAACAATAACAGCATCATAATGTAGTATCGTGCATGGATATGTTGTGGTTAGTAAAATTAAAGTACACATGTTACATGTAAATGTACAAATCCAATTAAATTTTGGTACAGAGAATACACCCTTTTCACTGATAATTCAGTCAATCATGTCATATGAACAGTTTGTTCTAACCGTGCAGTTCCACTTTTCGTAAATTATTTTGTATTACATTGAAAAGCACAATGACTCCATTTTTATCTTTAATTGTTTTCGATCTGCTGATCAATAATGTTAATTTCTGGGAAAGTTTTTATGATGAAGGTAAGTAAGCAAACTGCCCTTTACTGCACAGAAATAATGTGAGAGAGACTCGGGGGGCGGGGGTTGATCATTGTCATTTCTGCTGGTTCCACCTTCTGGGACATTCCTTCGAGCAAAGTCCAATGTGTCTGTTACATCTCCAGCCCTATATTCTTCAATTGTCCTACACCTCGTCAGTGTTTACATGGTTCAGTACCTTCTGCAAGTTGGTTGCGACCATTTGTTTTCTCTGCTGCTTATCCTGTCTTCACTCCTATGTGATAGATACATGGAGAGGGTGTGTGGTGGTGAGACCATTGTGTCGTGCTCAAAGACCGTATTCAAGTCTCTCATGTCATCTGGTAGATATAGCTGGATGGAACTATTAATGTCTTCAACCTGTATCCTGCGTGCTCACTGATGGTTCACCCTCTGGCTACATGTCCTGCCTTCTTATCCCCTCAGCTGACGTCGGTAATACTGGCTCATCCTCTGCATGGTTCCACTTCCATTGTACTCTAGTGGGCTGAGGGTACTCATCACTGTAGGGGCGTAATTGTATGTCATCTGGTCGGACAGGAACACTCAGTCTGACTGCCAAATAACTGCAGTTACATGGGGTACATTAATGATTCAATAGCCGATGACCCTGAAAGAATAAAAGATGAACAGTCAGGAGTTGAATAAGATAACTTCTCAGATCTTTATTCTTTATGGAATATACAATAAATCTTGATCAAAAACAATTGAAATGACATTCTAGGAAACCTAAACTGTAAATTAAAAACCATTAAAAGGTAAATGCTAACTCTGCTACATTTCATTCCTTTCAATCACAGATGCATGATTAACGTACTTTTGTTATTGAAGTTCTTGTTCTTGTATATAAAATAATGCAAACTCATAACTGTATCACTCAATGTACTTTAGTGCATAACTACTGGACCATAAACATACTTGGCTATCAGAATCAAGGCTCTTGGCTCAGCATGGGGTCACACATGTTCCCAGTATAAGCGGTACAGTCAATAGCCAACACAGGCATATACCATAAATACTAATGAGCCACACTGACCACATACATGTATAGTGAATGAATGGCTTATTGTTTCATGCCTGATACTCCAGCTATATGGCTTAAAGTTTACATGGAAACTGAATAACAGGCCTATATACATGTAAGCATGATGTAGGTAACAACAAAACTTATTTTGACTAGATATAAAAGCACTATAGTATATATCAATGCTCCTAGATCTTCATAACAATAAGTATATACTAGCTGTATAAAGAAACTGTAAGGAATTGAAACTTCCTTTTCTTCATATTATCCCATAAACAATACATTTTAAAGCAATTCAAAGTAATAATACGGAGCCCCTAAGGGGACAGGTAAAAAAAAAATCGGGAAGGTAAACAAATAAAGGGGAAATGTATTTCGTTCCCTCGAAATAACATTTCGTTCCCTCGAATTCATTTCGTTCCCTCGAAATATTATTTCGTTACTTCACTCGAAATATTATTTCGTTCCCTCGAAATCATTTTATTCCCTCGAAATAACATTTCGTTCCCTCGAAATAACATTTCGTTCCCTCGAAATAACATTTCGTTCCCTCGAAATAAAATTTCGTGGGAATGAAATAAATTATTTCGAGGGAACGAAATAAATTATTTCGTTCCCACGAAATCATTTCGTTCCCTCGAAATCATTTCGTTCTCTCGAAATAATTTCGTTCCCTCGAAATGATTTCGTTCCCTCGAAATCATTTCGTTCCATCGAAATAAAATTTCGTTACCTCGAAATAATTGAGCTGTACGGAATCCTTGATATGCCATTTAATTTATTGAGATATGACAATAATTTCCGAGGTCGCCGTAGCACTGGGAGCCCCTTCAGGGACAGATGGAAACAAATAAATAAAATAATATTATTGTATAATATTATTGTATAATATTATTTTATTTATTTGTTTCCATCTGTCCCTTATAGCCCTGTCACACTCTATTGCGACGGGACGGAGCTCGCTGTGCGCTTAAATTTTTTGCAAAACGCATTACGATCGCGGAAAACTGTCCGAAAATTTCTGAAAATGTCAAACAACGGAGATTTTAGTACGCTCCCATCGCGCTCACGGCGCTCCTGCTGCGACCCACCGCGCTCCCATCTCGTCCAGTGTGGAGTTCGAACGCGCTCCCACGGCGCTCTACGCGACCAAGCGCGCTCGCATTACGCCCTTATGACGTCCGCAATACGTTCTCGAAACGTTCGATGCGTCCGCCCGGCGAGCATAAATAGACCCCACTGCGACCGCCAGTAATCAGTCCGCTTTCCCCGCTTGACGAGGGCACATACCATTTGTGTGTGTGTGGCACAGCACACACACACACACACGTGTGTAAACACCGGCATTCGGGGACTTCCTTTGTCAAATTCCTTTGTCCAAAAATACGGGGACGGATTGTTCTCCATTGTGGGAGCAACCGGGGACCATTGTCCCTTTTGTTATACGTCCCCGGTTTGAATGCGCTCACACACGCACACACACACAAGTGGGATCGTACTGTGAGCCTACTGCAAACGTCGGAAGATCGTCATTGGACGCGCATGGGCGTATAAGGAGCGGCATAGTCGCAGCGGCAGCTCCGTGTGGACGTTGTACGAGCGGGAAGAAGTCAATAACGCTCCGTAGAAGCGCAGTAACAGCGCAACAAGGACGGGAGACAGACGTAGCGACATCGATATGGACGTAGTGAGAACTCAGTACAGACGCAGCGGACAATATTTATTTCCCGCTGCGACCACAAGACGCTCGTGTGCGTCCTTGCTGCGCTCGCTTTGTGCTCATGCCGCTCGCTTTGCGCTGCCGCTGCGACCGTACTGAGTCCTTACAGCGATCTGATCAGAGCGCCGAGCATCGGCGACCATTTTGTGCATGCACAAAACGGTCGCCGCGGTCAGGCGTCCCAGGGCGACCATGGCGTTCCTCTCCCGACCAAGCGAGTTTCCACTGCGTCATCGATCCGTTCTAGGAGACATTACTGCGCTCACCTCTGCGCGTTCATGATTCTGTGGTCGCAGCCCGAGCGCAGCCCTGGTGTGACAGGGGTTTATAGGGGCTCTCAGTGCTACGGCGACCTCGAAAATAATTGTCATAAATTATGCCAATAAATTAAATGGCATACCAAGGATTCCGTACAGCTCAATTATTTCGAGGTAACGAAATATTATTTCGAGGGAACGAAATATTATTTCGAGGTAACGAAATGATTTCGAGGGAACGAAATGATTTCGAGAGAACGAAATTATTTCGAGGGAACGAAATGATTTCGTGGGAACGAAATCATTTATTTCGTTCCCTCGAAATGTTATTTCGAGGGTACGAAATGTTATTTCGAGGGAACGAAATGTTATTTCGAGGGAACGAAATGTTATTTCGAGGGAACGAAATACATTTCCCCTTTATTTTTTTACCTTCCCGATTTTTTTTTACCTGTCCCCTTAGGGGCTCCGTATAATAACTAAATTATTCCATATCAAAACAGTGGTATAAACTATCAAAGTTATGATAATGAAAGTAGCATACCTGAAAGAATAAAAGATGAACAATCAGGAGATGAAAAAGAGAACTTCTCCAAGCTTTATTCTTAATTGTGGCATAAATCCATCCATGCTGGTGGTAACTGGTCATCAAATGGAATATAATGACCTTCTGACAAAGATCATGCACAAGGTGTTTATTTGATCTTTGGGATATTCCATTGTCAGGAGAGGCAAGTGCAATTATGAGGGAATGGGTCTAAACAAAAATTATAAGGGGTGGTTAATATACAAAATTCTAAACAGGATGCCACTTTTACTATGTACATGTATAGGCTTATGTAACATTTGTACAAAGCACGGGCATAAATTGGGAGGGGAGGGGAGGGGGATAGGGATAGGGGTGGGGATAGGGGTGGGGGATAGGGGTGGGGGATAGGGAGGATGGGGGTGAGGATAGGGGTGGGGTGGGTTGATACATGTATGAAACCACACTTGGGACTAAAATTACTGAAAGAATGAGAAGAAGTCATATTAATTAATGGTCTAATTTGGAATTAAACAGGAAAGAATATTCACACACATCTATTCCTATTGTAGAAAAACATGTTTCTTAAGAATTCTATATTCTTACCGAGTCAGTGGAATTCTATAGAGATAGGTCTCTATAGATAACTGGTTCTATAGAATTCTATAAAAAGTAGTAACTCTATAGAATTATTTTTGAGTTTCTATAGATTTTTGTAATTTCTATAGAGCTCTATAGAGCGTTCTATAGACTTCTATATAACTTTTTTGTAAGGGTACTACCAACGGGGTGGGTGTTACGTCTACTACAGGGGGTAGGTAGTCCTCGAGCCCGAAATAGGAAAAATGTCAGAGTCCAGCGGACGGGACCCGAATCTGGGACGGGCTCGAGGGGGATGGCGGTCGGCCCCCGCCGGCAGTCGGGAGACGTCGGGTAGGCCCCCTCGGGGTCCTCCAGTAGCAGCGGGCGCCGGCTCGGGCCCCGCCGTGGCTCCCGGCCGAGAGGACGAGTCCCTGCACGCTGGCTCGCGGTCCTCGCAGACGGGTCGACCCGAACGCAGCAGCGGGCACCGCCCGTGCTCCTCGGGCGAGAGGAGGAGTCCTTGTACGGTGGCCCGCTGTCCCCGCAGACGAGTCGACCCGAAGTCGGAGTCCGAGGGGTGACCTCTCGCCCGAGGAGCACGGGCGGTGCCCGCTGCTGCGTTGGGGTCGACCCGACTGCGGGGACCGCGAGCCAGCGTTAAGGGACTCGTCCTCTCGGCCGGGAGCCACGGCCCGAGCCGGTGCCCAAACCCCACGGTGTTTCTTCGACAAGTTTTTAACGCAAATTGGATAGAGGTGTTCCGTACTACCAACGGGGTGGGTCTTACGTCTACTATAGGGTGTAGGTGGTCCCGTCCGAGAGGGCGAGTCCCTGCACGTTGCCTTGCGGTCCCCGCAGACGAGTCGATCCGAAGGCAGCAGCGTGCACCGCCCGTGCTCCTCGGGCGAGAGGAAGAGTCCCTGCACGCTTGCTCGCGGTCCGCGCAGACGGGTCGACCCGAACGCAGCAGCGGGCACCGCCCGTGCTCCTCGGGCGAGAGGAGTAGTCCCTGCACGCTGGCCCGCTGTCCCCGCAGACGGGTCGACCCGAAGTCGGAGTCCGAGGGGCGACCTCTCGCCCGAGGAGCACGGGCGGTGCCCGCTGCTGCGTTCGGGTCGACCCGTCTGCGGGGACCGCGAGCCAGCGTGCAGGGACTCGTCCTCTCGGCCGGGAGCCACGGCCCGAGCCGGGGCCCGAACCCCACGGTGTTTCTTCGACAAGTTTTCAACGCAAATTGGATAGAGGTGTTCGGTACTACCAACGTGGTGGGTGTTACGTCTACTATATGGGTAGGTGGTCCTCGAGCCCGAAATCGGAAAAATTTCAGAGTCCAGCGGACGGGACCCGACTCTGGGACGGGCCAGAGGGGGATGGCGGTCGGCCCCTGCCGCCAGCCGGGAGACGTCGGGAAGGCCCCCTCGAGGACCTCCAGTAGTATCGGCCGCCGGCTCGGGCCCTGCCGTGGCTCCCCACGGCCGTTCAACAATAATAAAATGTGCGCGCCCTCAGTGTTTACGCTGCGTCCAATGTATTCTTATACAATAACGCGCGCGGAACTTTGGCTACTCTATGTTTACGCAAGATAAAGGTCAAATTTACTATTTGCATATCTCGTTTTTCCTGAATTTTCATAGGTCGGACAAGTATTTTGAATAAAAACAATGGTAACTGTCATGAATATTGATTTATTTAACACTTTTATGGATCGCGGAGGTCAATCATGCCATGTGAGAGGGGTTGTGATACACGTGAACAGAGCAGCCTGTGTTTGTCGTTTAGTGCAAGGATGGTATGTGATAGACGAGCTAAAAGCATGCATTTTCATGAAATATTGAGTTTTCCTCCAAAAAATCGCAGGACATCAGTTGAGAAGAAGCATATTTCAAGACAATCAGGATGAAACAAGGTAAAAGACAGCGGGATGTTTTGTGATATTTCAGATTGTATCTTGCTATTTTTCAACGTGTGGAAATAATTATTTACATGTAATGTATGTTTGTACAGTACATTGGTGTTGACGTTGTACTGTACATGTAGTCACTGGCGGGGGATTTACATGACAATCTTGAATGAAAAGCTCGCCTCATTGACTGTTTTAGATTATTATAATTTATTTACAATTACATTTCTTTAAAATTTGTATGTACTCCTAGGCCCTCTATTGTAAAAAGAAAAGAAAAAAAGGCACCATTATGCTAGAAATTGAATAACGTTCCAGAACCTAACTGTAGTGTTATACTAAGTTATATTAATTAATTCGTAGCTCTCGTCTTGGTCACGTCCCTTCTCCCTTAATGGACCTAAGACTAAGAGCAACGACGGAATCATGCCAAAGAAAATGTTGATTTTTATTATTTCGTTTCAACATTTTAAAACTTAGTTTTTCCACATTTTAAATTTACTTAATTGCACCGTCATTGTCCACAACAAGTGGTCTTCCAAACTTGGGTGAATGTAAAATGTTGAAAAGAAAAAGAAAATCGAGAAGTATCCCGAACTATGAGCCGTCTGAACGTGGTTGCGATGACAGACATTATTTTTTATTTGGACATCTTGGATGCTAATTATTTTAATTATTGTTCATCTTCTCCAAATAACACAGCCTTTTCTGCACCTGCAAGACAGATCAACAACCCAACCCTGTCAGTGGTTGAATAAGCTTATGACATGTGGAGGTGAGTGACTGCATCTACATTGTACATGTACACATGCAGGCTCCCTAAATTATACTTTCAATAACTTCAAAAATTATTATCGTCATGCTGTTGAGTGCAGTATACGACCGCCACTTTTTCAATCTCTATATTAAAAAATGCAGACTATAGACTTAGTCTTAACTGATGAGGTATTATACTGGTATAAAGAGTCAAAAAGTGGCGGTCGGATATTGCACACATTCCAAAACATTTTCAAGATAATTACAGGTGACCTGTGTTCTAAAAACCACTTTTCTTGTCGTACACATATGCCATAGTGCATGATGATGGCTCCAAACTAAAGCCAGAACTTCCTTGCCCTAATAAATATTTGTGTTATTCTTCTTTTTTATTTCTTTTTCCACAGGTGATCACTTTTGCTTGTACTTCTGGAGTAGTTGACAAGTGGTGACGTCGCATTATTGTCATCAGACGCTGTAAGTCGTCCCGCATTCCCTGTACCACACGACCTGTCCTGTTGAATTCAGTGTGTATCAGCTCTCCCCCCTGCTCGTTTAGAAGGCCAAATCCAACACCAAACCTGGTCAGCTGTTCTACAGCGTGGTTCTGCAATAAGTGCATCTTGGGAGTGATGCTGGATTCAGGGAAACTGTCTCTGTAAGATGCCATGAAGATCTTGATACACGTATCTGCGATGAATAAAAAATGTCATTACTCTCGACAGGATTTTACTATCGGTACTTCACAACAAAACAGAAAAGGAAGTGAATATTTACCAATGCGTTTGAAGTCTTCAGGTGATAAGGCCCTGGCGTGGTTTATCGCAAAGTGTGTATCGGCAAATTTGAGGAAAATATCCTCAAATTTTGACCCGATTTCAGCTGCTTCACGAATGAGTTCTTTGTGACGTTGCAGTGGAATATCATCGTATGACATATTCTGGATTATTCTGCGGGGTTCACACGTTAGGTCAGAGATGACTTGAATCTGTTGGGATAGCAGACGAAAGGTAACACTTTCTCAATCCATGTTATGCACATCAAGTACTTACAATTCTTACAATATAAATGAGTACAAAACATGTATCAACATGTATGGTATGATAAACAGCAACATGGCATACTTTGGTAGTTTTCACCTGGCAACATTTGTGAACGTGGTTACCAACAAAAGCATTTCCGTGGTAAGCTTGCCGTTCAACATGGTGCTTCTTCAATACCACATCAAGGCTTCCAGCAACTGGACCGGCACCAATCGGTAGATCAGCCTTTTCATTGCCCTGTAACTCAAAAAGGGAAAGTATAACGATTATCAGCACAGTATGCACGTTTTTATTTTATGTCCCTTTGACTAAAATGAATACCGGAGCTACGACGGACCATGTTTTTAAATTTGGCAAATGTTTTAATTTTGTTTTTAACATTTTAAATGTGTGCAATAGGGTATATTTAAAAATATGGGTATTTAAAAGGTAAACAAAAAATATATATCTTTACATTATGGTCTGTCGTAGCTCCTACAATGTAGGTCTAAGGGATATGTTCAAGAGCAGCTATTTTTATTTTAACAAATATGTCATCAACTACCATGTGAATATTTCAATAGGACTGACATGACTATAAATGTAAACATGTACAGTGTACATATTGAATGCTAAGAAAATACATGACTCGGCGAGTTGAGTTTGAAATGTACATGTTTACATGGAACTTCTCACCAGTTGCTCCAATTCGTGCCGAAGATTGAAAGCCCTGTTGGCCATCTGCTGAAACATTTGATCGGCATTTTGAAGGTTATGTTGAAGGAGGTGAAGGGTAACTCTTCTTCAATCTGCTCAAGTTCATCTTGCTTGATGGATTTGTCACGGGCAGCCTGCTTTTGACGGTTGAACTCCCGTACAACCTTCTGGTCAAAGTTAGTGGTACTTGTTTCCAGGTCATCTTCATCTGTATGCTTGACTAGCAATTCAAAAATCTTTAAATCAAGCATGTGGCATCTTGCTTCGTACATATCAAAGAGCTTCTTGTAAATTCCAAGAGATATGTGAAGGCTTGGGAGAACCACCTCAGCAAAATTGTAATGTAAACAAAAATGGAGCGTTTTAAATGCATTTTTTTAAATAAAACGGGGCCCAATTTCATGGCTCTGCTTGTCAATACCGTAAGCATAGAATCGGCGCTTACGGAAGCAGAAATTCTGCGCTTAGCGTAAGCGTATTTTATTGGTTAGCAAGGAATATATGGTTATGTGCTTATGTACTTCGCGTAAATAAGGATTTCTCGCTTACACAGCTAGCGCAGAAATTCGGCGCTAGCTAAGCCCAAATCCTCGCTTATGGGATCCATGAAATGAATTATGCGCTCACCGACCTCGTAAGCGCAGAATTTGTTCTGGTAAGCAGAGCCACTTATGCCATTATATTATGCAGATCACCAGAGTAAGATATTTATTTATTGCTCCATTACACATGTAGTTCAACTTACATGGTCAATTGCAATCTCAATAATTGGCTTAGCTATGATGCTATGAGAGACATCCTTGGCCCGAGCTTTCATTGAGCCATCTGCTACATATGCCGTGTGTGATTCAACAATTGACTGCAGGGTGCGTGGGGTGGCTGTTGCCCTCTCAGTGATGGGGAGTTTCATATTGTCCTTGGATGTTGTGCAATGCAGACAGCAATATCGTGCTAAATGAAGAAAACATAAACAGAACATTTACAGATGTTGTAAATGTATGGTGAAAGGGACATCATGTAGTCACATGTAAATAGTAGATGTATTTGTATATAATTTATTTTTCTAACATAAACAATGTATATATTGTAAAAGCAAATGTATAAATTAACTTGTCATACATTTGTATGCCTTACCATTGCAGCTGCATATACCGTACATCTTGGTTAACAGCTCATAGTCTCCAAAAAGGAAAAGTCTCAGTGTTTTGTCCCCGTAAAAAGACAAAACAGAATAAACAAAACATTCAATATAACTAATGAGTGCACATTTATGATATGTGTGTTATATATTTTTTCAATCAAGTATTTACCTCCACTTTTGGCCAGCAAGTTGTGATACTTGGTCCATGATGGGTGGCAAAACTGTCTAAAGGTTCACAATTGAATCGTTGGCTTCGAAACAAGCGAACACAACAGTGTTTTGCAATGAATTTGGATGACGAGTATTCACTATTTGGAAGGACATTTTGAAGGATTTCCCACCCTTGTCTCCTCCAATTTTGATCCACACTTCCTCCTTTGGGATCACACCGTCATGCCAGGTCAGAGAGCCATACCTGTAAAAAAAATATTGATGGAGGGTGTGGTAGATTACAAAGTATTTCATGTACAGTATAATGCATTATACATACATGTACAATGTACATTACATGGTACTAAAAACTTACAAGTCATGTCTGTCCAGATAGTCCAGGATCATTGAGGGTAGATTCTTGACAGTCACATAGGGTACTTCTCGTGACGCCACACCATTATGTCCATAGGCTTTATCTGAATTGAAGATGAGTGGAACAAGACTTCCCGTGAGGTTGTCATTAAGGAGCACATTTTGTCGCTTTCGCATAGCTCTCTCTGATGAAAATGTAACCCCAATGCTGCCAAGATACCTGTAAATTAAGATAACACCTTGGCATGATACATTGTTTGTGCATTAGTGTTTAAATTGCACAGTAGTGCATCTTTGATGTACAGTGTATACAGTAAACAGGACATGTAGGTCTACATGTACAGTATATAAAGTTTTCTACAAGTTTCTTTTAGGGGCCATGCACAATTATCAACATTTTCACGAGCGTACAAACCGTACGCTGTGGGGAGGGGGTCTGCAGTCTGTACAATTTTTTTTAAACGATTTTAGGGGGGGGGGAGGATCCTGAAAAATGTTACTCTTTGTACGCTTGTGTAATGTGAAAATGTTGATAATTGTCTATGGCCCCTTACAAACCTCTTAATCTTTCGGAGTTGTTCCCATGCTAATTGGCAGTCTCTCATCATGGCAATTGAAGCATCTGGGTCATTGATTCCATCAGTTGTTGATAATCTGCTTGTGGATGAGGCTTTTTGGGAAGAGCTTGTTGGAATTTTCTGCACAAATGACGGCTGTAAATATATGATGTTAAAAAAGTTAACGAAATATTCGTACACCCCAATGAACAAATCTCAAGATTGCCTCGGTTTATGTGGAAGATTAAGGAGCATCATTGATTAGAAACTGGTGTACAACGTAGCATAAATATTTATTGATTTAAAATATTTTATTTTACTATTGTTCAGTTTGTTTTTAAGTGTGTGGGGGTGTTTGTGGTTTTGTTTTTACATAAAGCAACATTTATTTGTTTTAAGTTATCATTTAAGTAGCTGAATCCTATCCAGTAAATTTATTGCCTGTGTTTTACAATTGTTTTTAAATGTAGACCTACTGTTGGCTGTTCTGATTATTTCAGTTTGTGAAAACAGGAAAGCAGCATGGTACACCTATCCCATATACATATTTTTACATGGGTACGTGCACATGATTGTACATGTACATGTGGAAGACAAATCGGCTTATGCACCACTTAAAATCAAGATTAATTTAAATAAAAATAAGCTAATAAAAACAGATTATTTTTACAAATACTTACCCGGCCTGGTGCTTTCAAACGCATATCTTTTCCTTTCTGTGCACTAAGCTTTAACCAAGTCCAGCGATCACTGACTTATTCGATTTCTGCCGGGATAGGTTTGCCTCTGCTATGTTCTACTGCAACTTGCTTGAGAAGTTTTGCTGCTTTTGTGATCTCTTCTCTACGTGATATATTGGTGCTTGTCTCGGAATATGTCGGGATGGAATTTGGTGTTTGTGTACACAGGTCACAGGTGCATGGTGGTGTTATGTCCTTAACTGGACAAACATGGTCGACCATTTTTGTTAATTTACCTATTGTGCCACATATTGTGCAAACCGTTGTTAAGTTGCTAAGCTGAAGCCTCAGAATTCTGGGTGATGATGTGACGTTGTCATGACTCACATTTACTTGACATACGGGGCAGGGAACAGTGCTACTGGATCTAAAATAAAACCACTGCTCAAGACATGAGGAACAGTAGTTGTGTTCGCAGGGAGTTTGTACTGATGGGGAGCTTAGGATGCACTGGCATATTGCACAAATGAAAATAGTCTCCACCGCCTTCTCTGTGCCAAGAATGTCAAGATTTTGGGGAACTGTATACGTATTATCATTAGGTGCAAACTTGAACGAATAACCTCTCTCGCAGTTGTGGCTGTTCGGGTTGAGTTGGTCCACATTGGGAAGACCCTTACCAGTTCGCTTTCTCTATGCGGGGCGACCTCTTTAATATTTGTGGACTACAAATAAGGAATGAGACCACTCGAGATATTACTGAAACGTGTTCTTGCTTCTGTAATGTACATGACCTCTTAAACTTATGCATATATAATGAGCAGTACCCAATAGAGTCAATTGGGGGCGCTATGACAGATGTTACATCTCTCCCTTTTTTGAGATCAATAAAAATATCATGCATGAATGATCAAAGCTTTGAGATTACAGAATATAATAAACGGAATAATTAAAGATTAACATACGAGTATACGAACATGCATGTACATGGAAAACTAGCTCTACTTCGCTGTCTATGCTGATTCAAACCAGAAATGCAATAGTATGCTAAATGATGCTTATGAATCAGTTTCTTACTAATCTTCAAATCTAAGGAAGGTGGACAGAAAGTTTGTTGCGTTTTGAATCATTTGGAAACTCTATTAAACAGAATTCAAATTGAGTATGAACTTTAAATTGGTTTTCTTTGCTTTCTTTCTTGGAGTTATAAATCACTGTTTTGAGAATCACAAAATAATTATTGAGAAAGGATACATGTAAAAGATGAGTGTCCAATTACAAAGTTCAGAGTCCAAAGTTTCAAGTTGTGTTTTCTGACTATTCTGTTCAAAGAATCACACAGAGTCTTTGAATCGCGTTGAGGCACGTCTTTCGCGTTTGGGTCTGTTTGAGTTTTGCTGGGGCTGGAGATGGCTGTTCTGCTGGATCATGTTTCTCCTCCCCAAGGAATTTCTTACAGTGGGCAACATTGCGGGTGACGACATGATGGTCGCGTTGCGCAGTGATCATCGCACCTTTCTTGTCAGTAACCGTGTATGGGTGCGGGTGGCATGGAGGGGTCGTTTTGCGGAGAGTGCCAAAATTCTTGACAAGAACCGCATCAGCAACTGTAATTGTTGACGATGCAGAATGTCGACGTTGATCAGCGTGCTGCTTCATTTTCTGCTTCGCGAGATGATCGCGCTCACGGAGTTTAGCAGAGGTGTCATTGTTGGTGTTGTTCATTTGCGGGTCAGAGTGTTGATGTTGCGTCCATACCGTGCCATTGCTGGGGGGTTCCGGTACTGCAGTGTGGGGTGGAACGGTACGCACGTAGAAATGACCAGAGTTCTTGTTTCCATGGTTTTCCTTCAGCTTCTGCACAACGGACAGCTTTCTTCAAGGTTTTCATGAAGTTTTCTGCTTGACCGTTGGCTTCTGGCCAGTGAGGGGTGATTTTTCTGTGATGAAAACCAAGATATTCAGAGAATGTTTTGAATTCAGCGCTGTTGAATGGAGGGCCATTGTCGGTTTTCACAATTTCTGGAATTCCGTGTGCGGCAAAGATCTTGTCCATGATGGGAATCGTAGCGCGAGCTGAGGTTGAGTGGAGCATTTCCACACATGGGAATCTGCAGTAATCATCCATACACACTAGTAGGTAGTCTCCAGAGGCGAATGGGCCACAAAAATCAACACTGACGTTTTGCCAGGGGTACGCAGGAAGATCAGTCATTGTCAAGGGTTCGCGTTTGTGTTCCACTGTGGAAGCTTGGCAGGCGAGACAGTGCTTGACAAGTTCTTCTGCTTTCTGGTCGATGTTTGGGAACCACACCTTTTCGCGTAGTAGCGACTTGGTTTTTGATATTCCTTGATGACCGCTGTGTGCGAGATTGAGAACGCGCTGTTGTAGACTAGCAGGGACTACGATGCGTTGTTCTCGCAGGACTACACCACACTCTGTGACTGTGATGCTGTCGCGAATTGCCCATAAGGCGTTGTAGTTCTCTTTGAGCTTGAACCACTGTCCATCGCGATACGCTTGGATAACTGTTTGGAGAGTGAGGTCTTTGTCAGTTTCACGACGGATCTCGTCAAGCGTGAGAGCTTTGGGAGTTGAGTGGTGGGCAATGAAGTTGACAAACTCGTCAGCTTCTTTTGAGAGACTGTCAAGTTCACAGTTCGGGCAAGGATTTCTGGACATGTAGTCTGCCGGGTTGTTCTTTCCAGCACAGTGAACAACAGACATGTCATATGACTGTAGTTTGAGTAGCCAGTTCTGTATGCGAGGCCGAGGAGATGGGTTTGCCTGAGGTTTGCTGAATATGGGGATGAGCGGCTTGTGGTCTGTGACGACTGTTGCCCAACGCTATCGCAAAGCACCTTTCCATCTGCGCAAACAAATAGAAGCACAACTTAAAGACCTTGAAGATCAAGACATCATCGAGGATGCTGTCGGTCCTACCCCATGGGTGTCCCCTGTCATCGCAGTCCCTAAACCGCAAAAGCCTGATAACATCCGCCTGTGCATCGACATGAGGGCTGCAAACAAAGCGATAAAGCGAGAACGACACCCGTCACCAACAATGGACGAACTCATAGCTGAGCTCAATGGCTCACGAGTCTTCTCCAAATTGGATCTTCGGTCTGGATATCATCAGCTTGAACTTGCACCAGAAAGTCGATACATTACGACCTTCGCTACACATGTCGGACTCAAGAGATACAAACGACTCATCTTCGGTATCTCTTCAGCCAGTGAAGTGTTCCAAAACACAATCCGACAAACCATTGAAGGCATACCCGGTGTGCTCAATGTCTCAGATGATATTCTGATTCATGCCTCCACCATGGAAGAGCACAACAAGAGGCTACACATCCTTCTTGAGTGCTTACAGGAAAAGGGCCTCACAGTCAACAAAGAGAAGTGCCAATTCGCACAATCCCGCGTTCACTTCTTTGGGCTTGTCTTCAGTGAACATGGTGTCTCACCAGACCCACGAAAAGTCGACGCTATCAAAAATGCTAGTGCCCCACAGAGCCCAGCAGAAGTCCGCAGCCTACTTGGTATGGCAAGCTACAGCTCACGCTTCATACCAAACCTCTCAACCATCACCGATCCCCTTCGCACACTTACCGAGAAAGACGCAAAGTTCGAATGGAACTCAACGCACGACGTAGCGCTCCAACAACTAAAAGACTCACTCTCACGCGAAGCTGTCGGTGCATACTTCGATCCAGCCAAAGACACGGAAGTATGGGTTGATGCGAGTCCAGTTGGCCTTGGTGCAATGCTAACACAAACGGATAAACAAGGACTAAGCAAAGTAGTCAGCTATGCCAGTCGCGCTCTAACACCCACCGAACAGCGCTACAGTCAAATTGAGAGAGAAGCCCTAGGAATCATTTGGGGAATACAACGCTTCCATATATACCTCTTCGGTCAAGCGTTTACAGTCGTCGCCAGTTTAATATTTGTGGACTACAAATAAGGAATGAGACCACTCGAGATATTACTGAAACGTGTTCTTGCTTCTGTAATGTACATGACCTCTTAAACTTATGCATATATAATGAGCAGTACCCAATATGGTCAATTGGGGGCGCTATGACAGATGTTACAACCTCCTTTGAGTGTTTTTCTGTACAGTTCACATGTGGTGCATATTCCGGTTTTTGAATGTTTTTGCAAGTCGGTATTGTTTTGTGTAGCACATGAATGTTCAAATTCCCTAGTTTGTTGTTTACAATGTGTCAAATTTCGCACACACCTCCAGCATAATTTATTTGGATGCCTTGTTGAATCATCTAGCCAGATGTTTATTCTATACAGTTTGTCTAATTCTTTTCTATACTGTGCACAGTCCACTGCTACATATTAATTATTTGTATTTAACTTTGTGCACACACGGCACAACTTATCAAGTGCTGATTGATGAAACTGTAGTTGATTCATAACTGTAAATATGTGTGTAAACTTGCCATTGTATTAATAATAAAGTATTTACCATGAATCAGTAAATCACTGTTGTTGAAGAGCATGTTTGTTCAAACGATGTGACGAACGTATACAGCATGTACGTACACTGCCATGTACGACAAATAGCAAAACATTGTAAACATTTTGTATCTCGCGCCAAGTGTATGTTTACATGTATGTACGTGTATGCTGTATACGGTTCGCATGTCCGTGAATGTGTGTGTATATTTTAATAGGGGTTTTATGGGAGTTTTTGTGTCGGCGTGACAAAACACGGATTTTAAAACCGATCTCTTGTAAATATGCCCGTTGTCTTTTTTTTTTAATCCGGGTTTTTGATAAAACAAGACCCATCTTTTCAAGAAATTAGCTTCATTTTATTGGGAAAACCCAGAGTTTTTATTTGGAGATAGTTTAGAATCGCTAATTTCTCACATATCGTCGGGAATTCACGTCCGTTAAATGATGTAAAAATAATAATATTTCATATTATCCCCAACACATATTTTACTGAACAACCCCAAGTGAACAAATAAAAGTGTTTATGATTAATTATGATTGTTTCACTCAATAATATAATGATAAATTATCGAAAATTCAAGGTTAGAAACGTTTTTCTTTTCAACGTTAACGTTGAATATCCGCCATGTTGGATACGGACTATTGTTTCATTACTGGAGGAAACGTTTGTTTGTTGCAAAATCTGTTTACGCGCTGTAGTAATGAGCGTGGAACGGCCGTGCTCGGGCGAGAGGTCGCCCCTCGGACTCCGACTTCGGGTCGACCCGTCTGCGGGGACAGCGGGCCAGCGTGCTAGGACACCTCCTCTCGCCCGAGGAGCACGGGCGGTGCACGCTGCTGCCTTCGGATCGACTCGTCTGCGAGGACCTCGAGGCAGCGTGTAGGGACTCGTCCTATCGGACGGGAGCCACGGCGGGGCCCGATCCGGCGCCCGCTGCTGCTGGATGACCCCGAGAGGGCCTTCCCGACGTCTCCCGGCTGCCGGCGGGGGCCGAGCGCCATCCCCCTCGAGCCCGTCCCAGAGTCGGGTCCCGTCCGCTGGACACTGAAATTTTTCCGATTTCGGGCTCGTGGACCCCCTACCCCCTATAGCACCCGTAACACCCACCCCGTTGGTAGTACGGAACACCTCCATCCAATTTGCGTTGAACACTTGTCGAAGAAACACCGTGGGGTTCGGGTCCCGGCTCGGGCCGTGGCTCCCGGCGGAGAGGACGAGTCCCTGCACGCTGGCTCGCGGTCCCCGCAGACGGGTCGACCGGAACGCAGCAGCGGGCTCCGCCCGTGCTCCTCGGGCGAGAGGTCGCCCCTCAGACTCCGACTTCGGGTCGACCCGTCTGCGGGGACAGCGGGCCAGCGTGCAAGGACTCCTCCTCTCGCCCGAGAAGCACGGGCGGTTCCCGCTGCTGCGTTCGGGTCGACCCGTCTGCAAGGACCGCGAGCCAGCGTGCAGGGACTCGTCCTCTCGGCCGGGAGCCACGGCCGGGCCCGAGCCGGCGCCCGCTGCTACTGGAGGACCCCGAGGGGCCTTCCCGACGTCTCCCAGCTGGCGGCGGGGGCCGACCGCCATCCCCCTCGAGCCCGTCCCAGAGTCGGGTCCCGTCCGCTGGATTCTTATTTTTTTCCGATTTCGGGCTCGAGGACCAGCTACACCCTATAGTAGACGTAACACCCACCCGGTTGGTAGTACGGAACACCTCTATCCAATTTGCGTTGAAAACTTGTCGAAGAAACACCGTGGGGTTCTGGCCCCGGCTCGGGCAGTGGCTTCCGGCCGAGAGGATGAGTCCCTTAACGCTGGCTCGCGGTCCCCGCAGACGGGTCGACCCCAACGCAGCAGCGGGCACCGCCCGTGCGCATCGGGCGAGAGGTCGCCCCTCGGACTCCGACTTCGGGTCGTACAGTCTGCGGTGACAGCGGGCCAGCGTGCAGGGACTACTCCTCTCGCACGAGGAGCACGGGCTGTGCCCGCTACTGCCTTCGGGTCGACCCGTCTGCGGGGACCGCGAGCCAGCGTGCAGGGACTCGTCCTCTCGGCCGGGAGCCACGGCGGGGCCCGAGCCGGCGCCCGCTGCTGCTGGAGGACCCCGAGAGGGCCTTCCCGACGTCTCCCGGCTGCCGGCGGGGACCGAGCGCCATCACCCTCGAGCCCGTCCCAGAGTCGGGTCCCGTCCGCTGGACACTGAAATTTTTTCCGATTTCGGGCTCGAGGACCACCTACCCACTATAGCACCCGTAACACCCACCCCGTTGGTAGTACGGAACACCTCTATTCAATTTGTATTGAAAACGTGTCGAAGAAACGCCGTGGGGTTCGGGCCCCGTCTCGGGCCGTGGCTCCCGGCCGAGAGGACGAGTCCCTGCACGCTGGCTCGCGTCCCCGCAGACGGGTCGACCGGAACGCAGCAGCGGGCACCGCCCGTGCTCCTCGGGCGAGAGATCGCCCCTCAGACTCCGACTTCGGGTCGACCCATCTGCGGGGCAGCGGGCCAGCGTGCAAGGACTCCTCCTCTCGCCCGAGGAGCACGGGCGGTTCCCGCTGCTGCGTTCGGTTCGACCAGTCTGCGGGGACCGCGAGGCAGCGTGCAAGGACTCCTCCTCTCGCCGGAGGAGCACGGGCGGTGCCCGCTGCTGCGTTCGGGTCGACCCGTCTGCGGGGTACGCGACCCAGCGTGCAGGGACTCATCCTTTCGGCCGGGAGCCACGGCGGAGCCCGAGCCGGCGCCCGCTGCTACTGGAGGACCCCGCGGGGCCTTCCCGACGTATCCCAGCTGGCAGCGGGGGCCGACCGCCATCCCCTCGAGCCCGTCCCAGAGTTGGCTCCCGTCCTCTGGACTCTGAAATTTTTCCTATTTCGGGCTCGAGGACTACCTACCCCCTGTAGTAGACGTAACACCCACCCCGTTGGTAGTACGGAACACCTCTATCCAATTTGCGTTGAAAACTTGTCGAAGAAACACAGTGGGGTTCGGACCCGGCTCGGGCCGTAGCTCCCGGCCGAGAGGACGAGTCCCTGCACGCTGGCTCGCTGTCCCCGCAGACGGGTAGACCCGAACGCAGCAGCGGGCACCGCCCGTGCTGCTCGGGCGAGAGGTCGCCCATCGGACTCCGACTTCGGGTCGACCCGTCTGCGGGGACAGCAGCCAGCGTGCAGGGACTACTCCTCTCGCCCGAGGAGCACGGGCGGTGCCCGCTGCTGCGTTCGGGACGACCCGTCTGCGGGGACCGCGAGCCAGCGTGCAGGGTCTCGTCCTCTCGGCCGGGAGCCACGGCCGGGCCCGAGCCGGCGCCCGCTGCTACTGGAGGACACCGTCGGGGCCTTCCCGACGTCTCCCAGCTGGCGGCGGGGGTCGACCGCCATCCCCCTCGAGCCCGTCCCATAGTCGGGTCCCGTCCGCTGGCCGGTGAAATGTTTCCTATTTCGGGCTCGAGGACTACCTACCCCCTATAGTAGACGTAACACCCACCCCGTTGGTAGTATGGAACACCTCTATCCAATTTGCGTTGAAAACTTGTCGAAGAAACACCGTGGGGTTTGGGCCCCGGCTGGGGCCGTGGCTCCCGGCCGAGAGGACGAGTCCCTGCACGCTGGCTCGCGGTCCCCGCAGACGGGTCGATCCGAAGTTAGTAGCGGGCATCGCCTGTGCTCCTGAGGCGAGAGGACGGGTCCCTGCACGCTGGCCCCCTGTCCCCGCAGACGGGTCGACCCGAAGTCGGAGTCCGAGGGGAGACCTCTCGCCCGAGGAGCACGGGCGGTGCCCGCTGCTGCGTTCGGGTCGACCCGTCTGCGGTAACCGCGAGCCAGCGTGCAGGGACTCGTCCTCTCGGCCGGTAGCCACGGCCCGAGCCGGGGCACGAACCCCACGGTGTTTCTTCGTCAAGTTTTCAACGCAAATTGGACAGAGGTGTTCCGTACTACAAACTGGGTGGGTGTTACGTCTATTATAGGGTGTAGGTGGTCCTCGAGCCCGAAATCGGAAAAAAATCAGAGTCTAGCGGACGGGACCCGACTCTGGGACGGGCTAGAGGGGGATGGCGGTTGGCCCCCGCGACCAGCTGGGAGACGTCGGGAAGGCCGCCAGTGGTCCTCCAGTAGCAGCGGGAGCCGGCTCGGGCCCCACCGTGGCTCGCGGCCCAGAGGACGAGTCCCTGCACGCTGGCTCGCAGTACCCGCAGACGGATCGACCCGAAGGCAGCAGCGGGCATCGCCCGTGCTCCTCGGGCGAGAGGAGGAGTCCCTGCACGCTGGCCCCCTGTCCCCGCAGACGGGTCGACCCGAAGTCGGAGTCCGAGGGGCGACCTCTCGCCCGAGGAGCACGGGCGGTGCCCACTGCTGCATTCGGATTGAGCCATCTGCGGGGACCGCGAGCCAGCGTGCAGGGACTCGTCCTCTCGGCCTGTAGCCACGTCCCGAGCCGGGGCGCGAACCCCACGGTGTTTCTTCGACAAGTTTTCAACGCAAATTGGACAGAGGTGTTCCGTACTACAAACGGGGTGGGTGTTACGTCTATTATAGGGTGTAGGTGGTCCTCGAGCCCGAAATCGGAAAAAAATCTGAGTCCAGCGGACGGGACCCGACTCTGGGACGGGCTAGAGGGGGATGGCGGTTGGCCAGCGCGCCCAGCTGGGAGACGTCAGGAAGGCCCCCCGTGGTCCTCCAGTAGCAGCGGGCGCCGGCTCAGGCCCCACCGTGGCTCCCGGCCCAGAGGACGAGTCCCTGCACGTTGGCTCGCGGTACCCGCAGACGGGTCGACCCGAAGACAGCAGCGGGCATCGCCCGTGCTCCTCGGGCGAGAGGAGGAGTCCCTGCACGCTGCCCCCTGTCCCCGCAGACGGGTCGACCCGAAGTCGGAGTCCGAGGGGCGACCTCTCGCCCGAGGAGCACGGGCGGTGCCCACTGCTGCATTCGGATTGAGCCGTCTGCGGGGACCGCGAGCCAGCGTGCAGGGACTCGTCCTCTCGGCCGGTAGACACAACCCGAGCCGGGGCCGAACCCCACGGTGTTTCTTCGAAAAGTTTTCAACGCAAATTGGACAGAGGTGTTCCGTACTACCAACTGGGTGGGTGTTACGTCTATTATAGGGTGTAGGTGGTCCTCGAGCCCGAAATCGGAAAAAAATCAGAGTCTAGCGGACGGGACCCGACTCTGGGACGGGCTAGAGGGGGATGGCGGTTGGACCCCGCGACCAGCTGGGAGACGTCGGGAAGGCCGCCCGTGGTCCTCCAGTAGCAGCGGGAGCCGGCTCGGGCCCCACCGTGGCTCGCGGCCCAGAGGACGAGTCCCTGCACGCTGGCTCGCAGTACCCGCAGACGGGTCGACCCGAAGGCAGCAGCGGGCATCGCCCGTGCACCTCGGGCGAGAGGAGGAGTCCCTGCACGCTGGCCTGCTGTCCCCGCAGACGGATCGACCCGAAGTCGGAGTCCGAGGGGCGACCTCTCGCCCGAGGAGCATGGGCGGTGCCCGCTGCTGCATTCGGATCGACCCGTCTGCGGGGAC
This sequence comes from Zoroaster sp. YZ-2022, assembly GCA_029582265.1. Lineage (NCBI taxonomy): Eukaryota > Metazoa > Echinodermata > Asteroidea > Forcipulatida > Zoroasteridae > Zoroaster > Zoroaster sp. YZ-2022. The sequence continues at coordinate 25,035,028 of CM055818.1, read as the reverse complement.
CGCGTGCCAGCGTGCAGGGACTCGTCCTCTCGGCCGGTAGCCACGGCCCGAGGCGGGGCACGAACCCCACGGTGTTTCTTCGACAAGTTTTCAACGCAAATTGGACAGAGGTGTTCCGTACTACAAACGGGGTGGGTGTTACGTCTATTATAGGGTGTAGGTGGTCCTCGAGCCCGAAATCGGAAAAAAAACAGAGTCCAGCGGACGGGACCCGACTCTGGGACGGTCTAGACGGGGATGGCGGTTGGCCCCCGCGCCCAGCTGGGAGACGTCAGGAAGGCCCCCCGTGGTCCTCCAGTAGCAGCGGGCGTCGGCTCAGGCCCCACCGTGGCTCGCGGCCCAGAGGACGAGTCCCTGCATGCTGGCTCGCGGTACCCGCAGATGGGTCGACCCGAAGGCAGCAGCGGGCATCGCCCGTGCTCCTCGGGCGAGAGGAGGAGTCCCTGCACGCTGGCCCCCTGTCCCCGCAGACGGGTCGACCCGAAGTCGGAGTCCGAGGGGCGACCTCTCGCCCGAGGAGCAAGGGCGGTGCCCGCTGCTGCATTCGGATCGACCCGTCTGCGGGGACCGCGAGCCAGCGTGCAGGGACTCGTCCTCTCGGTCGGTAGCCACGGCCCGAGGTGGGGCCCGAACCCCACGGTGTTTCTCCGACAAGTTTTCAACGCAAATTGGACAGAGGTGTTCCGTACTACCAACGGGGTGGGTGTTACGTCTATTATAGGGTGTAGGTGGTCCTCGAGCCCGAAATCGGAAGAAAAAAAACAGAGTCCAGCGGACGGGACCCGACTCTGGGACGGGCTAGAGGGGGATGGCGGTTGGCTCCCGCGCCCAGCTGGGAGACGTCAGGAAGGCCCCCCGTTGTCCTCCAGTAGCAGCGGGCGCCGGCTCGGGCCCCACCGTGGCTCGCGGCCCAGAGGACGAGTCCCTGAACGCTGGCTCGCGGTACCCGCAGACGGGTCGACCCGAAGGCAGCAGCGGGCATCGCCCGTGCACCTCGGGCGAGAGGAGGAGTCCCTGCACGCTGGCCCGCTGTCCCCGCAGACGGGTCGACCCGAAGTCGGAGTCCGAGGGGCGACCTCTCGCCCGAGGAGCACGGGCGGTGCCCGCTGCTGCATTCGGATCGACCCGTCTGCGGGGACCGCGAGCCAGCGTGCTGGGACTCGTCCTCTCGGCCGGCAGCCACGGCCCGAGCCGGGGCCCGAACCCCACGGTGTTTCTTCGACAAGTTTTCAACGCAAATTGGACAGAGGTGTTCCGTACTACCAACGGGGTGGGTGTTACGTCTATTATAGGGTGTAGGTGGTCCTCGAGCCCGAAATCGGAAGAAAACAATTTGAGTCCAGCGGACGGGACCCAACTCTGGGACGGGCTAGAGGGGGATGGCTGTTGGCCCCCGCGCCCAGCTGGGAGACGCCGGGAAGGCCCCCCGTGGTCCTCCAGTAGCAGCGGGCGCCGGCTCGGGCCCCACCGTGGCTCGCGGCCCAGATGACGAGTCCCTGCACGCTGGCTCGCGATACCCGCAGACGGGTCGACCCGAATGCAGCAGCGGGCTTCGCCCGTGCTCCTCGGGCGAGAGGAGGAGTCCCTGCACGCTGGCCCCCTCTCCCCGCAGACGGGTCGACCCGAAGTCGGAGTCCGAGGGGCGACCTCTCGCCCAAGGAGCACGGGCGGTGCCCACTGCTGCATTCGGATCGACCCGTCTGCGGGGACCGCGAGCCAGCGTGCAGGGACTCGTCCTCTCGGCCGGTAATAATAATAATAATAATAAAGATTTTTAGCGCGCACATATCCACCCTGCTGGGCGCTCAAGGCGCGGAAACAAAGAAAAAAACATTAATACAAACAATATACAATGATAGCATAGGGAAACAAATATTATGTACCGAGATACATGTACCTACAATGCAATTACAAATAACTTTATACATCATCTTTAAAGAGTTGTGACATAAGATGAGTTTTAAGCATCGACTTGAATCTGGTTATACTATGACAAGATTTGAGTTTAGTTGGAAGACGATTCCAGAGTCTCGGAGCTGCGACAGAAAACGACCTATTACCCCAGTTCCGTTTTGAAGTTGGTTCCTTTAGGAGTGACATGTTGCTGGAGCGCAAATTGCGTGATGGAGTGTAGACTTTAAGCAGTTCAGAAATATAAATTGGAGCAATGTTATTAAAAGATTTGTGAACAATTAGCATAAGTTTAAAACAATTCTCTGTGAAACAGGAAGCCAGTGCAGTTTTTCAAGATTGGCGTGATATGGCATGACTTTCTGGACAAAGTCACAACACGAGCTGCTGTGTTTTGTATGTGCTGAAGACGAGATATTTGATTCTGCGGGAGACCGTAAAGGAGAGCATTCCCGTTATCGAGCCGTTATCGAACAAACGCATGTATAATTTGTTCAGCAGCACTTTTATTCAAGTATTTCCTAATTCGGCTTATATTTCTGATATGAAATGATGATATGCGAACAATGTTGGAGATATGTGGTTTTAAAGTCATTGTCGAGTCAAATATAACACCCAAATTACGTGCATGTAATGAGGGGTTATCTGCGAAGTCACCAATTGTAATAAATGGAAGAGAAACTTTAGACAATTGCTGACGTGATCCAAATAGAACAAATTCTGTTTTTTCATCGTTCAATTTCAGGAAGTTTTGTGTCATCCAACTTCGAATCTCTTGAATACATTTCTCCAGTGTTTTAATGCAGAATCGGCAGGTTCTTGAGAAGATTTAAAAGTAATGTAAAGCTGCGTGTCATCAGCGTAAACATGGTAATTTAAATTATACTTCAAAATGATATCACAAACTGGAAAGGTATAAATAGTAAACCACTGTGGGCCGAGTTCAAAGCCTTGGGGTACAGAATAGTCAAGAATAACAGGCTCGGAGATAGCGTTACCAATACAAACATGCTGAGGCCTATTTAAAAGGTAGGACTTACACCAATCCAGGGCTGTGTCCTGTATTCCAAGATGATATTGAAGGCGGAGAGAGAAGGATTTTATGATCGACCGTGTCAAATGCGGCGCTTAAGTCTAACAAAACTAATGCAGTGATTTTCCCTCATCCATGGCAGATAAAATGTCATTGTTGACGCGAAGAAGAGCAGTTTCGTTCCATGAAATGGTTTTGTAGGCTGACTGAAATGTGTCCGACAGGTTATTAGCACGAACATGGTCAGAGATCCGTGATGAAACAACTGCTCTCGATTGTTTTTCCAAGGTACTTAAATTCGCTACTGGTCGGTAATTTTGAAAGCTTCCTTGTCCAAATTGGGTTTCTTTAGGAGTGGTTTAACATGAGCAACCTTCTGGCTATTAGAGAAACAACCGGAAGAAAGAGATCTGTTTACAATAATTGTGATATACTTAGCAAACACATCAATATTTTGTTTTATTAGCGAAGTTGGCACTGGATCAAGTTCACATGATTTTGATGGCGATTTCATGATGAGTTTCTTGATCTCCGTAACACTAGTAGGCTCAAACATGGACAGTCTACATTGTGGATCCTTGCATGATGGTGTTTGTGATAGAATGGTAGGTACTGAGGAAAAGAACGACGGATATTCTCAATTTTTGACAAAAAGTTTGAAAAAGCATTTGCGAGGTCCTGATCGGAGTGTGTAAATGGAAGCACTGGAGCTTTGGGGGTTTATGAAGCAACTTTTCAACAATGTTAAAGATTTTTCTGATCACCAGAGCTATCTTCCACAAGAGATGAGTAGAGTTATTTTTGCCTGGTTAGTCATGTTCTTCACAATATCACGTTGGTTACAGTATTCTTGCCGATCTACTCCAAGTTTCCCATTGTCACGCCATCTTCGCTCAAGTTGACGGCGGATTTTCCTTGCAGCACTTTTGGATATCATCATTGAACCAGGGGGATTCAGATTGTAGTTTAACAGTTCGAGTTTTTTGCGGAGCATGATCATCCAAGATGTTACGGACAGTAGATTCAAATAGACTGACACAAGAATCCAGCTCACCATCTTCAAGGTTTACATTTTCCAGTTGAGATTCAACATCATGACATAAATTTTTTATATTTACTTTTTTCCAGTGGCGAGTAGTTACAGAAATGGTAGGTATGTGAGGTTTTTTAAGGTTCAAATTTACCATGATTGCACCCCACGGTGTTTCTTCGACAAGTTTTGAACGAAAATTGGACAGAGGTGTTCCGTACTACCAACGGGGTGGGTGTTACGTCTATTATAGGGTGTAGGTGGTCCTCGAGCCCGAAATCGGAAAAAATCAGAGTCCAGCGGACGGGACCCGACTCTGGGACGGGCTAGAGGGGGATGGCGGTTAGCCCCCGCGCCCAGCTGGAAGACGTCAGGAAGGCCCCCGTGGTCCTCTAGTAGCAGCGGGCGCCGGTTCGGGCCCCACCGTGGCTCGCGGCCCAGAGGACGAGTCCCTGCACGCTGGCTCGCGATACCCGCAGACGGGTCGACCCGAAGGCAGCAGCGGGCATCGCCCGTGCTCCTCGGGCGAGAGGAGGGTCCCCTGCACGCGGGCCGGCTGTCCCCGCAGAGGGGTCGCCCCGACGTCGACGTCCGCGGGGCGCGCACCCGTCCGAGCCGCCCGGGCGGGGCCCGCTGCTGCATTCGGATCGACCCGTCTGCGGGGACCGCGAGCCAGCCAGCAGGGACTCGTCCTCTCGGCAGGTAGCCACGGCCCGAGCCGGGCCCGAACCCCACAGTGTTTCTTCGACAAGTTTTCAACGCAAATTGGACAGAGGTGTTCCGTACTACCAACGGGGTGGGTGTTACGTCTATTATAGGGTGTAGGTGGTCCTCGAGCCCGGAAATCGGGAAAAATCAGAGTCCAGCGGACGGTACCCGACTCTGGACGGCCAGCTGGGGGATGGCGGTTGGCCCCTGCGCCCAGCTGGGAGACGTCGGGAAGGCCCCGTGGTCCTCCAGTAGCAGCGGGCGCCGGCTCGGCCCCACTGTGGCTCCGGGCCCAGAGGAAGAGTCCCTGCACGCTGGCTCGCGGTACCCGCAGACGGGTCGACCCAAAGGCAGCAGAGGGCATCGCCCGTACTCCTCGGGCGAGAGGAGGAGTCCTGCACGCTGGCCCGCTGTCCCCGCAGACGGGTCGACCCGAAGTCGGAGTCCGAGGGGCGACCTCTCGCCCGAGGAGCACTGGCGGTGCCCGCTGCTGCATTCAGATCGACCCGTCTGCGGGGACCGCGAGCCAGCGTGCAGGGACTCGTCCTCTCGGCCGGTAGCCTGACGAGCCCGAGCTGGGGCCCGAACCCCACGGTGTTTCTTAGACAAGTTTTCAACGCAAATTGATGAGGTGTTCCGTACTACCAACGGGGTGGGTGTTGCGTCTATTATATTGGTAGGTGGTCCTCGAGCCCGAAATCGGAAAACAAATCAGAGTCCAGCGGACGGGACCCTACTCTGGGACGGGCCAGAGGATGGCGTTTCGGCCCCGCGCCCTGCTGGGAGACGTCGGGAAGGCCCCCCGTGGTCCTCCAGTAGCAGCGGGCGCCGCCTCGTGCCCCACCGTGGCTCCTGGCCCAGAGGACGAGTCCCTGCACGCTGGCTCGCGGTAGCCGCGGACGGATCGACACGAAGGCAGCAGCGGGCATCGCCCGTGCTCCTCGGGCGAGAGGAGGAGTCCCTGCACGCTGGCCCCCTGTCCCCGCAGACGGGTCGACCCGAAGTCGGAAAACCCGGGGCGCCCACACGCCCGAGGAGCACGGGCGGTGCCCGCTGCTGGATTCGGATCGACCGTCTGCGGTGACCGCGAGCCAGGGTGAAGGGACTCGTCCTCGGCCAGTAGTATAGGAAATTGGGGCTCGGGGATCACTCTACTTTTTGTGGGGCGGGGTGTTGGTGAAAAAAGTGAAATCATGAAAGTGAGATTCACAATTACATTACATTTTTAATAAAATGTACTCATTGTGAAAAGAACGGTACAACGTTGTGCAGTTGTTTTAAAAGAAACTTGAAAAGAGTAGTGGTGTGTTTAATAGCGTTACTGTTGTTGTTGTTGTTTAAAGAAACTTGAAAAGAAGTAGTGAGTGTGTTTAAAAGCGTTAATGTTGTTGTTGTTGTTTTGAAAAAACTTGAAAAAGAGTGAGTGTGTTTAAAAGCGTTAATGTTGTTGTTGTTGTTTTAAAGAAACTTGAAAAAGATTAGTGAGTGTGTTTAAAAGCGTTAATGTTGTTGTTGTTGTTTTAAAGAAACTTGAAAAGAGTAGTGTGTTTAAAAGCGGAAATGTTGTTGTTGTTTAGATTTTTTTTTAAAGAACGGTACGCGCTTGTGTTGTTGTTTTTTACATTTACTTTTGCAAGAAAAGTGATAGTGAAATAAAAATGTAATTTCCAAAAATCAGTAAGCACCAACCCCCGCCTTACAAAAGTTTCTGATTTCTCCCGGAGACCTAATTTCCTATACTATCGTTGTTAGTAAAAATCGTAGTTAAAAAGTGAAAAATTAGTTTTTAATTATGGTAGAAATTATATTAAAGATGGCGACTAAAAAATATTTATCAACATGGAGATTACAAGAATTGAAAGAGTTTGCATGAGCATAGGTCAATTTTTGGTAAAAGAACAAGGGGTAAAATTAATAAACGTATAAAGGTGTAAAAATTATATACGGCGACATAAACCAAAAACCATTAAACAAATTAACTAGAAGAGAACTTGCTAGTGTTATAGAAGCAAGTATTCCCCTGTAGGATGGTCGATTACGAAAACATTTGTATAAGATTGTGAGAGATTGGCGCAAGGGTGTTTTAATTTTGACGAACCGCCAATTGATGGCGGAGAATATTTACGAAAGCGAACAATGACTATACCATTTGGTCATAAAAGAGAACAAGATTTACACATGCTCGTTGAGGGTGTTGAAGCGCCGATAATTAACAAGTTGAGTTTAGATTTAAAGAAATAGACTGTTTAAATTTATGATTTACTTATGGGTTCAATTTATAGAGTAAAAGATGATGGTAGTATTGATTTTTAACGCTTCTTTCATTTTCTGAACAAATAGTTTGATTAAATATGAATAATATTAAAGCTGAATTAGCTCGAGGTTTTGAAAGAATTGGAGAAGTTTTATCAACTTGTACAAATAGGAGGTAGTGGATGGATTGTAGATCGTTTTGAAAATTAGTTCTTACAATTTCAAAATATAAACCTTTACGTGGTGGTTCTTATGGAGCTACCAGATTACATTAAACAAAAAAGTGCATCAACATAAAAACAAAGACGATGATTGTTTACGATGGGCGTTGCGTTGTTTTACAAAACATAAGAAAAAGCGATAGAATTAAATATTTCGATTGAAAAGTAAAAATAATTCATCCGGAAAGAAGATATTTGTATATCTAAAGGAAGGCGGTATAAATAATATGGGCTCCTACACTAATTCAGTCAGATTAACCAAGTAGAGAAACAAATGATTTAGCGATAAACGTTTTTGGTTTGGATAAATACAATTCAGTTGTTCCTTTATACATTAGCGATGAAGATTACTCACAAGAACGTATACAAATATTATTAATTGATAAAGAAGAAGAAGAAGAACTAGATCTACGTTTGATCAAGGATTTTAATAAATTACTTTACAATCAAAACAAAATATAAAGCTAAAAACACTTTTGTGATCGTTGCTTGTGTAATTTTTAGTAAAAAGAACTACTCGCTAATCATACAATCGAGTGAGAGGCACAAAACACAGAGCGGTAAAGATAATTACCAACCAAGTGTAAAAACGATAGGTTAAAAATTTTAAAAAATTTTCAAAAGATGCAAGTTCCTTTTACTATATATATTTTGAAAGTATATTATGTCCAATAAGTAAAATCTAGGCGCTAATACTTTTGCAAACAAGCGCACATTCCATGCGGTTATTCATACGTGATTATTGGTGCCGACGGTACAATATTTTCATCATTTACGGTTAGGGTAAGGATGCGGTGAATCACTTTTAGAAAACTATTAAATGAAGTAGTCAAGATTAATGAGATGTTTGCAAAACCTCTTAAAATAAAATGACTAAAGGATATTTTTAAAATGCACGATAGTGTTGATATGTGAAAATCATATTTTCAATGAAAACAACTTGGCCTGTCGTTGTTGGGTTTGTAGAGAAGAAATTGACGATAACAAATTTAAAAATCTTACACAAAAGTTAGAGATCATTGTCACATACTGGAAAATATAGAGGAGCAGCACATGATAGATGTAATTTAAAAACTAAAATAGAACCCCATGAAACATTTATACCCGTTTTTATTCACCAATTTACGAGGTTACGACCACATCTCATTATGCAAGGAATAAGAAAACAAAAGGAAATCTAACGTGTATCCCAAACAATATGGAAAGTATATTTTTTCAATTGGCCAACTACGATTTCTTGATAGTTATCAATTTTTACCCGATTCATTAGAAAACTGTAGATTCAAGTAAATCTTTTCTTTTTAAAATCACAAGAATCTAATATTGAGAAATGTACACTTTAAAACAACAACAAGGTATTTATCCGTACGAATCATGGATAGTTTTGAACGATTTGAAGAATCTAGTCTTCCTCCTATAGAAGCATTTATAGTAGTTTAAACAACACTCGTATTACTAATGAAGAATACTCACATGCAAAGAAGGTATATAATACATTCAATTGTAAAGATTTAGGAGATTATCATGATTTGTACGTGCGTACAGATACGTTGTATTAGCGGATGTATTTGAAAATTTTTCGTGCTACTTGGAAAACATTATGGTTTAGATCCAGCACATTATTATACAAGTCCAGGTTTAAGTTGGGACGCTTTACTGAAACAAACTCGAGAATGTTTAGAACTATTAACGGATTACGACATGTATTTATTTATAGAAAAGGTTTGAGAGGAGGAGGGTTATGATAAGTAATAGATATGTAAGAGCAAACAACCCTCACATTGAGGGTTATGATAAACAAAACCTACAAGTTACATTATGTATTTAGACGCAAATAATTTATACGGCTATGCAATGAGTCAACCTTACCAACAGGTTTTTAAATGGTTATCTCAAGAACGAATTAATGAATATTATTTTAATAAAAAGAAAGAAGGATTAAAATATGGAAAGGACATATTTTAGAAGTTGATTTAGAATATCCCCTAGTTTACATGATTTACATAATGATTATTCGCTCGCCCAGAGAAAAATTAACGATCAATCTTACATGTCACCATATCAACTTGATTTATTAAAAGGTAAACCTACAACAAACGTTGAAAAATTAGTTTGCACTTTGGGTGACAAAAAAAATACAAAAGCTATCATCATCAGAATTTACAAAAATATTTACAACTTGATATGAAACTAACTAAAATTCACCGCGTATTAGAATTTGATGAATCATGTTGGATGAAATCATACATTGATTTAAATACTCAACTCATAAAAGACGCAACGAGTGATTTTGAAAAAGATTTATATAAACTCATGAACAATTCAGTTTTTGAAAACGATGGAAAATGTACGAAATCAGATTAATGTAGATCTAGTGACCAAGCAATGATAACGAAAAAGAACGCATGCAAAAGAAAATAGCTAAGCCGACTTTTGCCAATCAAAGGATTTTTGATGGCTTTTGATTTAGCTGCGATTCATACAAAACAAGCCTCACTATTAAACCAATCTACGTAGGAATGAGTATTTAGAATTATCAAAACTTTTCATGTACGATTATTATTACAATCTATTTAAAGCAAAATACAACGATAATATTAAAATTGCTTTACAGATACGGATAGTTTAACTCGTTGTTATTCAAACTGAAAATGTATATAAAGATTTATTAAAAGACAAAGAAAATACGATTTTAGTAATTATGAAAGATCATTTTCTATTTTCTGAAGAAAATAAAAGTGATTGGAAAAATTTAAAGATGAGACATCAGAATTCTATCGTTGAATTTGTAGGTTTAAGGAGCAAAATGTACTGATGCTTTTATTGAATGAAATGAAAATAAAAAAGCTTTTAGCTTAAGACCCGCTGTTTTTTCAAAGAAAATTAAGAAAGCTAAAGGTGTTAAAAAAATGTTGTAGAACTGATAATTAACCACGAAAACTATTATCGAGTTTATTATTTGAAACTCAATCACAGACACAAGATGAATTTTATTAGAAATATAGAACATCATACTTAATACTACAACGGTAACTAAAATCGTTAGACGGACTCGATACAAAAAGATATATTTTAGAAAATAAAATAGATACTTTAGCTTTCTTTTTACTTTCTGAGGCGGGAATTTTGTATCTCGAGGAATAATTTGTAATTTCTTTTTACAAAACACGGACCCGCGCGTCTAAATAATACAATCTGACTTGTTAGCAGTCATCGTTTTAGCTATTCTATATTTTATACCCATATAGATCGGTAGCGGCGCTCGTGTCTTTTTTCAGCTTCACCGGTGCGTATAAATATCGAACTAAACTGTTGTTTAATTTTTTTTTATTTTTAACCTTGCTGCCAGCGGCAAGTTCTGATGAGGCTGGGTTTTGCTCGACAACTCTTTTTTTAATTGCGTCTTTGGTTTTAAATTTATAAGACGAGTCGTTTCATTATTTAATGCTTTTACAACCGCTGGTAATCTTTAGCCCATACTGAGATCTCTTTTCAGTTGCTATTTCTTGAGCGTATTGATGAGAAAATAACTTCAGCTAACGTTCTATTAAATCGCTCTACTATACCTTTGGGCTCTATGATTACCCACCTCGCCCTTTTGGATTTTTACATTATGTTTACCATTAATACATTAACACTAGACATAAATTCTCTTTCCAGGATCAACTTTATAATTTTAGGCCAAGTTAGATTAGCTGCGAACGTTTATACATTTTTTGAAATGCATTTAACTTGAATAGCAGCGTTTATCAGTTAATGGTTCTGCTTTTTATACCTACTCGCTTCATCGACTACTGTTAATGCATATTTATATAATTCACCAATACTATCATGACGAAGAAACAATAAATCTGCTTGATGAACTTGATTCGGTGCTGTAAATTACTATTTGAACTAGTTGGTCTTGGAATGTGGTGGATAGGGCAAATAATTTTGCCACAATGCTTGCTTTTTTAACCAACGTAAAACCATTGTATTTACTTTTGTTTCTTGAGCTAATTTATTAATTGCGTCAACCTTTTAATATCCTTTTCTGGACTATAATAGAGAGCTTGTTTTTTATTTGTTTATCCATTTTAACATTTATAAATATTTATTCTATAGAATTTTTAGGCATAAGAGAGACGGTAACATGCCTTGTTTAATTAACCACATTTGTGTCATTGAAGATAATCCAAGCAAGTTACGGTTAATTTTCAATCCATCTTTTATATCAATTTATTTAAATTAGCTGGTTCTATGCTTAATGTTTTTTACCCAACATGTGTGAAACAGCAACAAGTGTTAAACGAAAGCGCCAGGATAAAGCTGAATCTCCATTGTTTTTTATCCATCTTATTTATACTTGTTAAATATAAGAAAATTATTTTAAAAAATAAAAACTTATTCCATTTCTAAACTATGTGTTCTTTTGCTTGCACCTCAGAAAGTGAGATTGAGCTCGGAGCGTCTGGTAAAGCTTGTAGGCTCAACAGTTTGAGCTTACGTCTGACTTCTTACTAAAAAAAAAATATACGAAACCACCAATAGATAAATTAATAGCAATGAACGACCTGCTCGTTTCATTGCTTGTTATATTTGCGTTTTGCAATGATGCATTATTACGAACAACTACAGTTTTAGTAGAACCTTTACAAGTGCAGTTTTTCTTTATTTAGTTTAAGGTTTTACCCGCTGCAACTCTTTTGGGTTTTTTTTTATTCGTTGGTGTTTCGTTACTACTGGCGGTGCACTGATTGTGCCAGCGATTGTTGCGCATTCTCTGATTGAACATTTCCATCGCTTTTATTATTTATACAAGATTCTTCTTCTTTTTAAAATGATTTGCTGTAATTAAAAAAAAGAGCGGCACATAGCGCCGTACCTGTAATATATTTTACACCCTACGGTAGAAAGTACACTGAAATGAATGGATCTTTTTCTAAATCTGAAACTAATTTACCTTCATCATCAATTTCAAATTTATGACCGTATAAATCAATACGATCTAAGCCTGTTCCTAATAATTAACGTAAATGTTAAAGTGCCACCTAAAGCCTGTACTATATCACGCCCATTTAGCTTCGTACTGCGCGCGTTTTGCTCCTTCTGTAGATAAGTTTCAATATCGCTAACGCTTAGTTCTTTACCAAAAATATTTTTTTTGAATCTCCTACCATTACAACTTTAAGAGTTTTTCTTTATTTAATTCGTATCAACATTACTCGCTAATAGTGGTGGTGGAGGTAACATTTGTGGATTTTAAATTAAAAGTTTAGAAACTTCTTCCATTTATAATAGTATCTATATAAAATTCAGTAAAAAAAAAAAATACAAGCAGCTTATTAGGTTGCTGCAACACAATATCATCATAGACTACACTGGAGAGGTGAGGCAACATGAATAACTTTTGTTTCATTTATAATAGTATTTTATAATTTTTAGGTAATTGCTTAATGACCCATGAGCAATACAACGACCTGGGTAATGGAGGGTAATTGCCTGTGCAAACTTGTGGCCAATTGTCACGACCATGAGTAATTGCTAAACGACCTATGGTAATTGCTAAACGACCTATGAGTAATTACCTAAAAATTAGTATCTCATTTTTTTTATACAAATTGCTTTATAAATTGTTTAAGATTATCTATTAGATTAACTTTCACTTTTTTCAGAGTTTAAAAATTGTACTAATTCCATAGCATCTAAAGGTGAATAAGATTTATATTTTAGATTTTCTACTCGTTCAATATCTATACTCATTAAATAAAGATATTACTTGTTCAGAGTTTAAATTTAAAAATTGTACTGGTTTTTTTCTACTGCCCTTCAGTATTTAAAAGTTGATGAAGATTATATATAAAAAAAATGTACTTTTTTCAGAGTTTAAAAATTGTACTAATTCATTATTTAAAAGTTGATTAGAGATTATCTATTAGATTAACCACTACTCGTTTATCATCTATACTCTGTAAACCTCCTTTTACTTTTACAGAGTTTAAATAATTGTACAGTCTTTCTTTATCTAGTCGTCTTCAGTATTTAAAGTTGATTAAGATTATATATAATAACATTTTACTTTTTTCATATTTTAGAATTTAAAATTTCCAATATTTAAAAGTTGATTAAGATTATCTATTAGATTAACTACTCGTTTAATTTTTATACTCGTCAAATAAATATTCCAATTGTTTTGTATGCATGTTTTACAGTTATAGTATTTAGATAATATTAAAAAAAGCAAAGATCCAACCTACTAACCCCGGACTTATGAGTAGTGCTAAACGACCTAGGGTAATTGCTTAACATTACAAGGGGTAATGGAGGTAATTGCCTAGCAATCCTTGGGGCCCAGTGCTCATAGGCTATGAGTAATTGCTTCAACGACCCTAGGGTAATTGTTGGATTACGTACTTCAGTAATCAGTAGGTAGTATTGATCTGTTTTAAAATTAATTTACAATGTTTAACCTTGTTTTAATTGTTCATAATTTCAATTATTTTTCTTTCGTAGGTATGACATCGTTTTCTCGAAGACAATCTTCGAATAAACTTCTATTCCTTTACAATAAAATAAACATACCCATTTAAATTGTTCTCCCTAAAATCTTTTAATACGCTATTATATTTTGTGTGTAATGATCTAGCTGTGTTTTAATGTTTAATGTGCCTGCTACACTAAAGCTAAACGCACCAACTCATGCTGCCGTTGCTCTTTGAAAAAGTTTTATATTTTAATTCTTTATTTGCGCTACTAATCGTCGATGATAAACAACGTTTCATCTCCTTTAATGTATCCTATCGCCATATACATTTTTATTGCTTCGTTTAATGAAATATTTTCTAAATACGTTAAGTGCACTCGATCATCGTTATAAAACCAGTTTCTTTTTATAAGTTTTCGTTATCAACGATAGTAGGACATAAAAATAACTCATATATTCAAAGATATTTAAAATAAATTTTTTTCTAATAAATTTAAAATGTGTATTCAGTTTTTCCGGCAGCCTGTTTTACCGCAAATTAACGCAGCGATAATTGGATAATTTGGCCAACATATTCCTTTACCCAATATTGGTAACTAGTTTTAAGAAATGATAGATTCTATATCTACTGTTGTTTATTATTAGGTTGCGCATCTATAGTCAATAATAAAAGTATACATGTTTAGTACACACGCATAGCTTCAGCTTCTTTTCTATTTGAATAGTAATTCCTTCGGATAAGTTTAGTACTCGTCTTCCGCTTCCATGTGTAGTTTGCGTATTATCGGTGGTGCTCGTTCTTAAATCTAAAAAATAAACCTGGGTATTACCATATAAATAATCAGCTTGTTTAACGTTAGATACATCTCAAAGCTTGTACGACTTGTATAGCGTGTTGTTGTTTTAGAATCACCGAAATATTTGAAATCTCTTCCAATGTTGATACCTATTTGCCCATTCCATGCGCGTAGAGTTGATTAGAACGCGCTTCGATCGTAATTCGAAAACTGTTATTTATTTTTGGACTATAAAATGTATTAGATTCTTTTCGTTTGGGTTCCTTTAAATAAAAAAACAATATTCCTTTCATACTTTTTGTTGCTGGAGTATTTAAATTTATATTCCACACCGTTATCGCGTTTGTTTAACGGTTTCTCGCTCTCGTTATGTCTTATCACGCGATCAAACAATATACTCAGCCTAGCATATTATATTGATTTCTGAATTGTTCAAACGAGTTAGTTCTGCAATATGAAACCGACTTGATATTCTAAGGAAATTCCGCTTATAATATATTTTGCATTATCATCAGTGCTTTTAATCACATTTAAAAATTATTAAACCAGTTCGTAAGTCAGTCGATCTCCGATACCCGACGGTAGTAACAAGTGTTGATGATCGGCCTAACAATTCCAAAATCAAAGTGCGGAATGTAATACCTATTTTTACACGTATCCGCGATAGCTATATTCTTCCTCATTACCCTGCCAAATCCCTTATCGCCTTAGCATCTATTCTTAATTAGTTAGTTACGTTTGCACCTTCGATTCTCTTGATACGCTAAATTATCGCAAGCAGTTGTTAACCATTCGTCTTTAAAACAATTGAATACATCCACATCCGTGTAATGTAAATATTATTTTTTTTCCATTTAATAATTATATATTTTACGATAAACTCCTACCTATATTTTGTACCAACGTTATTTTCATCGCTCGCGCTAATGAGTTCTATATTAAAAGCAAAATCGAACTGTATTTGGGACGATAACGTCATCCATTCTAAATTTGGAGAAAACCGAACTGCCAATAACAATTTATTTTCGGAAATGGTACTAGGATTGTTTGTACGACGACTTTTTGACCTTAACCCTTTTTTACCTACCTCGAGGTCTCTCTTTATTCTCCCTGTAAGATCGACTATACATCTCCGCATGTGTTGATAGCCATATTTTATAGTTAACAACTATAAAATATTTTTATTTAAAAAACAAGTAATTATAAAATGGTATTCTATAGCGATGATGGCTTGAGGTGCGTAGTTAACGCGTTAGCATTTCACCGGTAGTAAGTTTTATTTAATTTACGTTCTAGCGATGCCAAACAAGAAACGAAAGACACATGTTGATTTAGCGCCAGAACAACTTTCAAAAGCTACAGAGACGAATTTAGAAAAGCGTTTAAAATATCTAGATTATTTAAATGAAAAAATATGCAAAACGAAATCGAGCGCCGTAAGAACGTTTAACAACATTGATGATGCGATGAATGAATATTCACGAGTTGACGGGTGACACGGGCTGTTTCAAGCCGATCCACATGAACGTGTAAATAAAGTTTATATCAGATCGTTTGTTGAAAATTATTTACTCCAATAATGAGTGATTAGTTCTAATCTAAGATGGCGGCGTTTCTTTCCTCCGCCTTCACTATGCCGCAAAACTGGAATAAAAACATAAATTTTGGAAAGAATACTAATGTAAACAATGGTTTTATTATAAAAACTTCAATAAGTCTCTATTTCTTGATGTTCATGATGTTATAAACATATTTTAATTGTTGAAAATGAAATAAAAGTATTTTAGGACTCACTGTGCGTAAATTAATAAAACGCCAGATCGAAAAAAAATGGGAGGATGCATTTTGCACGTGCAAATTAAAATGAAAATAAGTTTTGTAGAAGTAATGACCACATTGTGTTTTGGTAAAAACATTCTCTGCTTTTCAATTTACTTTGTGAGAATTGGCTCCGGATGGGCAGCTCTATTTTAAAGTTATAAGCAACGAAGTTGGCGCATATTTCACGTCAACGTTCTGTTTACATAATAGTTTGTACACGGACATACATGCCACGCGTACTACCATGATGTAAATGGCACAGCAATACACCGCGCCGTGGCGCGAAATTCAATAAGTTTAATTTCAATGTAATACGACATTGCATGGGCTCAAACACACACATACGCACAGACACCAACGTTACAACATGGAACAAGGAGGCGATAGAAATATTCATATTCAGTTGTTTTTTAGCTTTATTTTATTTCACATTAAGGAATATCAGTCAGCCAGTAATAACAAAATTATGCCGTGTATGTGGGAGAAGGTTGGAAACTGCCAAAACAAAAAGCAAGCTGGTAAGAGTTACATCCCAAACCTTGTAGACTGCTCCAAATACAGAAAAGAAATATATGCTGTAAGTTTTCGATAAGTACGTGGAAGATGACACCTGAAGTACACCCTGAATCAGTATGCTACAAATGTTCCTGATCTCTACGCTATGCCCAACATGGTGACAGATTAAATAGTACACTCAAAATATTAAACATGAATAATGCAATTGTACACCAAGGCTGAACTGGAAAGCACATCCCAGGACAGGTGAATGTGAAATATGTAGAGTAAGTTCCTGAAACAAGGCGAGGGGGGTCACCAAACTGCCGAAGTCGGCCAGGTCATTCGGCAGAAATTCAAGCGTCACACGTCTAATTTGCCTTCGAACCCTTTTTTGGATTAGAAGAGGATAATAATTGTTCACTGTAAGCCCGTTGCTTGGAAATATGGGCAAATCTTCTGAAGAAGAAAGTATATTTATACGCCCAATTTGCCAGTGCATACTGAGCACCCCCACCATTCAAACACCATGCGAACATAACTTTTTGTGCCATTTGGCTTTATCTAACTGGTCTGCTCAAGTTCAAGTTCAACTCCAAATCTGAGGTCCCATGTCCAGTGTGTGTGGAAGCAACTTCTACACTTCACCCATGTATCACCACATGCCCTCGGATACTACGAGATTTCAGCTAAGCACCTCTAATAACGGCTTGTTCCAAATGTGGTTCAATGGGAAAATTAAACAAAATGGTTGAACACATGAATGTCCCATCAAACAAACTTCATGCCATTGTAAGATATGCATTGCACCCAATGTAACATCATCCTCTCCAACAAGAGAGTCAGAAATTACCAAGGCAGCAAAACTTCTTCAAAAAGTGGCTTTACAGCATGTAAGAGGGGACCCCAATTCCACCACACAAATTGAAGCTGCTACTGATAGATGGACATGGCACAAACTGAAAATAAATGGAGCAGCTTCTGGAGATTTATGTGGGGTTCGGCCTTTGAACGAGCAGGGTGGTGAATCTTGTGCATACCGAGTTCAATAGAACCGGTCGTGCTGTCCATGGCATGAGGAATGATTTGCAGCGTCTTCTCACCATCATGAGGTTAACATCATACATGCCATCTCGTGCCAGAAGTGCAGGCAGAGTTCATAACTGCGTGTCAAAAAGAAGAAAAAGAAGAATAGATAAAGCAGTCTGTATGACTTTTGTACATACTAGGTAAGCACAAAGGCTTTACCACCCCCAAAAAAATTAATAATAATAAATAAATAAATAAAAATACAAATTGGAGGAGTTGGAGACATACTAAATCACAACAATAAATGTATGATTTACAGAGCAGCCATACTGGGAAAAAATAAAACCATTAAAAATATAAACTTTTTCTTGCATAGAAAATGGTCTGCATTGAAAAATACAAGATAACACATTGTTTGATATTGATTGAATGTGCCTCATTCATTCCTATAAATGTACAACTGGAGTATGTGTCACAATCATTCTCATAAGATTCTATAATTATATTGGCATTCCTGTAAATGTACTTAATATTGCTATTGTGATTTGAGGACATGATACAAGTTATAAATGTCTGAATACACAACCCCTCCACATAAATAACACTTCGGGAGAAAAAACTTGTTAAGGGATTGTCAGAACTACATGTTAGTCAAGAGAGATGTTAGAATACATGGTGTAAAAATTCCATAAACCCAATACTCTAGTCTTAATACTCAACCTTATCAAAAGCTGGCTGGCATCGTATGACATTGACAGTATCACCAGGTAGAATTTGACAGCATCCGATACATAGTGACAATGGCAGTAAACATATCTCAAGTATCTAGGAAAATAAATAATAAACAAAATTTTCAAAAAATGTGTATGTCTTATAATGACAAGACAAGGCACAACGCAAACATGTAATAACAAATAATTAGCATTTGAATTGTTGTATTTGTGTAGTTTTCTTTATTAATTTAATTTTTGGTCCCAATATAGGCCTAATTGCTTTTTGACCATTTCCGTTTCCACAACCTCCCCCAGCAAACACCTGCTAACACTAGTAGTAGTCATGGTAGTAGTACATGTATGTACGTTACTGTCACTCTAATTGATATGGCTTTTTACATCTGTTGCAGCGGCGTAGCCACGGGGTGGGGGCCTGGGGGCACGTGACCACCACAAATTTCCCAGTGCCCCCCAGGTGCCCCCCACCGAAAAAATCCTCATAGTGCCCCAAAAACAGAAAAGATAAAAGAAAAAGGGAAAAACTGACATACCCATAGGGCCCCCCACTGAAAAGCAATGCCTCTGTGCCCCCCACTGAAAAAGTCCTGGCTACATGCTGCTGCGCTGTTGGTATTTACATGATATTATTAATTAATAACAGTAATTGATGTAAGCTCAGAATCTAAATAGGGCCTAACTATAGTTTTCCATGATCTGACTCAGTACATTACATGGGCAGCATGTGTATTTATATACATCCGCATATACATGAACATTATGTGTACTGTATGTATATGGTACAATGTACGTAGGCTCATGTACAGTATGTACATACAAAAGCAGGCACGGTAGTCGCCCACGTTGTGTCAGCACGGAAAACAAATAATTACACACCACAACTTTAATTGACTCTAAGAAACTAAAAAGAAAGCTGCCCTCACCTTATGACTACCATAGGGGTCACTTGATATCACAAGCTGTCCACTTCTACCTAAGGATTTCTGGCATACAAAAGTTATATTTTTGTCCAAAAGGGTGATTAACAAAGCACTTGAGAGAACCTCCGTCGTCGCGTTCGAAAAAGCTCATCGCGTGTGCAAAATCTAGCGCTAACAAAGGTTATATTTGACACTTGACCTTCTCAGCAAAAGTAAACAAACGTTTTGAAACGTCATCCACCTCATTCAAAAGTTCAAAATTTGCATTTTCATTGAGCCAATAGAAACAAAGCGTAAAATGCAGAAAGTATGCGTAAATTAGCCTTTATTTAACGTTATATGATAAATCACGTCGACGCGCTTATATGGTTCTTTTGACCGACGTGCTTGAGGGCGCCTCTCTCATTTTCTTTTTATTTTGAAACGGCATGGTGAACGAGTAAATTTACCTCGTGATTTATATATACAGCGGCGCAGCCTGGTACTAGAAGATTTTTTACGTTCCTAGCGAAGATCAGAAAACGCATGAAATTGTATTTATATTATTATTAGGTATATGAGTATAATAGGGTTACGCGAGTTTAAAATTATTAAAATAAAGATGTAAAATAATTATAAAATGGCATATAGAGATGGATCCAATGTTTAATAAACCAGAAGAAGTTGAAGAAGAAGAAGAAGAAGATATTGAATTAGATAATGATGGAAATATAGATGATGAAATACACATGAACAACTTGGGTCATGTAACTGAACAAGAAACATCTTTTAGTATACCAACTTTATCTCAAAAAAATAGATTACTTAGAGGTATAGTCGATGATTTTTATGCAAAATTAGGATATGAACCCGATTTTAAAGACTATAATAAATTCGTGTATGAACTAGATGAAAAGGGAAGAGGTATACTTTATTTAAAAAATATACTGAACAAACTGATTATCTAATATGGTAAAAAAGGGCGCGTTTAGAAAATTAAATTCAATAAAAAATTTATATCTATCTGATTTAGGTATATTTGATATACCCACGAAAAAAACAACAAGGGTTATATTAAATGGTTTAAACTCAACAGAAAAACCATTACCCTCTACGACACTAGATTGGGAAGATACAACTCATGTCACTCTAAGCAGTCGCAGAAGGTTACCCCCACCCCGTGACACAGGCTGAGCTGAGGGTAGAAAAATCAGCACAAGTACAAGAAGCTATTGAAATGGCGGGTTGAGACTATTTCGAGGAGATCAAGACGCTCAAACAGAATTAAAATAGAATGGCGAGAAATAGAATCGCTTTAATAACATTATGTCTACAAATCGAGGTGAACAATTAAATCTTTTAACAAAATTAAAAGTATTGAATCAAAAAATCAATGATGTTCAAGAAGTAATTGTTGACGCAAACAGAAAGAGAGCTTGATGATGAATTGATAGAAACTACTCGTCGAGAATTGCAAAAACTAAAAGATGATAAACAAGTTTTGATAAAACAAATTGATGCACATGGATTACATTTCTTCGTAGTCAAATTAATAGAATTAAAGAAACAGCTCAAAAATGTTAGAAATGGACATTACGTTAGGAGATACAAATTAAAACTTTATTTAGAGAACAAGGTATAACAAATCGTTAGTATATTAGCAGCTTTTAGTATGACGTGATCGCTTTTTATCGCCGAATCAATCGGTAATGCTTGTAAATTCAGGAAGCGGCGCAGTTCTTCCCAAAACCTTGCTATCATTAACTCCAACGCTGCCAGATAGTGGCGGCGTAAAGAGAGTGGATACAAAAACATTTAAAAAATCTAAAGGAATGTATTACAAACTAGGAGTTAAAAGCTTTAGTCACGCTTTTACCGGCTATTATGTGATCTGATAATAAGTTGGTTATTGATCTACCATTTGCAAAAGTAGTATCGTGATTTGGAACAGTTAATAGGGTTTAATGTTAGT
>CM055818.1:24994823-25013165 GCA_029582265.1 Zoroaster sp. YZ-2022 | reverse complement strand
ACTTGGTTTTTTTAAACTGGCCGGGCCCCGGTACGCTGCTGCAGTGTGCCTATGCAAATATATCAGGTATGTGTCACAATGGAAACGCCGTTGGTGTGGAACTGGTCAGTTCATAACAAAACTGAATGGGATGTGACCTACTCGTATCACGAGCGCCGGTATACAGATAACAATAGGAAAGTCCATCGCCCGGCAAGTCCATGACGTGTCCTAACACGAACTGGCAGTGTCGCGTTGTTGTTGTAACGTACGTAGATGTGTGTCTTTTCCCCTCTGCTTTGATACGTAGACGGGGTTTGTAACTAGTGATTTTGGGAACTAGATTGGAAAAGACCCTCAGTTGCGATGACTCATTGCATTTATGAACGATCCATTCACGTTTGTAAACAATATCTTATTATGGTTATACATAGGACTTTATGTATGTATTTATTATTTTTATGAAGGATCTTTTAAACTTGTACCTACAAAAAGTATACAGTTTTATTTATGGAGGACCTTTTAAAATTACATACCTAATATAATACCCATATAATAAAAATCATAAAATTAAAAATATTGCAAATATTACGTCCCTCACATTTTAATCACCCTACAGTAAAAATGTTTCAGTCCACCTGCTCCTCAAATTATGCTAATTAGGCATCACGTGACCCAAATCCGGCCTTCTGATTGGTCGAGGGCCTGAAAAACAAGCGGAATTACCTGGTCAGACGGCTCTCTACTGTCCTAAAAAATTCACTATTAGTAATCTGAAGAAAATAAATGATTACATTGTTGAAAAACATTTTTTTTGGGCTTTGTTGAACTAAAAAAATTTTTTTGTTTGGCTTAAATATTTATCAGATTCAAAAAAAATTGGTTTTTATTTTGTAACCGTGGTATTATCTTTGGCAGACATCTGGCAGTAGTGATCCTTAAAAGGTGTCAAGGCATGTACAGAATGATGTTACTATGAAAAACTGGCTCAGTAAGTATACCTTGGGTTTCTATTTTATTGATAATTAGTGTCTATGTTCATATCAGCTAAAAGCTTGAAGGTCATTTTTTTAACTTTGTTGCAAGACTGCAGGGAAAGACAACATTTGCTATTTGGTAAACTAAATACCCAAAAAAACTAACCAGTGTAAGTTTTATCGCAACTATTTTAAATTAGACATAACCATATTCCGTTTTAACCATATTCCCTTTTTAACCATATTCCTGTTTGAAAAGGGAAAGCATTTCCCGATGGAATGATTTCTCAAGATGATTGATACATGTAATCTGTTAATAGCCATTTTTTCCCTTTCCCTAATAACAAATATGAAACCCCTATTTACTATTGGTTGTCTGGGAAAAATATAAATGACAACAATTTACATAAACTAATACTTGTCTTCTGTGGATCTAAACAGTTGAATTAGAGAACAGTCAAGTCATGTTAAAAGGCTGTGGAGCTTCAGGTTACGTCATTGTCTGTGCCTCCAGTGCTCGGGTCATCAATGCTCACATCTACCGGCGTGGAAGGAAGGTCATTTGACCAACAAAACAAGCTGGGTGGGAAGCTGGACGGCCTGCAGGTGAGATGATCATTGTTTTGCCCTTCAAGGTTGTGATAAATAGTATGTCCAAACAAGACCATAAAATGAGCAGGGAAGTTGACTTCAATATTGTCTTTTAGCATATTCATGTTGCTCTGAGCAGTTTGAAGGCAATTTTGCAAATTTTGTTAAACTAACGTGATCCAAATGGTCCACTTGCCGGTTAACCATTTGAAACCAGTGTAACAGAACCTGATCGGTCAATAGATAGTGCCTGATAGATCAATCTTTATGGGCATTTAGATTTGTCTTTTCCGTCAAATGTCATTAGTTTTCTTTGCAATAAATTTCTTTGCAATAAATTTGTTGAATTGCCTGTGTGCATGCTTGTGCTTTACGCACAAGTATGCGTTCAAACTGGTTAGTCATTATCTGTAAAGGTGGTTGATTTTCCTTTTTTTTTCAATATTTTCTCCCTTATTTCCAGTATTTTGCCACCGTTGAGACTCTGTCCTCCAACTCCAAAGTGCAGTGGCTGCCCATCTCCATCATGAACCCACCCCACAAAAGGTGACCGACATGCCAGACATGGTGGGGAGGGTGAGTCTGTGGGGGGGGTCGTCAATGTTTCATGGGGGCGTCGTTGGGACGTCGATCAGGGTCGGTACAGCTGCAGAGGATAGCGTCACGGTGTAACTGTCAGTTCTACTATGCCAGCTATGGAGGGAGGTGAATCGTGGTGGCTGCCGAGATTTACGACCAGATGGGGATCAGGTACTAGTCTTGAATTTTGAGCATTTGACATACAGGTTAACCTAACCGTGCTGAATACAATAAGATCAACATTGTTCTACCTGGTGGATCTGCACACTTTGCTGTTGTTTATGCTGCATTCAGCAGGGGTGTCTGTGAAATGCCAGTAAGGGTTAGGGTTAAAAATGGGAAAGCTGGTGTAGGAAGGTACAACATTGGTAATATTGACAAAACTTCTATGTAAATGCTTATCTCCTTGAATCAAGATACACATTAAACAACCGACCTGTAAAAGTTGCAGTTTAATGCAGGGTCTTTTTTCAATCTGTCTACCTTCAATGAGATTTCTGTATAAACAAGGTGGTGATTTGTAACATATCTGTTGAATCAGGGGTCCAGAGGTAAAAGGCTAGAAAAAGTACTACTAAGCCAACCAGATACCCTACCGGATGCAACAAAATGAGTCTTAAGTAAACAAATTTTTTTTAGATTTTTTTTTAGCTCGGTCACACAAGCACATTGTCGTCTGTAAATTAAAGGGACAATATCGTCACGATCAACAGGCATGGAATCGGCGTGCTAGTTTTAGATTAACTCGGTGACTGAAAATAATCCCCCCTTGCTGCTGCATAATGAGCCAGTAATTTTCGGTGTGTTAATCTTAAACTGGGACATCATTCCATGCCCTGTAATCTCTTTCTGATCGTGACGATACTGCCTTAAGATTTTTGTGGTATGAATTCATTAAATCTGATTAAAGGCATGTTGAGGGCATGTTACATAACATTAGCTTTGGCTACTTCAGACTCATTGTGTAAATTGACTCACATATCTGAGACATAATAGAAACTTAACACTTTTCGACCTTAAATTATCAGAAATTACAATGCACAAATGTAATATGCGCACTCGCGGTGAAGTGGATAAAGATGGGATCAGTACAGTGGACAAAACGTGAAATTTCCTCAATAAAATGAACATTTCTAATCCAAATTGTTGTGTTGTCTTATTTTGAACCATTACAATTTATGCTAAATTCCAAAACAAGTGGTAAGTTTCTTTTGCGTCTCAGTATATATCGAATATGCTTTAAAGGGTGCACCCCTCTAATTGCCCCCCTAGCTCCGCCCTTCACATAAACACAAATGCCGATCTTATATTACAAAACACTGTTGTCTTATAAGAAATATTGAAACTTGCATGGTGAAAAGGAAAAGTTTGTTTATTACTTTAGGATGAAAACGCTGACAATTTATTGAAGGAAGAGGCAGTGGATTCTATGACTCTGATTATCATAATCTTGAGATGTGTAAAACTCTGCCCAGTATCTATGATCATGGACATTATTAACAATCTACTTTTTATGTCAAACCCAAAAGTCAAGGTAAAGTGTGGGGTTTTGGTGAAATTTTTGTTTTTAAATTTTTATTTTAACTTAATCCAAATTCATGTGAAAAGCTTGTTGGTACTGGCTTTAACAAATGGACAGACAAGCTTGATTTTTCATTTAGTCAAAGATTACAAAAAATACGAAAACTAGATGACAACAAATGTGGACTAATCAAGTTTGAATTCGTTAAAAAATTAGAAAATTTTGTATGATAGTATTTTATCTGTATGTAATGCTAATTTTAATAGCAAATTATGCATTTGATCACAAATAGTGAATATTGTGTAGCATTTGCTATGTTGTACAAGAAAAATCATCCATTAATTTATAAGTGTGCTAGTTGATATAATCATTAGCACTAATTTCTGATTTTCAACATAACTCCAACGGATAATTGATTTTACTGATGTCAATTGTATGGTAATGACATCTGTCTTGAAATATTTTTCTGTGATGATACGTACGTATAATGGTAAATTTTGTTATTGTGCTATGAATTTGTAAAAATAAAGATATTCTTTGTGATCCTGACTATAGGGCATCTTTGGTTTAGTAACATGACTAGTAATCCCCAAAAGAAGATATTGACAAAATGGGGGAGACTGAAAACAGGTTCGGTTCAGTTGTTAGACGGTTCAAATCCTGCTCTGGTTTTTCTTAACTCCAAACAATGTTATTGTGTTAACAGGAAGCCATAGCAGGATGCAACACGGGTTCTTGGAACATCTATGATGAAAGGAAACCATCATGCCTCGAATTCACTTAGGTAATATCTATTGCATACGTTTTGGTGAAGAAGTCTGGAGCCTTCTTCCGGACACCTAAATAAACTTTGTCCCATCAAAAGGTTGTAAGCAATAAAATAGCTCCTTTCGAAAAAAAAAAAAAAGGGGCATAATGTTTTTGTTGCTAAAATTACTCACAAGACATATTTTTTCATTCCATGCGGTTTAACTTTCTCAATGACTTATAAAGGGCGAAAAACAAACTTCGGTTTTTTCTTTGTGTCCTTTAGGACATAAACGAATGAATGTTCATGGGTGTGTGGAAAACCCTGAATGATATTTGGGGAAAACCCACGTAGTCAGGTGGGACGAAAACGCGATCCACATGTCAACTTGGGTCCAAGTGGGATCTGAACCGCGCCCACATAATATTAATTCTTATATAGTGCATTTCACATAATGTCCCAATCCCTTTACATTATTCCCTAGTCACTGGGCAATATCATTCCTGTAATCTTTCTCAGCTCCTGGGAGTATACACCCCGTATTGCAACCTTTTTGGCGCAAAAGGGCTAATCGACCAATTACCATCTCTGCCTCAAATAATCCATTTATACTCCTGGGTGAAAAAGAAGCAAAAAAAATCGAGTGCTTTGCTCAAGTGCCATGGTGTGGCCAGGATTCAAACCCACATTCTGACGACACACATCAAAACACAACCCCAATGCCAGCCAATCGGCCATGGCACCCAATTGAACCAACCTTCCTCTCTTTTAATAGCATAATCCTTTCGATAGTGAGCAATTTAAAAGGTCATTCATCACAGTATCCTCTGTCGGACAATACTGTTCAGAATAATGAATCATAGGTTGATTTTTCTGTGTCCGTATTTGAGATTTCATTTGAAAAGGATAATATTTCTGGTTTATATAAATTTTTTACCTTCATTACAGGAACCTTGTCCTGCAGTTACGTCAGTTAGAGGGGAACTCCATGGCTTATAGGGCTCTAAAAAGAATACCCTCAAGATCAGGGTAGGTATTTCAAAAAAAATGAGAAATAAAGTTCAACGCTAGGTCTTTGCTGCATGATAAGACCGATGTGTGTCTAAGGGGATAAAGGAATGAGCCTAAGTCGAGGGTCTTTTAAAGGGCCCTTTTGGGCCCCTGATCCCAAGGTGTTGATGCTGCAGTAAGACCAAGCGTAAAACCCCTGTTCCTTACCCTAACCCCCCCATATCCTGCAAATTGCCCAATTGGCACTTTTGGGAAAATTCATCACTGTTGAAAACGGGTATTTCACCTCTTCAAAGGGGGCAAATTGCTACCTGGCAAAAGTACAGGCCATATGTGCTAAATATGAAAGATCAACGAAAATGCATGGTGCATTTTGAAGATGGGAGCATTTTTCCCAAAAAGTGCATGGTTTTGGAGGATTCGGGAAGGTTCCTAGCCAGAATACCTAAGGGGTTGGGGTTTAATAAATACTAACCCGACCTTTTCAATACAACTAAAGGGTACTTTTGTTTCCAAACGTTTACATTAAATACAGGTAGTACATTTGTATTGAAAATGGAGGACACTGTACCACCACTGATCAGATGTACTGGGTATTGGGATAAATATCAGTTGTAATTTTGTTATTTTAAATAGGTGCAGTTTACAGAGGTTTCAAGGGTTTTAATCAAATGCCTTGCAGTTCATGATGGTTTGACCAATTACACTACTGGCTCTTAAACATGCATGGTATCCACTCCGTCATGAGCTGTTGAGGCGCAGGGTTTTTAGATCACTGCTGATTGATAGGACGATGAAAGCGTGTCGCGCTAAAGTGTCTTTGCTATTGATGTGCATATGGCGCACTTTCTTCAGAGAACATAATCTGTCAGAAGTATGCGCCGAGTGTACCCCCAACGCCAAAGTGCCCTATCGTCAAGAAACTGGTGCATTTTCAATAATAGAGGCTACCATGTGCATGGGGCAGATAGTAATTCTTCTGATTTTCCTAATGCAGTTTGTCCGGAGGGATCGAGATATTGAACTACAGGGAACGAATGCAAGAGTCATTAACAATGCTGTGAAGTCTAAATTATGATCAGGTAATTATGGCAATCGCATGATGCTCATTTATGTGTAAAGGTTTGGGAAAACCCTACAAGTGATATAAATTTTGCTTTGGTTCAATGACGTTTGTCTAGCCCCCTCCCCCCCCACCTCCCATAAACCCCCAAATAATGGGAAAATGAAAAAAGATATTTACAAAATAGGAGACCATGACATGGGCTGGAAAAGTTGGTGAGGTGCAAATCCTGTTCTAGTAATTTTTCTTTGTATTCAGCTTTGTCTGTATGTATTTTTAAAGTGGAAAATTATCAAACTGGGTGTTTCATTTTTAAATTGTCAACATGCATGTTTTTTTGAAAAAACAGCATTTCAGATGGAAGAAGTTCATAAGATGTTTGGTCCAATGAAAAAAATTAATAATGTGTGGATATAAGTTTTGAGCTTTGCATGGTGGGAAAATCGATATCGTTTCGGTTTGCGTAACCTTTTGTTTATCTCAACTAACGAACTGAATACAGGTTCTGAAAAAAACCGTATCACAACTCGTATCTCAACTTCGTTAAGTGAAAGGTTCAAGGGAACAATTTCGGAACTCGTTTTTCTACTGTCGCTAAATGAGAAATATGGTTCAGGAGAACCATGGTGACTTCACGGGTTAATATGGTTCGGAGAACCATGGGGACTTCACAGGTTTTAACGTTTCGATTAGCCTGCTCTAATCTTCTTCAGGAGAATGAAGAGGGTTTTCCGATGCCTCCTTAAGTAGTATTGCTGGGATTATTTTAGAATGGGAAGTGTTCCGATTGGTGCTACTGTTGTGTGATGTTTTTGTGATTGGTTGCCACCTGGCATTTTCTTTGTGTGTTTCCGCCTGCTGTGTGTGAGTTGCCTGCTCCGGGCGTATCCGGGTTTACAGTGGGGTGTGGGTGTTGGGGGATGGTGGATTGAATGCCAAATGTTGCTGATGAAATAGCCGTTCCTGGGGACAGTGTCATGTTTATGAATCTCAATAGCCTCTCTGATACGACAGGTGTCCAGTGCTTTTCCGGGGCTATGATCTTTGCATTCTGCCGTCAATGATATGGTCCAAATCGGTGGAGTGTTTGATGATCGGTTTTTCACATTCCCCTCTGCGGGCCGTGGGCCTTGTGTTCCTTGAGCCTGGTCGTGGGGCTCTGCCGGTCTCGCCAATGTCACTTTCCCACAAGTACAAAAGAAAATTCGGGAGACCCCAGATTGACGGCTGGGATCATGTCTGTCCTTGTGGTGTGTAACTTCGTTTCCCAAATTGTTTCAGGGCGGTAGTGACCTTAATGTCAGCTTCCCCCAGGATACGCTTTAATCTTGTGTGAAGTTGGCCGATGTACGGTAACACGGCAATGGGTTTTTCGGTTTTCGTCAGAGGATCGTGGGCGTTCCTATTCGGGAGGAACTTAAGCTTATCGGGGCTGTACCCATTGTCTCTTAACACGGCGTTAAGATGTTTCAACTCGGATGGAAGTGCTCTTTATCACTGATAATTTTGTGCCCTTCAGTAGGGGGCGATTCACGGAATTTCACGGATGGTGGGTGGAACGACCGGGCATTTGGTAGCGGTCTGTGTGTGTGGGGTTTTTTGTAAACCGAATGCCCAAGTGACCATCAACCCGTTTGGGAAAAGAGTACATCAAAGGGAAAAGGGAACGGTCGGATGTCTCAGTTTCCATGGTGAATTGAATGCTCGGATGTTGCTGGTTGAGGTGACCGAGGGAAATCACTCAGTTTGTCGGGCCGTGCTGCCAAATGATGAATACATCTACGTATCGAAGCCATAGTTTGGGTTTTTTATCGTGCCGTCTCCCAGGGCTTTCTGTTCGAAATCTTCCCTGAAGATGTTTGTTGGGACGGAGATATCGGGATCCCATTGGGTGCCCAAAGACTGTTGATAGTAAAAATCTTTCCATTGGAAATATGTGGTTTTACACATAATGAAAGTAGATCTACGGTTGAATCTGGCGTTGGCTGGTTCGTTCCGGGGCGTGCTATCATGTTCAGTATCGACTTGGTTACGGATAGCCTCGTCTGTCGTACATTGGGGAATAATGACTTGACGTCAAAACTCACTAGCGTGTCAGGCTGCAATAGGTTCCCTATGATGTTGATAACCCTGCTGAATTGGGTAAAGGTGGGGCGTCTTACCCACGAGTGGGTGTAAGAGCCTTGTCCCAAATGTTGGGCGAGGTTATCGTGGGGAACCTCGGGATGGACAATCGGTCGGAGCGGTCTGTCTGGTTTATGAATCTTTGGTAGGCAAAATCTTGGGCATTCAGCTGGATGGACGGAGTGCCTGTATGTGCTTGGGTAAAGGGTGTGCTCGGTTTAAGGAAAAGTTTTGCGGGGACTTTCCTTTCTGCTAACGGGAAACGGGGTTTTTTTTGAGGCGGGGGTAGTTATCCGTGTCGAGGGTATCCTGAACCTTCTGATCGTATTCTGAGCGGGCCATCACTACTGTGGCGTACCCTTGTCTGCCCCCTTGATGTGTATCGAAGAGTCATTACGGAGGTTATTGACAGCATGATATTCCCGTTTGTGATATTGGATTTCAGGGGCTTACGTTTTTAAGATCTGGTGTATCTGAATACGGATATCGTCTGCCTTTTGTTTCTCGAGCTTTCAGTGGAAGGTTCAATAGACTTATATAGCGCCCTATCCACCAACTGAGTGGTGCTCAAAGGGGCATTATATTATTTCCCCTGCTCATAAGGCTCATAAATCATTCCAAACCATCTCAGCTTCCTGGGGTATACAGCTCAATTGCTGCCATTACAGCGCATTGGGCTAATAACAACTCTGCCCTCACAGGTCCCATTTAACCCCTGGGTGGAAAGCTTTTGGTTAGTGTCTTGCTCAAAGGGCACAAGTGTCACGGGCCGGATTCGAACCCCATTCTGCTGCTGCTTGGTCCGTGTAGACCGCTCGGCACGACACTCCCTGTATAAATCCTAAACCCCCTGGGTACCCCGGCTAGGAACCTTCCCGAATCCTCCCAAAAACCATCAGCGCACTTTTGGGAAAAATGCCTTTATCTTTAAAATGCCCATGTATTTTCTTTGATCTTTGATATTTAGCACTATAGCCTGTACTTCTTGCCAGGTAGTAATTTTCCCCATGTGAAGAGGTGAAAAGTACCAGTTTCCAACAATGCTGATTTCCCCCTCCAAAAAAATCCTGGAGGATTTGGGTGGTTATGGGTTTTGGGTTTACTTTACATAATAAGACGAAATATAACTCATCAAAAACTTCATCACACTCTATAAGTTTTTAATACATTTATAATTTTATTCATTAGTAAATAATTAAGTTGATATCAAAAAAACAAAAAAAAACAAAAAAAATTCTTCCATAACATGAATCTTCTCTCAGATCAATCGTGCTAGCAATTTTTGGGGGCAAGATATTTTTTTTCGAGGATCATCTTGGTAAATAAGATGAGGACCAATAGTTGGAGAAAAATAAAAGCTAACATTTACTTTTGTATTTGTTTTCTGGTCAAGTAATTTGGTCAGGACATGGCGTAAAATTTTGTTGACATGCTAATTAATACCTTCTTTGTCTTGTTTCTCAGCTGCTTCAAAGGAATTCAATTACGAGAGCTGTGAGAAAACTCCAAACGTGTAAGTAACGTCTAGGGAACACTGGATTGGATTAGACAGGTTTGGTGATTATGTATGGGAACCATGGGTACAGACCCTGAGAGGATAGGTAATATAACCCCAACTTTATCAAAATCACCCCTCTCCTTTTGGGGTCTATTTAAAATTCAAAAGTATAATAACGTTTGAAAAAATGGTTAAGAGCTATCGTTGCTTTAAAATGTCAACATAAAAGCAAAATGATAAAAGTATCGGGCACTTACCAATACGTTTTAAACCACACTGCCATGTAATCTAAAAAATATACTTCATCCTTCTGGTTGTTTACTTGTGGGTTTTGTTTCAGCCCAAGGCCCTCAGGGGTCCCGTCAGTGGAGGTATGTTTTGGTTCAGCTAAGTGGAGACTGACCGAGGAGGATGGACAACTAGGCATTGCTGATGTGGGGCTCAGACATTTCAAGTAAATACACTTGGCTTCTTTCTTATAAAGTGATTTTGTGTTTTATTTCTATTTTTTTTTTTTTTGGTGAGTTTAAATAAATTTTCAGCTTTTACATAAGTCTATTTCTTTAATTTCTATAAAATGTTATTGAAAATCTGCATCCTTTCTTAGTTAACCATTTCTGTCTTGTGTTTCAGATATACCCCAAAAACCAAGAATGATGATGCCACGACATCTTGCTGAGCTGGGTTGGGTGAATCAAGAATCTCCCCGCCAACGATGTCTGGGGCGTCTTGAGACCTCAAGACTCAGAGGCAAGACCCGACAAGTGGCTTTGGGGTCTGGAGGCAAACCCCAGGTAAGATGTCTGACACACTTGTGTGCGCACATCACCATAGGTGAGCCAATGAGTTTTGACTGGAGACTCTGACCCATTTCCTATGATAGGAAATGGGCTTTGCTGAACATGCACTGGATTTCACTGGTTTCAAGTTCAAGGTCGTAATTCCAAATGAAGAGACTAGTATTGGTGTCCCAATACCATGTGATATACCACAAGCCAAGGAGAAGCTGGGCTTTTGATTAAAAAGGAGGTACAAAACTCCCTCCTGTATGAACCAATCAAAACAGGCATAAGTTTACTGAATATTGGTGAAATGGTCTTTGGTCTTCTTTTTTTTTATACTGAAGATTTGTAATATATTGTTTCTCATTTCTTAGTTGGTGGCATCTCGGTGCAAAGACTTGAGTTGAGCGTTGTTCCTCAGCATCAGCTGACTTACAAATTCTTCGAAGACGTTGGCTTCTTCTTCCCCGGACCAATGTAGACCAGGAACCCATGCCGGAGGAACAGGCCAAGGTTAGGGTCAAGCGTTTACCACATCAACATTTTCTTGATTTCATGGAGGGTTCACCATGAAAAGACAATTAAAATGAGAGGCAAAGTTTTGATCATTTTAGAAAATGTTACAATTTTATGGTGGGTCCTTCTAAATTCATTTCAAGTTAAGTTATTTAATGTTAACCAAAATTCGACGATTATTTTGTGAAATATTTCATTTAAAATTTTGTTGTTTTCCTTTCTAAAAAAAAATGGCAATACAAAAAACATGGGTGATATATCTTTAAAAGAATTAAGGTTTTGTATAAAAAACCTGTGAAAGTTTAAGCTTTTGCATTGTTCCTTTTTCCTTCTAAAGCCAAAAAAAGTCTCCAGTTTCTGGTCTCCACTGGCGTCCTCAGACCACGCATCTGCATTTTAATTTTTGTTGTTGTTGTTGCTGTGAACGATGTCCAATGCAGCCAAAAATTTCTGGATCGTTGGGAAATTTTGCCATGCTATGTTTCAAACGACTTTTTTACATAAGGGTTTGCCCGATTTGTGAGGCCTCTTAGCCACCATACTTTGTGTATGGAAATTTGGTCCCTGCAAAACAAATGTATCCCTGCAACAACAAAAATGGCCGAAAAAAAAACATGACACTACCAATTTTTTAAGCCGACTGATGACCGAAACTGAAGACTTTTTTTTTGGAAATTTCTCTTTGTATGACAAATTCCTTTTGAAATAATTTCACTAAAATAAAATAGTAGCACCTGAGACTTAATTTTTTTAAGGGTGTTTTATACCATCATAAACTGTAAAAAATGTGATCTTTGTTTTTCCAAGATTACCAATAGTATAGTGGTTTAATTTCTTTTGTTATTACACCAACTAATTGAGAAATCGGTTTGCGAATAGTTATTTTATTTATTTTACCACAACTGAAAATGTTTGTTTGATGTTTAACTTTATACATATGCTTTTGTAGGTGGTGAGGATGACCTGGAGGTGTGGGTTCATTTTCAAGGGTAAGGTACTTTATTTTGAAGAACATTAATGAAAATAGCGAGCGTTTGAAACAATTGATTTTTGCCTACACTGCATACTAGGTGATTTCAGGAGGAGGTCTTTGGGGTTAATCCCGCCCGGTCGCCTGTGATGTTTTCTGAAATTGAAAACACCGAGTATGCAGTGCATCCACGGTTGGGTGGGGAAAAATTGGACGTCCTCAATAATGACTAGGCCGAATTCCTGCCGACTGTCTGCCGACTGTCCGGGTTGCTAAAGGGCCGGCCGGGCGGCGAAATCTAAACAGGTGAATTCACGCGGGTGAATTAATGAGGCTGCCATAATTCTTGACGCTTTGTTATGTTAATGTTGTTGTTGAATATTTTACTTCCAACAGTAGTTAATCCGTCTGCCGACTCAGCAGACAGATTTTGTTTGGGGTTTATTCAATTTGCGTCTTCAAAATACAACAGATGAATGGGTATTATAATCGTTAAAATGTCCAGCACTTAAAACACTCAGTTGTGGGACAAACTTTTCGTTGTTGATTTTATTGTTACTTTGAGGCGGAAAGTGTAAGATCTTTAAAAAACGGATCCCGAAATTCTTGAGGAGCACGTGCCCATCGCAACCACAATAGTCAAATGTTTAAAATGTATCAATTTGTATCACCACCCTGCTGGAAAATTCCATGCAGCTCACGAGAATCTTTTGAAGTTTTTTTTTTTTTTTACAAAGACGGCAATCCTAACAAAACAACAATACCGCTGTCAATCCCTCTGTCTGGGATTTTCGGTCTGCTCCATTATTTATCTCTCGGACATGATTTATTCCCGGGTTTGGTATTTCAGGATATATTACTGGTTACTGTGACATGCCTATAATTATACCCTTTTTTTATTTCTATTTTTTATTCTGATCCATAGGCCTTGTAAAGTTTATAATCTGAGCCAGCAGAATCATTTCCCCTGTACCCATCCAAATGCGACGTAATTTGGACAATCCAATGGAATTTCAAACAATACATTGCAGATTTTGCTATCTAATTTGTTTTCACTATTATAGTTTAATAATAAACATTTTGAAATCATATTCACAAATCTTTCCCGAACTATCAAGTGATCCGTCCTGACTGGGTTTGTTTCCGTGTGTCCTAACCACGCCGGGGTACGTTCGGGTTTTATCTATGTGCATACCGTACATGCAACTTTATTTCCCAGCAATACGTAAGGATTTTATCCGCAATGCCCAAAATACTATGCATGCATTATTTTTCTGCTGACGAATTACAGGCGAAATTCCCGAAATGGAAAACACGCAACAACCGCCCCTTTTTTTCGCTTCGCACGTGTTTATTTTTCTTGTCCTGGGTTTGGGGGTTGGAACATTGCGCAATTAGTCACCCCTATAGTACCGTGTTCAGTTCACGTGCGCCTTCATACGATCACTACGGCCGTATTGAAAGGGAACTCTAAATGTTACAACTTCGTTTTTATAATAAAAGTTTTGAACATTTAACAAAATGAGCATTCAATTTCGGCACATGATATGATTGTATTTCAACCACGGTGAGACACTCATTTTCTTAACAATTTTTTTAAATCGAGATTGATTACAGATTAGGCCTATACCACAAATTAACGTTAGGCCTACACTCAGCGAAATTCACTTTGAAAAGCACCCGATCAACATGTCGCAGTCGGTAATTTGTTTCGTGATATATCATATTGCCTGTTTTAGCTATCGATAAACAATGTAAACAAAAAAGAATAAATGACTGCATTTGGCAAAATAATGAAGAATTGGCCTAAAAGAAAGAAATACGTGATTTTTTAACACGTGGCTCAATTTCCGGACACGAAGATGATTATTTCTGGTAAAATTTGAACATTCATATTATGAACCAAACGACAGTAAAGCATTGAAAAACAACACCTTTACCTGTGCACATATTACCTACTGTAGTTTTAAATTTGCTATACAAAATTCACAGATTGCTATACAAAAATTATTTCTTATGCAAATTCATTTTTGCATCCAGTTTACTATACAAATTTTTGAACGAAATCATTCCTAGCCGCATGTCAACTCATTAGTTTCAAATCCTGTAACTTCTCTTGCAGAATAGCACACATTGTTGTCATTTCGTGAACGATTTCCCTGTATCGCATCGCAAAATGCGATGTAATTTGAGCAATCTGCGATGGCCATGATTTCAAACAATACATTGCAGATTTTGCGATACAAATTTCGACAGATTTATAAACATTTTGAAATCATATTCACAAACCTTTCCCGAAATAACGTTTACATGTATATTTCCGACCAAAAATATCCCGCTATCTGTCCCGACTGGGTTTGTTTCCGTGTGTCCAGACCACGCCGGGGGTACGTCCGAGCGACGTCGTGTTCAACGATGACTTTACGCCGACGCGACGGTGTTGATGCAACAGTAAGCAACTTTATTTTCCAGCAATCCGTAAGGTTTTTCCGCAATGCCAAAAATTTTATGTGCATGCATTATTTTCTGCTGATGAATTAACTACGAGCAGAAATTCCCGAAATGGAAACACGAAACAACCATGGAACAACCGCCCAGTTTTTTATAGCTTCGCACGTGTTTATTTTTCTTCTCCTGAGTTTGGGGGTTGGAACATTGAGCAATTGAGCCACCCTATACACAATAGTACGTACCGTGTTCGGTTTACATGTGCGCTTTCATACGATCACTACGGCCGTGTTCCAGCAAACACTGAAACGTTACCGTAACTTCGTTTATAATAAAAGTTTAGAAAATTAACAAAATGAGCATTCATTTATATATATATTGAGATTTAGAATCATTTCGGCACACAATATGATCCGTTTTCAACCACTCATTTCCTGACGAATTTTAATAATCAAAATCAAGCTTGATCATACCACAAAGTAACGTTACACTCGCGAAATTCACTTTTAAAACGCGAACATGTCGCAGTCGATAATTTGTTTTCGTGATATTGCCTGTTTTTGCGATCGATAATAATGTAAACAAAACAAGAAAATGGACGGAGGACTAACTTTCATGAATGATTGCAATTTGGCGAAATAACGGTTACATGAGTTTTACCACCTGTGGCTCAATTTCCCGGGCACTAAAATTATTATTTCTGGTAAATTGGACATTCATATTATAGACAAACGACAGTAAAGCCTTAAAAAAAAAACCTTTACCCTATACTACATACTGTAATTTTAAGCATTTTTTAAAATTTCTACAAAATTCAGATTGCTATACAAAAAATTATTTTGCTATGCAAATTCAGTTTTTGCATCGCAGTTTGCAATAAAATTTTGAACGAAAAACGTTCCTGGTCATTTTAATATGCTGGACTTTCTAACCTTAGTTTTGAAACGGAATATTACAAAGTACATTAAGTCTACTTAAGTGGTTAGCATTACTTGATAAACCAACAATAATTATATCTACCCCTGAAATGTTATTTTTTATCGCCCCAAGGTCTTTAATAAAGTTTGTAAACTACTCAAGCAGAATGACTGACAGGTTCATTGTTGTCTAAAACTGACTGCTGTCTTGGTTGGCAAAACATCAAAGGATTTTGTAGGGTCCTCTCGAGCTCCACAATAACTCTGGTATTTGATGCAGAAATCACCGATCCTAATCACAATGGGAGGTGAAATCCCTTTGTGGTCAGCCAGACCGCCGGTCTGCAGACTCAGCAGAAGTCAGCCTACTCAGCGAACTTAGTGGAAATTAAAATATCAAGGAACCTTTTCATATACAGTACATTGTTATGCTAATAAGGCGGACTGGCTGGATCCCAGTTCGGTTACTAGAAGTCTTTTGTTCAATAAGTAGGCAGACTCTGCAGCCATTCGCAGACAGTCATTATTGAGGACGTCCTAAATCAATTGTTTATCACCCAACGCAAAATTTCAACCAACCTATAGATTTGAAATTATCTTAAAGGTAAGGATAGTTCGTGATGGTCAAATTTTAATGTAAAATTAATAAGTTAAAGCTGATGAGGGTTTATATTGACTAGGCGCACAGCTGAGAGGTTTGTATTGACTTGGCGCACAGCTGAGGAGGTTTGTATTGACTTGGCGCACGCTGATGAGGGTTTGTATTGACTTGCGCAGCTGATGAGGGTTTGTATTGACTAGGCGCACAGCTGATGAGGTTTGTATTGACTTGGCGCACAGCTGATGAGGTTTGTATTGACTAGGCGCACAGCTGATGAGGGTTTGTATTGACTTGGCGCACAGCTGATGAGGGTTCGTATTGACTTGGCGCACAGCTGATGAGGGTTTGTATTGACGAGGCGCACAGCTGATGAGGGTTTGTATTGACTTGGCGCACAGCTGATGAGGGTTTGTATTGACTTGGCGCACAGCTGATGAGGGTTCGTATTGACTTGCAGGCCTGATACTATCTATTGGTAGGGGCAAGGCAATTTAAGCTAGGTTAAGGGCACCTCTATGAGGAAAATGTAATTTTCTATTGGAACACTTCAAGGGCACCAAAGCAATGACCAGGGTGCACCAAGGCAATTCCTCCGTATAGTATCAGGCCTGGACTTGGCGCACAGCTGATGAGGGTTTGTATTGACTGGGCGTGGCGCACAGCTGATGAGGTTTATATTGACTAGGCGCACAGCTGATGAGGGTTTGTATTGACTAGGCGCACAGCTGATGAGGGTTTGTATTGACGGGCGCACAGCTGATGAGGGTTCGTATTGACTTGGCGCACAGCTGATGAGGGTTTGTATTGATTTTAATGTATTGAATTTTAATATAAAAATTAAGAAGTGTAAAGCTGATGATGGTTTGTATTGACTTGGCGCACAGCTGATGAGGGTTTGTATTGACTTGGCGCACAGCTGATGAGGGTTTGTATTGACTTGGCGCACAGCTGATGAGGGTTTGTATTGACTAGGCGCACAGCTGGGGAGGGTTTGTATTGAATTTTAATGTAAACATAAGTGTAAAGCTGATGAGTGTTTGTTTTGACTAGGTGCAGCTGATTCATAGAAGCAATTTGGAACATTACCAATGTTGTACCTTCTCTTTAATGTATTTCTTGATTCAAAGAGAGTAAGCATACTCATAGAAACAGTTTCTGCCAACATTACCAGTTATGTACCGTATGTTCTATTTTTTTTCCCCTCAAGACAATTAGCATTGTTTCAAAGAAGGACATTGCTGGTATACTAACGGAAAATATTTTTTTTTTTTTTGTATTTAGACTGGTAGTATCAGATCAACAAGTAGCGAGGAGTCTATCGGCTCAACAAGGGACTCTGTTAAGGTAAGAAAAGGGGGGGGCACAGCAACAGAAGTGGAACTAATAATCGTTGTCGTCGTCGTTCGTATGATATATCACAGCTAGTCACACAGGAACATCCGTCTTTTCCAACCACTCGATTGTTCTATTGTCCAGGTTCACTATGCCAGCAGCGCCATGGGGGGATCCAAGGAGAGGGCACGAGCTGATTAAATGTTGGGAACGTTCCTCAGTGATTTCGCGTAGATGATATCGAGTTGTCAACTTTAGCCGGCATGACCCGTTTCCGGCCCACACTACGAGGAAGTAGTTGACGTGAGGGCCGAACTAATAATGAAATTAAATGTATACAAAATAATTCTGCACAAGTGTTATTTTCCCCCTTGGTGGGTGAGACACACAATCATGATTTCATCCACTGGGCTTCCTGAAAGTCTTGATCTGAGAAGGTGCCAGTCTTTGTCTTTCAAGCATGATTTCTCTCTCTATGTATCTGGTCTGTCTCCCTCTCACATTATCCATCTGTTTATCAGGGCAAAAACAGGAACCTAGAGATTGAGAGAATCAACATTATCGACAAGATGAAAGAAAACCCAGTCATTCTTGTTTAATTAGACCCCAGAAAATCTCTGGTTTCTGGTTTTCA
This sequence comes from Zoroaster sp. YZ-2022, assembly GCA_029582265.1. Lineage (NCBI taxonomy): Eukaryota > Metazoa > Echinodermata > Asteroidea > Forcipulatida > Zoroasteridae > Zoroaster > Zoroaster sp. YZ-2022. The sequence goes on along the minus strand of CM055818.1, from coordinate 24,994,873 downwards.
GGCTTCATTACCTCCAGACTTCTCTATCAGTACATTTTTTTTTTTTTTTT
>CM055818.1:24804647-24994323 GCA_029582265.1 Zoroaster sp. YZ-2022 | reverse complement strand
TTAAGCAATACTCAATTTTTCCAGTTTGATCCCTAAGGATGGATTTTAGGAGGTTTTTTAAATGAAATAATTTCTACCTTTTCATAATTTTTTAAATTTTATTGGGGGATTTTTTACAACAAGAAATTAAACAAAAAGTGAATTGTGTTGTACTTGCTGGGACAACAAAATGATTTTGCCTTCAGCTACAAAAGTTAATGGGAGGAATTGTGGTGCATGATTTAAACAAAAAAGCATTTTGAGCTAGTTATCACCGTACGCTGAAAACAACAAATCAGTGGAAGAACCCACCAGATCATCCACCAAATTTTATTATGTCCTAAATTTTGCCAACGGGATCGTTTGTTCCTAACTCAAAACACTCATTAAACACTACTTTAAATTAAATCCAACCAAATAGTTCTAACTGTTTCATTAGTTGCTTATTTACTTTAATTCACTCAATATTTAAATGGTTACATCAGAGTATGTACAGCATACAGAACACTAAGCCTGTCAGCCTGGCAGCTACTGACATTCAAAATTGGTGAATTGGTTTCCGTTTTGTGGTGGAGATGAATACAAAGCGGCTCAAGTAAGAGATCTGTGTTTTGATAGCGGTTCGAGTGTAGCAACCGTGATTGACCAAGACGAATACACAACCAGAAGTTATTAAGTAGCTGGAAAAATGATCAATACCAGATTTAGCCAACCATGCGCCCTCACATACCCGGAAAAATAATTAATAAAACAATTGTTTTCCTTCATATAATTATTTAATGATACCTCCACCGTGGATAAGAAACGGTGAATGAGACAAATTTCATCGTGCTACGTTTAAATGTCCTAATCAGAGAAACGAACGACGGTAAAAGCCAAAATTAGAACAGGGGACCATAAATAACCAAACTCTTTGTCCCCTTGCTTTACTGACGATCAGAACCATATGCGGTCGAGTTCATAAAGACGGTTAATAAATTCAATGAATCATCACACACCTAGTCTAGGCCTGAATGAACGAGATGAAAACCGTGTGTAAAACTGACAAATAAAAAAAAACTGCTGTTGCTCACCGAGAATGTCCTTCTCGACAGACTTCTGGATTGACCGACCCTACCTTAATCTGACCCGACCCGGACTGATTTGATTGATTTGATTAATTTGATTGATTACAATGTCCGCCAGCCGTTGATGTTATTGCATGGCGATGTATTCAGCATGGTTCGGACAGAGATAACCTGTGACCTTATACCCTCTTTGCAAATTATTAAATATGCTTTGTATTCTTGAACGTTTATTCTTTTTGGCTACTAAGTGGTTCCAATATATATAAATTGCATTGTTTGCTAAATTCCATTCTTTTACCACCATTCAAATGTATTTTTTTTACCATAACGGGGCCAAACTTCATTAGAAATGGAGTTCGACCTGATGACGCCGTAGAGAAGCACGCCTGTACCGTGCTCAAGCCCTTGCACATTGTACGGTATTCACCAACCGTGTATTTTTTTGGCACGACCGCCGCCGCCGAAGCAACGAGGCGGGCGGAAGAGGGCTGGCTGGCGTGGCGGGGCCTGCTATGCAGGGCCCGCCCCAGGCCCCAAACCGAGACGATGGAAGATTGCGGATGCCGGACGGCGACCGCTCATGGGAAGTCTGAGCCTCATCTGCTCCACTCTCTCCAAGCTTGTTGAGGGCCAACAGCAACTTTTGAGGCCAGATCACGCTCCAACTGAATCTGTTCCAAAGTGAGATACCCATTTAAACGAGAAAGCTAATGCGCGCTGAGAAATTACTTTAGTCTACCAGCAACGGAACTCTCAACTGTAAAAGAGCAACTTCCAAGCGAGAGGTAAACCACAGGAAAATCGAGAGATTTGTGGGACGGAACAACTCCGTGTGGTTGGTGTAACCCGGTCCAGAACGAAAATTGGCCGAGAAGATTACAATATCTCCATCAAGTTTGTTGGGACTCAAGCTCCCATGAATGAGAGCGTGCCACTGGAGACAGACAAGAACGGCATTAGCTGACATTCTAGTTTGCTTCAGTCTCACAGGACAAAGTTAGAATTTATTATAAATATGCCAATGAGCCCAGAGGGGTCAAATATTTTTATCTTGGACGATCTCACTCTTTGCAGGATCAGCAGAGAAGAAGCGTTGGGAAGAACAAGCAAAAGGCGTTATTGACTGCGGCATTTAAGCTGAGATTCGCTGCGGAAGAACGAATAACGGTCAGCTTAAGCTTTTGCTATAACTAATTAAACTTTTATTCTTCACTATTTTAAAATATCTCCGAAACTGAGTTTGTGTTATTTCGCTAATATAGTTCAATGGGTGTTATTTGTCGACCTAAAGGCTGCTTTTCCTTATTTACTTGGGGATTTAATATGGAGTGTCTTCAGTAAAGGGTGGGTTTTTGGGAGGTTGGCACACATTTCGGTGTTGTGTGTTTTCACCAACTTTGTTTCACTGTCGATTTCTTTTTTTGTTCTTTAGATATGCCAAAGACAGTGTATTTTGCATTTTGTGAAGAAGTAAGTTACAATCTTTGACAAGGTAGTAGTATCACATAAATAAGCGTCTGGGGCTACTTAGCAAATTTTTTTAAGAAATTTATATTTTAGTAGTATGTTAGATGATGGTCTGGCTCAATTATTTAAAAAGTGTGTGTGGGTGTTGCGTTTGGTAGGAGGTTAGTTGTTGATTGACCTTTTGTTGAAAATATTTTTTGATGATGAACAATAGTCAACAAAAAAGTTAAAATTAAAAAATAAAAATATTATTTAATGATTAATGAGAAGAGGAGTATGGAATCAAAATGAAAGTGATCGTTCCGTAAATGGTTTGGATGGCAAACAGTCATGTGTGAATTATTGCGCTTTTCATCAGTTTAAAAATTTAAAAGTGGACAAATGTACCAAGGAGTGTGAGAAGATGGGAAAAAAAAAAACGTCGATGGGTTTATGTACGAACCTAAAAGTTTTAGAAAAGTAAAGGAATAGCTAGGGACGAAATTACACTTAGTGATGAAAAGAGTTGGTTAACGTTTTATAAATTAAAATTGGCAACGAATTATACGGTGGGGAGTTGCGCTATAGCTTTTTATGCCTAACTATGCAGATTAGCATCCGCCTGTTTTATTTATGAAGGGTGTTTTTGCCATAAAGATTTATTTTGATACTGAAGTTTACTTTTAAATTGTTAAAATTTTTTTCTATAAGATCTTTTTTGTGTATCTAAATTAAATATATTGATTTTTATCATTGTAATTTTTAGTTAGGGCAGAGCGTCACGGATATTTTCTTCATTTGATTAAATGTATCTCGTCTTCTTCTATATTAAATGAAATTCTTCGTAATGACACCGTCTTCGATCGCTTTGAATCTGGGTTTCGATCGTTTATTTAGATAAAGCTAAGACCCAATATCATCGTGTTTTAGCTTTTATATAATTTATATTTCGCGTATCTGAGGTAAACGCCACACCGCCTAACCCGCAAAGTTAAACCCAAAGCAAACCATCTATGATGTTATAACGCTATGATACTATGATTCCAGTGGCTCCTGCTCCAATATAGTTCAATTCTAACAGTCGTTTCGCCGGTTAGAGCAAGCAAGATTACATTTTAGTATATGTTTTGTATACAAAATCTTCACGCCGCGTTTCTTCGGCTCGTACCTTTTTTAATGTTATCGATTTCGCAAGGAAAGACGGAATATCGCTAGTCGTCAAAAGGCCTGGGTATATATATTACATCTGGACAAAGTTTATTTGTTTCAGCATTGCAATTATTTTTTTATTAATAGTAAAAAGATTAAACAAATCTAATTTAAAATAGTGCTTAAGCTGTTGCGGGAAAGGTACGATATATAGCAGCAGCATAGTATAGTGCAACTTTGACCAAAGTCCATAATTTGGGAGAAAGCGTCCAAATTTTTGTCGATTGATTATATACTATTTTTCATTTACAAACCTTACATTCATTTTCTTCCGTCGTAATTTTTTTGGAATGTTCTTTCAGCCAGAATTGCTGCACTTCTGCAGCGAATTAACTCGATTGAGACGGTCCGTGTTTATTCATTTGTTTGTTATCACACCATTATATTTGTATTTTAAATCAAGGGTGTTATTATCTAAACTTGTATTAGTTTAATATCATAAACATATTCCCGTGTTTAAAGAACAAAATTTCCCTGCAAACAAGAATTTGATATAATCTATATTTTGAAATGAAACATATTACATACGAAATATCAGTACCATTGAAAATAAAAGTTACTGTCTAGAGGGAATGATCTATATTTTAAATCTTCATTTGTCTTCAAATTGTTCACTTTCACTAAAGAATAATAAATTATTTTCACCCATATTCTTTATATTTTAAGAATATAACAAAATGATAAATCCTCAATACGGGCATATAGCAAGTCCGTCATTATTGTTATTATTAAATAACAAAATTATTAACGACAAACCAATATATTTCAACATTAAAATTATTTTAAAACAAATTGAGAACAAATGTTAAATTTGGTGGTTCACCGATTAATGTTCCAGTTTCTTGAAAGATGTTTTTATTAGAAATGTTACTTTTTATTATCGCTAACGATACTGTTTTTTTCTACTAGGACCGCAAATACCGCCATATTTTATTATATAAAATTATTGAAATTTATGGGTACACTTTATTTTTGTATATTGAAAGAATTATAGTTTAGAGCGCTAAAAGCTTCCTTGTACAACAACTATATTTTATGTTTGAATTTTTTCTGTATTGAACAGTTATGAAGTGTTGCTTAAAAATTAAACTTTATCTGGAGTGAGAAGGAATATGATATAATGTTAAATGCCCAAAACGTCTTCCGTCGAATGGACAAAACCGTTGAAGTTTCAAATTTAGCAAAATCAAGGCATAAAAGCCGATTAAACATGTAAAGGGTAAATGTTTCACTAAAATATCCTTGAGACACTCTGATATTTTATCGACAAGATCTAATGTCATAGAAATCGTTATCTATATAGCCGTGATGTTGTAAATGTTACTTGTTGTTAAAGACGTTGATAAAAACTTGTCATTTTCTTCGACTAGGACTGTAAATTGCCATTTTATAGTGCAAAATCATTTAATTTTAAATGTTAAAATTACATACTGTGATTATTGATTTCACTGATGAATCTTTTAATGAAAACTCATTTTAATCGTACTAATTTTAAGATTTGTTTGCATGGATTATTAAATTCCATATAATATATTTTCTCCAACGATTGTTAAAAATAAGCTTTAAAGAAGGCCGTCATCACAAAACTTTAGCTCGTAGAATTGACCGTAATGAATGTATATTATATTGGTGCTGCAGTAACGATTTTTCTTCTCAGTTTCCTTCATAGATAATCATTATTAAATCCTAGTAAATTAGCTAATCCCGATGAAAAATTGTTTTTTGTCTTAAAGAGTAACATTTATAATAGATAGTGCTAATTGTTTTATCGACGACAAACGTTATCCAAGGTGCGCTTAAGACAATGATACTCTTCATTAAGATTATAAAGCCCCGGGTTCGACAACAATGACACTTCTTCCCGACTCGTTCTTCATTTCTTCGTTTATTATTACCACGTAAAATATTTTTCTTTTTCTTTTTACGGATATTATAACATCTACCCAAACAAAGTTTAAACGCTATTTAATGATATCGTAAGATTACCTTTTTTATTCATCGAGCTAGCATTATTTAACAGATTGAAAATTATTAAATTTTTAATTTCTGCTGCATGATGCATTTATAAATTATATTTTAAATTAAAACGATGCCCATTATACTGAGAATTTTTTCGTTTATTCCACAATCTGAAATTATATACCATTGTTGATGTTAAAGGACGACGAATATGAATATTTACGCCAACAGAAAATTATTGTTTTAAATGTACAATCTTGATATCGTTTTTAGTACCAAGTTGCTCATGGTTAATAGTGACGAGATTGTAAATAGTTGGAATTTAATCCGCTAAAAAATTTCAGAATCAAATAAATGTTGCAACATACTGCAGTACAACGAGATGTGTGGGTGAGTTACGATCATTTAAATCATCGAATATGATGATTCTGTATTTTTTTTTATTTCGATATTCAAACAATACTGCTCAAAGAAATGAGTTGTCTCATGTTCTTCAAAATTATTTTAGCCCGTTTGAAAATAATATATAAACATTAGCGTATAAAAATATGTAAAGACTTTCACCTCTGAAATATCAGATAATTGGAAACAAATAAGTAGATAAAGCTCGTGGGGATTAGGTACTACGCATATTTACGATAACGGTTACAAAGCAGTACCTGGAAAAAACTACGATAATTCGCTTGAATGTTATCTCTAACGAGGTGACTGATTATGATTATTAAAACTGCGACAAAAATCTTTGAGATCATCCTCGACATATACGATCGGTTATATCGAACAATCACCATCTACAGAGCTGGACGGATAAAAATTTAAAATCAATGTCTCAAGGTTTTACAGACGTTGGCACAGAACGAATTAACGAGACTCTATAAGAACGTACGTTTACGCGATATTGGGAGCTCGTTCAAGTAAAAAACCTCATTTTTTGTAGTTGGTACCGGTTTAGACGCGAAAGGAGAATTGGCAAATAGGACGCTTGATCGATTCTCCTGTGATTTAGAAAAATATAGTCAACAAATATCAAGAGCTGAAATACGCTCGATCACAATTAAACTTTTGTTATTGGAGAAAATGTATATCTTGTTGCTATTATGAATTCTACGAATAGGTACGCCGCATGTGGGATACAACAATAATATTTTGATTGCGACACAACTAACACCCGTTCCTCCACCACCGCAAGGTCTAGAAGCGGTAGTTATTCGCCACCACAAAAACTACTAGTTTAGATACACCAAACGTCAATGCTCAACATGTGCAACCTGTGCTGTTGAGCAAGAAGATCTAAAACCTCCGACTGCAAGAATCTCCCGCTACTTTACCCAAAGTATTTTGAGAGAATCAAGTACAACCGCAACGCACCAAGAAGAAAAATGCTTTAATTATTGGTTTCGCGATTTTAACTGACCTTTGGCGTTATGATTTACGAACTATGAAGCTAGAGTTTTTATTTTAAAGTTAAATTAAACCCAACCCCGGTTAAAAGAAGCTATTAAATGTTCCGCCGTCCACGTGACGATGTTAGAAGCTGTTTAACAACCAACTTACTATTGATCCGATAACAGCTGGCAAGCGGCCATTCATTTTTCCGAGTTTACACACACTCGCCAGATTTTCACGTTTTTGTATCCACTCTTTTTACACCCTGGGTGGTAGTGGTACTAGGGTGGCGGTAAACTGATTTTGCCGCATTGACGATCGATTCGACGATAGCAGTAATTATCAAACCGATAACACTGATTAACAAAACCATCGATATACCTCGTTCCTAAATACATTTTTAATTGTATCACCCAACGTGACGTCTCTTTCTACATGTTTTGAATCATTTTTTAAATTCTATTGACGGATTGGCGAAGAACGTAATCATGCGCATCTATTTCATTTACGATAATTCGTTTGTCATCTTTTAGTTTTTATACCACGATACTTTTCATCAACATCAATTTCTTTTTTTTTCAGCGTCACTAATTAATTCCTTGAACATTGATATTTGGTTGTGGGGTACTTTTAATTTATTAAAAGATCCAATTGTTCACCCTGATTTGTCATGATGTCAATAGTGCTAACACTTTCCCATGGAATGTTTAATTCCTGTTTGTCTCTTGATCGCTTTTGAGAGTCATAACCATTTCGATAGCTTTTGTACTTGTTATTTTTCCACCCGTTGTAGAGGTATAAAGTGAAACTTACTACCTGATTGAGTTGTTTTATCAACATCAGTTAATGGTTTTGCTTTGTTTATAACATCTGAAGAAAGCTGTTGTACTTTCATCAACTATACCTAGATCAGCCGATGGACATTTTATTGAACTTAACTTAAAATGCAACTTTTTGGTCTTACTAGATAATCGTATTTCTTTACCACCTTAAAAAAAAATTAAGTAAACCCATTCCTTTTCATCTAGTTTATACTGAATTTAGGCGGTCTATAGCGTTAGGGCGTGATTTCAAATGTTTGTAAAAACCACCGATCATATTTTACGTGAATTCATCTGATTAAAAGCACACCTAAAGACGTTTTCGCTGGTCAATTGAACATTACTGTTGTTGTCTGCGATATTATCGTCAATATATTTCACTATTAGCTAATTTTAAAACCTTCATCATCATCTTCGTACTTTATAAGCCGGATCCATCGGCATAAGTTCATTCCTTCCTGCTGCTATTTTACAATTATTGTTATCTTTTTTAATAATTTATAACTCACGTAGCTCACTATACTCATTCCGCAAAAATAATGAATAGGTATTTTTGTGTTTTTGAGATCTTCACTAGAACGTAAAAAATCTTCTAGTTTTGGTGCGTTGTATAAATCTCTTTGGTAAATCAAATCGTTCACCAGTCACATTATGATATTCATTCATGGTATCGTTAATGTTGTTAAACGTTCTTCAGCGTTTGTTTTTTGCATTCGTTCGTTTAAATACTTTAGATAATTTTAAAACGCTTTTACCAAATTCGGTTCCCTAGCTTTGTGTTGTTCTAGCCCTAAATCGTGCCTTTTTCGTTCTTGTTCAGCATCGCTAGAACGTAAACTACTAACAAAAAATTATCCGGTGAAGGGGCTAACGCGTTTAATAAACCGCACCTCATCATCGCTATAAACATCATTTTACTTCTTTAAAAAAAAAAAATAATAATATTTATAAAACTATAAAATACCATGACGTTAATGCATACGATGGTACTGATCCATACAGAATATTAAGAGAACCTTTGGGATTAAAAGGAATACAACAGTCGTTAATATAAACAACTGAGTACCATTACTGAAAATCAATTGTTGACGGTCTGGTTTTCCAAATTTAGAATTAAATGACGTCATCGCTACCCGGGAACGGTTAGAATAGTTTCTTCAACATTAATTTAGAGTCTGATGACGATAAAACGATGGTACATAACATATAGCCATCAAAATATAACGATTTAAGTCGGAAGAAAATGAAGATTTTTTTAGACGATGCGGATGTGTTTTAATTGTTATAAAGACGAATGGTTAACGAAAGATCAACCGCGAAAATCTAGTCATCAAGGAATCGAAGACGCTAATGCAAATTTAAGAGTAAACGCCAACGACGCTGTTCCCGCCAGTAACAGGGAAAAGATAAAGTTATCCCGATACATTAAAAAATAGATATCATATCTGCTCGATTTTGAATACCACCGATCATCAACCTTCATCAATCGGGATCGAGGAATCGATTGAGCATGAACTCGTGTTTAATAAATTTTCTAACGTATCAAAAGCACCGATGATAATGCGAAATATATCATAAAGGGATTTGAAGAATACGAAATCGTTCATATGCCACTTCTCGCAACGACGATAACAAATCAATAATTATAGCGACAAAGGTGGTGATATTGTTTGATCGCGTTTTTAAGACAGAGCAGACGCCATTAAATAAACGCGGTACAACGTGGGAATATAAATATAAATACGCTAGCAAAAAAGTATGAATTGAATATTGTTTTTATTCAAAGAGCTAGATGTAAAAGAAACGAATAGGTTTTATTAATCCAAAATCGATAAAAGTTTCAATTGATCGAAGGCGTTCCTAATCAACCTACGCGCAGGGGAATGAAAAGGTATCAACATTTGGGGAAGAAATTAAAAATATTTTGAGATTCGAATAAAGAACACGCCAGCAAGTCGTTAAAGCTTTAAAATTTATCTAACGTTAAACAAGCTGATTATTTACCTAATAGATACGGTTTATTTTGATGATGAACTAGCTTAACATAACAACAGCATGGAAGTGGGAAGACAAGCAAAACTTATCCGAAGGAATTACCATTCAAATGGATAAAGAATCACAGAAGCCGCGGGTGAATTATACATGCACACTTTATTTATTGGCGGATGCGCAACCAAATATAGGTCAAATGGACGTTTTAATTCCGTCGTTTATTAGCGATTGCGCAAAGAGGAAGTTGAAATCATCTTATTAAATAATATTAAAACGAATGTTACTAAAATATCCACACGTTGCACCTGCATGCGGACAAACCGGATGGGAAAAACAAAATTTGTTTTACATTTGTTGGAAAAAAATATTTTTAAAAATATTTGAAACGATCGTCATATTATGTCCCACCATCGAGACAACGACACGAATCAAAATAGAAATGCAATCACAGCGTTAGGGGTTATTTTCAAAATATAATAGCGTATTAAAAGATTTTAGAGAAACTCAAATGGGTGTGTTTATTTTATTGTAAAGATAGAGACTCGTTTGAAGATTGTCTTCGAGAAAATGATTACACCGACAAAAAGAGTTAAGAATGGAAATTCATGAAACATTTACAGTTAAACATCGAAATTGATTTAAAAACGATCAACCTATCGATTATGCGATTCTAGACCAATTACCCTCCATTACTTAGTAATTACCCCTTTTCCCTTACTGATTGCTTACCCTCCATTGCTTAGTAATTACCATCCATTACTGAATCGTTACCTCCATTACTGATTGCTTACCCTCCACATTTAGTACTCTCTACTGATTGCTTACCCTCCATTACTGAATCGTTACCTCCATTACTGAATCTGTTACCCTCCATTACTGAATCGTTACCTCATTACTTAGTAATTACCCTCCCCCATTAAATCGTTAGCCTCCATTACTGATTGTTACCCTCCATTACTTAGTAATTACTCTCCAATTATCATACCGAATTGTTACTTAAATAAATTATAATGATTATAATAAATGGAACAAGTTCCAAAACGTCATTCATGTTACCCCACCATCATCTGATAATGAAAGTAATAACCTGCTGCTGCTGAAGTTAAAGCAACGAAACAAAAAAACCTATTTCGTTTATGATGTATTATCTAGCATTACTTATTGGTTACTCTCTGTTGTTGTTTTTAAATTTTCTGATTATTTTATAAATATTTTACACAAAATGAGAACCTTCACAAAGTAGCAACCGAAAAAACCATCAAAATGTTAAGCCCACCATCCATGGATGGTAATGAGTGACAGCTATTGCTGAAGCAAAAGCAGCGAAACAAACGACCTTTGTCTGTTGTTGCAGGAGGAGATTCAAAGAAAACAGGAAAAGTATATTCCGTCAGTTTATTATTGAAGCTTTGTTCACAGAAGAGCAAGATGTATTATGCTGACGTAACACGAAACTAAATTAGGTCGTGATAACAGAGTCTTTAGAATATTCTAACATTATATGTCAATTATTAGGATTTAGTTTAAATCGTATTGATTTATATACAATACTTCGAAATTGACGACGAAGGTAAATTAATTGCTAGATTTATAGAAAAGATCCATTCATTTGAGCATGCTTTCACCGTAGCATGCGATATATATACTACAACTATGATGCCAGGCACCAGTTTTCTGCAACGCTAAGTACAGCAAAGGATTTAAAGAGAAAAGAAGAACTACAGATACAAACGCGATGAAACTAACGAGTTGGAGAAAGTAGCTGGAGCAGACGCAAGTTGTGGAGACACACCGTCGTTAACGCTGTCGTCGGTATAACGAACACAAGAAATGAAAAATCCCAAACAGAGTCGCAGCAGGTAAAAGCTGCCGAAATTAATACAAAAGAAAACACACCAGTGGCAGGCCCGCGGCGCAAGCGGCGACGAAAACTCGTCATGCAGCTACGATCGCACCAACGAGTGCTGTGTGCAAAATGAAGAAAGCAACGGGAATAAACCACTATTACCCGCTTTTGGACCTAGTCGTTGGAGGTATTGTTTATTACATTTACCAAAATCCTAACTCTGTTTCACAGCCAGCGCTTACGTCAACAAGTGCTGTGTAAACTCCACCGTCAGTTTAACACCGACGAGCAGCCAGCGCCGATTATGGAGTAGAAAAAGAAATTGATCCATTCAAAATGCAATAAATTAAAACAATATTATATATTCTATAGGATAAAATATGTCTAGTACAACCACGATGGATACGAATGGAATTTATTCTTCAATTCAGTTTATCGCTTTGAAGGGCAGTTTTAACAACGCTAACCGTTTTATATAGCATGCCAGGTGGGGTAATTATTTAAAATAAATCCAGCTGATTTGATAAGTTGGATGTTGCAAATGGTTTAAAAACTAACAACGACGGTTGGGTTGGCGGTCGACCTAAAAATTATCCAGTTGGATATTGCAAAGGTCTCGGAGCGATCGATAAATTAGCTCAAGAAACAAAGTTATTAAAAACTAGTTTCACGGTGAATAAAAAGCAAGCGCTAGTACGAATGCATTACCATATCTCAAATACATTCCATGGACCGATTGTTCAAATTCGACGTTATTAAAACCAAGAAAGTTCGAATACTGCTGGATTTATTGTTTCTTCCGCACGATACAATTGGTTAGGGTAAAACCAAAAGACGTACAGGTACGCACATCCGTTGCGGATGAAGCCAGCAGATGTTGCCAGTAGCTGAACCGTTAACGGATAAAACCGCTGCTCAAGCCGGCCGCGCATTTGAAAAAGTTTATAAACGTTCACCGTTAACTTGGCCAAATATTTTAAAAAGTTGATCCTGAAAATAATTTATGTCGAGCGTTAATGTCTTCATGAGTAAAAATAATATCAAAATCCAAAGAAGCGAAGCCGGTCAACATAGAGCTCAATGTATAGTAGAGCGACTTAATAAAAACTTAGCCGAAAGAACATTTTCTAATCAATACGCGCAAGAAATATCAACGGATGAAAGAAATAGAGAATGGGTGCAAAAGATTACCCGCGGTTATAAAGTATTAAATAATAAACGACCAGACTTATACATTTAAAACCTGAAAGATGCGATTAAATTACAACTCGTTGAATAAAATCCTGCCTCACCAGTCGTTAAAAAAGAATGAAAAAATAATCCCTTTAAACCTGTTAGTTCGATATTTATACGCACCCGGTGAAGTAGAAAAAGATACGAGACACGTCGCGCTACCGGGATCCCATATGGAGTATAAAACATACACTTAGCTAAAATGATGAAAGCACTGAATCAACCCATCTTGTATTACTTTGACGTCAGTCTGCCCTGTAGTTTTGTAAGAGAAGAATTAGCAAATTGTTCCGCCAGGTACACGTAAAAATCCAAATTAATTAGAAATGACCGTAAGCTAAATTATGTATATTATCTTCTAAAAATATATATTTTGTGTTTGAGTCCGTCTAGTGATTTCTTTTGTCAACTTCTTTATAGTGTAAAGATGATGACCCTTGTTTCTAATAAAAATTCATCTTGTGATGATACGCTTGCTTTGAATAAAACGCTTTGTTAGTTTTCGTGTATAAATTTTATTTTCCAAAACTTGCTTTTTAACGCCTTTTAGCTTTTTTATTTCTTTCGAAAAAACGGCTTATCTTTATTTATTTTTTTGTAAAAAGGTCGAATACATTTTTGCCTTTTAAACCTGCAAATTCAGCAATAGGTACGCCAGTTGTTTCATCTTTAAATTCTTTCCAACCACTTTTATTAACTTCAGAATATGTAATGATCTTTGTGGATAATTACTAAAGTCATAATTATCCTTATCTTTTAATAAATCTTAATAAATATCTTTTCGTTTCAATATCAACCCATTAAACTGTTCGTATTCGTGTAAAAGTAATTTTATCTGTAGTCCATATTTTTTAAATGATCATTAAAATCGTACATGGAAGTTTAGCTAATTCTAAAAATAGTCATTCCACATAGATTGGTTTATTGAGCGAGACTTGTTTTAGCCGTATGAATGGCCGCCAAGTCGTGCCTTCAAAATCTTTGCTCCAAATGGGGCCCTCGCTATTTGTTTTACAAATGCGTTTTGTCTTTTTCATCGTTCATCTCACAAGATCCAAAATTTATGCGATTTCGCAATATTTTCCATCGCTTTTTCCAAAACCGAATTATTCATCAGTTTGTACACCCTTTTTCAAATCACAGCTGGACGGCTTCGATAAAGTGTCATTAAGTATTGTGCAGAAGCCTATACGTTGCGGTTGGAAGCAAAGCTGAATGAAGCACTGAGGCGATACCAATACATTGTCCAATCAGACTACACTGAAAACCAATACCAGGATATCGTATTATGTATGAGTGGTATCGCAGAAGTTGGAGAGATCTCGTTGTGAAGACAATCAACACCTGCTGGCTAAGGGGGTGATACAATTGGCTCTCCACCAGTGTGAAGAACTAGAACAGTCAGTGGCATAGAATAGTTCGTATTTTTCTGTGGGGCAGAGACAAGCAATATATCCGACTAAAACAAGTTCAAACCAAAATAAAAGATTTGCCCTTATTGCCGTTAATGATGCCGTGTTATTTGTTTGGCATGATTTGTATGGTTTATATTCAGACTCGCTCTCTTATACTTAAACTAAAATCAGTCTTATCATAGCGAGAATTAAACCATTGTAAATCTCGCACCCTTATATTTAGACTCGCTTCATACAAACTAAAAAATCAGTTTGTCATAGTGAGACGAAGCCATTGTAAATCTCGCACCCTATTTTCAGACTCAAGCTCTTAGTACTAAAACAAAAAATCAGTCTGAGTCACAAAGGACAATTAAAAACCATTGTAATCTCGCACCTTATAATTATTCAGACTGCTCTCTTATACTTAAAACCCCTGTAATCAGTCTTATCATAGCGAGAATAAAACCACAAATCTCGCACCTTATATTCAGGACTCGCTCTTTATACTTAAAACAAAAAATCAGTTCTATTAGTCATATGAGAATAAAACCATTGTAAACTTTCGCACCCTTATAATTCAGACTGCTCTCATACTTAAACAAAAATATAGTTTCATAGCGAGAATGAAACCCTTGTATGTAAATTCGCACCCTTATAATGAGAATCGCTCTCTTATACTTAAATGAAAAATCAGTCTGAATACAGAATAAAAACTAGTGTAAATCTCGCACCCTTATAATTCAGACTGCCCTTCTTATACTTAAACAAAAATCAAGTTCATCGTAGCAAGAATAAAACCATTGTAAATCTCTGCACCCTTATATTCAGACTCGCTCTTATACTTAAAACACAACAAATCAGTCTTTATCATAGCGAGAATGAAACCACGGTAAATCTCGCACCTCGTTATATTCAGACTCGTTTCTATATTTTAAAACAACTGTCACTATAGCGAGAATGAAACCATTGTAAATCTGCACCCTATATGAGACTCTGCTCCCTTTTACTTAAAACAAAAAATTGTCATTTTATCATAGCGAGAATAAAAACTATTGTAAATCTCGCACCTCATAGCAGGTTCTGCCTCTCTTTATACTTTAAATAAAAATCAGTCTCATCATAGCGAGAATAAACCATTGTAAATCTGCACCCTTATAATTCAGACTGCTTCTTATATTTAAAACAAAACAAAAATCGTTCATCATAGCGAGAATAAAACCATTAAATCTCGCACCCTTGTTCACCTGCCTTCATACCTAAACTAAAACCAGTCTTATCATAGCGAGAATAAACCATTGTAAATCTCGCACCTCATATTCAGACTCGCTCTCTTATAGTTAAACAAAAAAATCAGTTTCGTCATAGTGAGAATGAAGCCATTGTAAATCTCGCAATCTTTATATTTCTGACTGCTCTTATACTTAAAAACAAAAAATCTGTTCGTAGTCACAGCGACAATTAAAACCATTGTAGCCCTGCACCCTTACACTATTCAGACTGCTCTCTATACTAAAACCCCCCAAAAATCAGTCTTATCATAGTGAGAATAAAACCATTGTAAACTAACCCCTTACATTTCAGACTCGCCTTCTTATACTTAAAAACAAAAATCAGTTCATTAGTCATGTTGAGAATAAAACCACTGTAAATCTCGTAATCTTTATAATTCAGACTCGCTCTCTTATACTTAAATAAAAAATCGTCTCATCATAGCGAGAATAAAACCCTTAATAAATCTCACCCTCATAATGAGACTGGCTTCATTTAAAAACAAAAAAATCAGTCTTAATCATAAGTAAGAATAAAAACCATTGTAAATCCTTGCATCCTTTATAATTCAGGACTGCTCTCTATACTTAAACAAAAAATCATTCCCATCGCGGGCAGAATAAAACCATTGTAAATTTAAATTTTATATTCAGACTCGCTTTCCATACTAAAACTAAAACTAGTCTTATCATACTAGAGAATAAATCATTGTAAATCTCGCAACCCTTTATATTCAGATTCGGCCTTTACACTTAAACATAGCAAATCAGTCTTTATCATAGAGAATGAAACCATTTAAAATCTCGCACTTTATAATTCAGACTCGCCTCTTTATACTTAAAACAAAAACAAAATCAGTCTTATCATGCGAGAATAAAGCAAAGACGTTGCACATCGCGCTCCAGAGACGGTAGCTTACTCTTTACAAGAGTTACCATTTAGGGAAAGTGTATCATCGTCTTTTCGTTTGAGATACACCGACCAAGCTCAACAGGGAGACGTTTGGGACAAGAATTTGCCATTTTTGGCCATCCAATTTATTTGGGATCACCGTCATCGTTCCCATAGGGGCAGCCATCTGATACCATGGTTGTAATACATCACCACAGCGACCTATGCCTGTCGACCCAACACAATAAGATTGCAAAGTAAACCATCCTCGAGAAGTGAATGCCAACGATAAATATTGTGTCAGAAGAAAGAGCTGAGCATGGTGATTCAGCAAGTGTACTTGCCCCATTGAAAAAACGGACAGTTAATGTAACATTCAACAACGAAAAGGACACTGAAAGAATAACTTGCAAGGGGATGATTCCTCCAAAAGACCAATCCAATGCGAGAGAGTAAGTCTACAAAAATTCCATTGTGATTTATATCAAGGTTACCACGAAATGGTTGACCAGTTGGTACGGAACGTGCGTTGATGCACTGTACAGTAGTGAACCTTCGAAGACAGACGTCGCATCATATTTTGATGAATCAATCGAAACTGAAACCGGGAAGGCCCTCATTCGCAATTTGCAGAAACCAGTCCAGCTACGTCAAAGTTGGAGGATTCAACTTCCGGCACGCTACCGTAACAGGAGAAAACTTGTAAAGTGTGTAGTCAACCAGCCACTACCTGAGATTGTCAGCTCCGAGGACGATGTTTCGTCTAGAAGTCTTTCATCGAGCATCATGGCACGATCAACATCATGACGAAAGTGATGATGGTAGCGTCGACGGCGATAGGTTTGACGACGACGAGGAGGGGAACCAGACCCTAATCTTGGTCATCCCTGCGCCTGATCCCGAGTTAAAGAGGGGGATGACAGGGAATCTGGTGTCTGGTGATGATGAAGAGAAAAGGCGAGACCCCGGACAGGAAGAAGAAGACGGCCCAGTGAAGATATGTCCCAGTGGGCGAGAAGCGCGAGAGGGAAGCGGAGAGCGAAAAACGAAGAGCTCGAGGAAAGATAATGCCGACGCCGGCCAGACCGAGATGACACTACAGACCGGGAGATGACACCAGACCGACACATCGCATCGAGACGGCACCACAGACCGAGACGGCACCACAGACCAAGGAAGAAGAGAAGCACGATGAAGCAGGGGGGAGCGGCATCGCGGGCCGTCAATCATTGCAATCACCACAAGAAGTCATTTAGTGAGGATTAAGACGCCACCACTCAAACTTGAAGAAAACTCAAGGTTTTGGGACGAGAGTGTCGCCAAAGGTGAAACGAGGAAGAGGAAGAATACAGAAGAGAAGGAAGATAGGATAACGAGAAACTGGAGGAAAGCCAGACGAGGGAAAGGAGCAAGCAAAATCACAGCAAGAGTCTTCGCAGAGTCAAAAGGGGAGGATTACGTGATTCATGAGGGAGGAGTGCACCGACAGTGGAAGAAGCGTATCTCCTGGACGTAAGGTGGATGAAGACTGCAACCGAACCATCCAGTCAGCCGAGCCAACGGGGATTATGTGAAGGGGCAGAGTTACGTAAGTTTACCCCTGTAATCTATGATTTTATTACATTTTGATTTTCGCGATGATCAGAAGAAATAATTTTAAATGTTAACGGGCTTCGGAAATGACCAAAAAAGGGGAAATTTTATTTCAACCATTTAAACAGAGAGAAATATGATATCATCTGTCTTCAGGAAACAAAAAACACAGTACTAGGGAGACGAGGGTTCTTGATTAAACAATGAGGGAAATGGCCTTAATCATGGGGAAAGCAATTTAGGGGAGTGGGTTATTCATCGCGCAACAGAGCAAACCGATAATTTAGATAAAAATGACGAGGGAAGACGATTACCAGACATTTTATGAAAGCAGTACCTCTTAGTATTTTGAATAATTTACAGCCCACCAGATGTAAATAACAGAAATATTTTTCAAATTCTAAATAAGTACCTTTATGAAGGGTGACAATTTGGGTTAATTGTCGGAGATTTTAATTCGTCAACTTGATTATGACACACAAGATAAAAAGCGTTAGAATTGAAAAAACCTCATCACCACCGATATAATTGATAATTTACAGGAATCTTTTATCCGGATGATTTGGGGGTATTACTTTTACCACAGGGGTTTAAAAGAGCAGCAGGCTCGATTATATTTTTATATCCCGTTCGTTGTGGCTGTCTGTCTCTTGTCAAACGCTAGCGTTACGTTCCATAGGCCTTCTGTATCACTCGCCGTTATTAGCAGATTTGAAAAACGTGATATTAATTTAGGGCCCAGGCAGATGGATCTGCAATTTTCAATTACTGCGGGACGAAATAATGTGCCCAACGTATAAAGTATTTTTGGTACTATTGAAAAACCCAAAAATTATAATTACGGCAATCTGAGTTTCAAGGGACTAAATGCAACCAAAGAAAATCATTAAGAATTTTTGGGTTCCGAAAATATAATAAAGAAAAGAGTAAGAATGAACTTCAAAATAATCTGACTAGGACTCATCAACGACCCCCATCTCCGATCCTAATGTCATTTCCCAAATGAAACAAAATAAAAGCTAATGAGTTTGAGGACTTGGAAAAGTTTAGGGTCAGGTGTCATATTACTTAACGTAGTGGAAAACCAACCAATTTTCTGTCGTATGGGAAAACGAAGAAATAACGATAAGATTAAACGCACTTAGTTGATGGTGATGGTAAATTTATGCAGACATATTTTCTATGTATATGCAATTCCTTTTATGAAAATCTGCACGAGCGAAGAGATATCTAATGAAATTATGGCACTATTCTTGATAATGTTAACTTCTGTTTTCTTTTCGATGATGACGTCATTGACGATCTCGAAAAAGATCTTTGACGAAAAACGACGATCCTTTTCGCCTCAATCACATGAAAAGAGATAAACTCGGGTTGGATGGATTGACAGTCGAATTTATCAACTTTCTGGCCAGTCATTAAATTCTGATTTTGTTGGCGGCCAATGAATGTTTGAAAATGATCGTCTCCCCTGATTCAATGAATATTGCGCTATCCGCTAATTTTTAAAAATAGGGAGAGCGTAATAACTAAAAGAATTGGAGGCCTACAGTCTTTTAAACGTGGATTATAAGATTAGTTTCAAAAAAAGTCATAACTAATAAATTAAAGAAAATTATGCCCCTATTATTGGCGACGACCAATTCAGTGGAGTCACGGGAAGAAATATTCACGACAATTTAATGACCCTTAGGGTGTATTTATTATATCAACGAGGGAAGCAGGGGCTTTTACTAAGTATTGACCAAGGGAAAAAGGTATTTATAGATAGAGGATGATAATGGCATTTATGAATAAATGGGAATTCCAAATGGCTATTAGGTAAAAGGAACCCTATATAATCCCGAGTGAAAGAGACACTAATACCTTTACTTGGGAAACCCTGGGGTGACCTGGGAATTAGCAGGATGTCCCCTTTCTCCTTGCTGTATACAATTTGTGCTGAAGGGTTGGCTTGTCTGATCAGAAATAATAATAATCAAAGGTTTTGTTCTTCCAGATAGAAGCTGATTTGAATTTAATCCAGCACGCCACGACACTACGGATTTGTCTTTACTAATGATAACATTTTTTAATGTTTTGACACGAAGTTTTTACTGTTTATAGTGGGGGTCTGGGTCTAAAATTAATGTAGGGAAATCAGGGTTATGTTAGAAATGGAAAGATAGAAAAAGATAAGCCGGGGTTTTTGTGGGTCAATGATCACCTTTTTAAAATATTAAATTTATTTCGAATGATGATAATTGGCTAGAAACTGGGAACCCAGGATTAGTAAAATGGGAAAAAATTCTCAATAATATATGGAAAACTAGGATTTTCCCTTGGTGTTGCAAGTCTATAGTTAATTAATAGTTTTTTGAGCTGGACTCATTTTGGTTCGGTTTTGATTAATCCTGAAGCGTATATTCGAAATGGAGAAAATTATGGTCGTTCTTTGGAACTGGGAAAACCCGATAAGATCAAAAGAGTGTTATTTGCGGGCCCCTGAAAACGGAGGTACCGGCGTTATTGACGTCAAATGTAAATTACAAGCTTTTGGAAAATTAATACCTACGTAAAATTTCTCATGAAACCAATGGAAACCTTGTTTAAGTTATTGTATTTCGCAGGCTAGCAGGAGTTTCAACTTGACTGGTACGTTTCAATTCCCCCAAAGCTATTGTCCCCACGGCCCAGCCTTCACTAGTAAAGATCTTATTAAAAATTTTTTAAAAAATCCGGAGCTATTATTGATACTTTTTCAGTGTCAATGAAACGGGTAACTTACCTCTGTGAACAACACGATTGTCACTGGCAACCAAGAAAAGCCTCTAGACTCCAAAAATTTGAAACTCGGGGAATTATCCACCCTAAAGATATTACCTAAGATGCACAGTTGTTTTCTTTCAAGAAATTGCTGATTCAGTGCTATTTTGCCTGTAAATGCCGGCCGCATTATGGCAGGCTTAAAAACAGAAACATTAAAAAAAGATTATATAAATGAATCCAGAAGGACCACCAACCACTTTCTTTAACAAGGTTACCTTTTTAGTAATAATAAAGATACTCATATTGATTTCCAACCATAAAATGTGAAGGTTATCTATATTATTCTCTGATCAGCAGAAATCTAATCACGCCCACTGCTCAAGAAGAAGAGTGGAGTTTTTCTTTAAAGGTATTAATTGGAATCAAATCTGTTACAGGAACAAATATTAATTTAATGGATGTCTGGGACAAATGACATGTGGTTTAAAACTGAAACGTAGGATACTGCCGACCAAAGACAAAATCCTGAAAAATGGGGGAATTACTGACGATAATCTCTGTCTCTTTGTGCAAAAGCTAGTAAAGAACCATCGAACACCTATTTATTAATTGCACTAAACATACGTATCGCCTGGTTTTTGTCGAGAATATCATAAAGAAATATAACAATATATGACTTTGCACTTATCGATATTTGCAGAATTTTGGGGGTGGGTTTGAAAAAGGATATTTGTTTATTACTTATTAGTAGACTTCACAGAACTATTTGGAAAACTAGATGTAAACTTATCGATCAAAGCAATGTTATAACCTGATATTCTTCGTACGTACCAATGTAGTTTGAGTGAAATTTATTCTTTTAAAAGTTGCGATTACCTGATAATGTTTTCCGTTTCATTTATACAGAAATTTTTGCCTCTTTGTTTTCGAAGGCGATAACCTGGAGATTGTGTTTCTAACTTGGATTCTGATTGTTCTTTATTTGCTAATAATTGTTTATATATTTCGGATTTATGATTCCTTTGTAAAAGCAATATTTGAATAATTGTTAATTGTTTTATTGTTAATTTAATTTAATTAATGTACTACTGCTATTGTTATTAATATGCATGTGTCTAATTTGATAGATTGTTTTATTTATTGTAGATGATTTGAGAATTTATATCTCACTTTGCTTTGTATATATTTTGTTTTTTTACAACTTGATGAAAGCTCTGTTTCAAATAGTTACTTTATTATTATATTATATTATTTATATACGTTGATTGGATTAATTTAATTGATTGATTGAATTTATTAATTTGTTTATCACCCTGTTTGTTTGGTCCATTTTGCAGGAGCCTTTTCCCATATTTTATTTGTATTTGACATGATTATTCGATATTTAGCGTTCATGATTTATGTTCTTGTTTGTGTATTATTTATATATTGATTGATTGGTAATGATTTGTTTATCATCGTTTGTCATTCGGGGTGCAGCGAGCCTTCGTTTTGTATCTATTTTCCCGTCATGACGATATTAGTGTTCATGATTTTATGTTCCTTGTTGTATAATTGACACTAATATTTTACGGCTAATTCCTTTACTGTGGAAGTTAATTTTATTTTTGTACATATATTTTATTTAACGTAATATGGTGTGTTGTAATGAATGGCAAGGCGTTGATTTTGTGTTGAATAAATGAGTTTTAACCCACTTCACGAAAAAAGAAAAAATCTCGGCACCCTTATATTCCAGACCGCCTCTTTATAATAAACTAAACCAGTCTTTATCATAGCGAGAATAAAGTCCATTGTAAATTCGCACCCTTTATATTCAGACTCCATTTAGTATACTTAAACTAAAAATCAGTCTGATCATAGCGAGAATAAAAATCATTAAAATTTTGCAACCCTTTATATTCAGACTCGCTCTCTTGAGATTTAAAACAATCAGTCTCATCATAGCGAGAATGAAACCATTGTAAATCTCGCATCCTTATATGAGACCTGCCCTTATACTTAAAACAAAAAAATCAGTCTTTGAACAAGCGAATAAAACCACTGTAAATCTCGCACCCTTATAATTCAGACCTCGCTCTTTATACTTAAAACAAACAAAAAATCCTAGTCTTGATTAAATATAATAAACCATTGTAAATCTCGCACCTTATATGAGACTCGCTCCTTATATCAAAAACAAAAATCACTATTTTAGTCATAGCGAGAATAAAAACCATTGTAAACTTTCACCTTATAACTACACTCGCTCTTTATACTTAAAACAAAACAAAAATCAGTCTAATTATGAATGGCAATTAAAACCATTGTGTCCGCACCCTTATATTTCAACCACTTTTTAAACTAAAATCAGTTCCCATCATAAGGAGAATAAACCACAAATTCCTGCACCATATTTCTCAGACTCACTTCTTTAAACCAAAATCAGTCCATCATAAGAGACTAAAACCATTGTAAATCTCGCACTATATCTGAATTCGGCTCCTTTACACTTAAACCAAAAATCAGTCTCATCATAAGCGAGATAAAACCATTGTAAATCTCGCACCCTTTTACAATTCAGACTCGCCTCTTTATACTTAAAAATCAGTCTCATCGTAGCAAGAATAAACCCATTGTAACTTTTGCACCCTATATTCAGACTCGCTTTCTTTAGATTAAACTAAACCAGTCTTATCATACCGAGAATAAAATCATTGTAAATCTGCAACCCTTTTATATTCAGACTGCCTCTTTATACTTAAAACACAAAAAATCAGTCTTATCATATGAGAATGAAACCATTGTAAACTTCTGCACCCCTGATATATTCAGGATTCCTGCTCTCTTATACTTGAAACAACTGCCCCATCATAGCGAGAATGAAACTATTGTAAATCTCGCACCCTTATAAGGAGAATTGCTCCTTATACTTAAAACAAAATTGCTCCATTACATGAGAATAAAAACCATTGTAAATCTCGCACCCTTATAATTCAGGACCTGCTCTCTCTATACTTAAAAACAAAACAAAAAATCAGTCTTATCATATGGAGAATAAAACCATTGTAAATCTCGCACCCTTATATGAGACCTTCCCACTCCCCTATTTACTTAAAAACAACCCCAAAATCACCCTTTATTTTAGTCATATGGAAAGAATAAACCATTGTAAATCTCGCACCCTTATAATTCACACTGCCTCTCTTATACTTAAAACAAAAACAAAAATCGTCTTATCATAGAAAAATAAAACCATTGTAAATTTTTCAAACTATCGGTAGACTCACTTAAACCAAAATCAGTCTATCATAGCGAGAATAATAAACCATTGTAAATCTCAACCCTTATATTTCAGACCACCTCTTTAAAACTAAAACTGTCTTATCATAAGCGAGAATAAAACCATTGTAAATCTCGCACACTTATAATTCAGACCCGTTTCATACTTAAACTAAACGCCTCATCGTGCCAGAGAAACAAACCATTGTAAATCTCCACCTTATAATTCAGACTGCTCTTATACTTAAAAAAAAATCAGTCTCATCATAGCAAGAATAAAACCATTGTAAATCTGCACCCTTATATTCAGACTCGCTTTCACTTTAAAAAACTAAAACCAGTTTAATGTATATCGAGAATAAAATCATTGTAAATCTGCCGCACTTTATATTCAGACTCGCTCTCTATACTTTAAAAACAAAATCAGTCTTATCATAGCGATAATGAAAACCATTGTAAAATCCGCAACCTCTGATATTCAGACCCTGCCTTCATACTTAAAAAAACAATCAGTCTCATCATAGCGAGAATGAAAACCATTGTAAATCCTGCACCCTTATAAGAGAGACTCCACCTCTTATATTTAAAACAAAAAATCAGTCATTTTAGTCATAGTTGAGAATAAAACCATTGTAAAACTGCACCCTTTATAATTCAGGACTGCCTCTTTATACTGAAAGAAATAAAATTCCATTCATCATAAAGGAGAATAAAACCATTGTAAAATCTCGCACCTTATTCAGACCCGCTCTCTTAACCTAAACAAACTCAGTTTCGTCATAGCGAGAATAAACCATTGTAAATCCTGCACCCCATATTCAGACTCGCCTCTATCCTAAAAAAAAAACTGCTCTGTCATAGCGAGGAATGAAACCATTGCAATTGAATCTCATTAATTCATATTCTCCAGACTCACTCTTTAAAACCAAAAAAATCAGTCTCATCATAGCGATAATTAAAACCATTGTAAATCTCGCAAAAACCCTTTATAATTCAGACTCGCTCTTATAGTTAAACCAAAAATCAGTCCTATCATAGCGATACAAAACCATTGTAAATCTCAATAATTTATATTCAGACTTGCCTCTTCGATACTTTAAAAAAAAATCAGTTTCGTCATAGCGAGAATGAAACTATTATAAATCTCGCAACCGTTATATTCAGACTGCCCCCTCTTATCCTTAAAAAAAATCAGTTTCAATACAGCGAGAATGGGAAAACCAATTTTAAATCCTGCACTTATATTCAGATTAATGCCACTAAACCTAGTCTTATCGCGAAGGAAAAATAAACCATTGTAAATCTCTGCACCCTTTATATTCAGACTCGCTCTTATACTTAAACTAAAATCAAGTCTCACCATAGCGTGAATAAAACCATTGCAAATCTCGGTAATCCTTTATATTCAGACCTCGCCTTCTTATCCTTAAAAAAAATCAGTTTTGTCAGAAAGCGAGAATGAAACCACAATGAATCTCAATAATTTCATATTCAGACTCAGCTCTTTAAAACCCAAAAAATCAGTCTCATCATAGCGACAATAAAACCATTGTAAATCTCACAACCTTATATCCAGACTGCTCTCTTATAGTTAAAAACCAAAAATCAGTCTCATCATAGCGATAATAAAACCATTTAAATTCACACCCTTATATTCAGACTCGCCTCTGATACTTAAAAATCAACGTTTCTGTCATAGCGAGAATGAAATCATTATAAATCAACTGTTATATTCAGACTATTTCTTATAGTTCAACCCAAAAATCAGTCTTATCATAGCGAGAATAAAACCATTGTAAACTTGCACCCTTATATTCAGACTCGCCTCTTTATCCTTGGAAGAAAAAATCAGTTTATTGCTAGCGAATGAAACCCACACCGAATTCATGCAATTTTATCAGACTGCTCTCTTTAAACCAAAAATCAGTCCATCATAGCGGAGAATAAACCCATTGTAAATCTCGCACCTATAATTCACAGACTCGTTTCATAGTTAAACCCAAAAAATCAGTCTCATCATAGCGGATAATAAAACCATTGTAACTTTACAATCTCTTATATTCAGACTCTGCCTTCTGATACTTAAAAAAAAATCAGTTTTGCTCATAGCGAGAATGAAACTATTGTAATTCTGCACTGTTATATTCAGACTCGCTCTTCTTATACTTAAACCAACAATCAGTATTATCATAGCGAGAATAAAACCATTGTAAATCCAACCCTATTATTCAGACTGCTCTTTATACATAAATAGAAAGGCGGAGCCATGGCTCAATGCCGATGCTTATGAAAGTCGTTTTTTAAATTTGACATCAGCAAAGTACAACTGGGGCAGCTTAGTAAAATGCTTTAATATCACCCCTTTAGCCCAAGCCAAATACAGCATGTTTTGTTTCTATGTGTGGGTATATACCAACGTCATTTGTTAAAAAGGCACCTGGATCAATACTTTCTATTTATAGTAAATAAGGAAATTGCTGGACATTGGGAAGGGTGAGCAACCACCAGGGTGGGGAAGGCTAAATTGCCCAGAAATACATGTAAAAGAATGATTTCATCGCCACAGATTTGTTAATAAGGGGCAGCTTAGTCGGGTGAGGGTAAAGAGGGTTTGTGAGGGGGACTGTATTATAATATTAAATTGTTCAAGACATTGAGATACGTAAATAATTGAAAGCACATATAACAGCAACTTGAACCAAATTGTCCGGGCCAACACATCTCCAAAATATCCAATACAAAAGATGACATTTGTCCTTTAAAGATTTTAAACCACCATTGCGTAAGGGATCAGAGTGACAACATTTCATCAAGGATATATTTTTGTTTTTTACAATCCTTATTATTTCATCAATAAAACAAGGTGGCTAGAGAAGCCTCACAAATTGGGGGAAACGTTCATACCCTGTGTGAAAGTCGTTTAAAGCATGTGCACGGCAGAATCAATCGATCCAACAATTTTTGGCTGCAATTGGACATCGTTTCATAGCAATAAATAAATAAATAAATAAATAAATAAATAAATAAATAAATAAAATAAATAAATAAAATGCCGACACTGGGTCAGAGGCGACGCAAAGCGCGGAGCACTAGAAACCCGGGGAGACTTTTTGGGGCCTAAATATTCCCAAGTCCAGACACACATATTTCAACCCGTCACCCGATATACTGGTGCACTAACTAGAACAAGCTTCCAGTGATATTAGAAACTGTTCACACTTTAAAATTACTTAAAATATAAAAATTAAATGTACCTGTAAAAATTGTTCTATGTAAACCACGGTGTATGTTAATTGTCATCATAAACCATGACTCGTTAAAAATTTGCAGTTGATTCATGATTAGTGTTTTGCTGTTTTGTATTTCCATCTGACCGTTCGTGGTCTTGTCTGTTATTTATATGCATCCCAACTCACAGTCAACGATAATATGGTACTCTAGTTGGTACACCATTAGGTTTTTTTTTCCGTCATGACATAAGGTTCACCATTACCATCCTAATTGTTGGGTATCCTTATTATACCATGGTACAACACTGTACTCCTGCTGCTGTCAAACACTTGATCCTAGTATCAGGTTCAGAGCCAATTATCACCTTGTTTTATATCTTGGTTTACTAATAGGCTAAACAACAGGGGGCTTGCTGGCTCGTACAGTTCACTTTATACATATTCATAATTATATGGTGTTGCGGTGGAGTGGCCTGATCGCCCGTTTCTTTCAGTACATATGCCAATGGTAGGCAAACTGTGCACAACACTTAATGACACTTTTTTATCGTATTCAGTCCGACTAACGTTCATCAAATTTAAAAACGCGATAAATTCCTTAGTTTTATACCTGAGTTGTAAATATTTTGTACCCCATAATGAATAACGTATTTCGTTTTGTTGTTCAAATTAGCGACCACTTTTGAACGTTTGAGTGGGTTTGTCACCCAATAAACTTAAATTACCGGTGACATCCATTCTTTCGCTACCGTTAATTTTCTGGCGCGAGCGGATATCTGTTATGAGAATTGTGTAAATTAAACGGATATTCTAAATCAACTTCTAAAATATGTCCTCTTCCATATTTTAACTTTTTCTTTTGGCGAAATAAAATCATTAATTTGTTCTCGAGACAACCATTTAAAATTACCAACTGGTAAAAGGGTTGACCCATCGCGTAGCCGTACAAATTATTCGCGTCTGAATACATACGTAATCCTGTTGGTTTTGATGGATCAAAATCTCTACATTTTGGATTGTTTGCCGAGCATCGATATCACCATAACTATTCCTCCTCAAAACCTTTTCTATAAAAAAATAACAGTATCGATATCCGTCAATAACCTAAACAAACTCCGAATTGCTTTATAAAAAAGCGTCCCAGTTCAATCCTGGACTCATAATAATGAGCTGGATCTTTAAGCCGTATTGTTTTACACAAGTATTGCGAAAAAATTTTCAAAAAACGTCTGTTAATAACGAGACATCGGTACGCACGTACAAATCGTGATAATTACCTAGAGTTTTACAATCAAATTATTCCCAAATCAATGGTGTTTATATTTTCATCCGTAATACTGTTGTTGCTTTAGACTATTATAAAAATTATTTGAAGGAAGTATGTTTCATCAAACGTTCAAAATGATTCATGTATTCGTAAGATAACAACCTTTTTGTTTTAAAAGTGTAAATTTTCTTTAAATCGGGGTTCGTGTAATTTTTGTGATACGAAATAATTTACTGATTCCCAAACCATTTTTATCTAGCGGAATAAGTAAATATTGAAACTATCGAGAAATGTACTTTCAATATTATTCGCGATAATATCGTTAGGGTTTCCTTTCGTTTCACTCATTCCTTGCATGATGAGATGAGAGTCGTAGCCTCGTAAAATTATGGAAAACAAACAGGTATAAATGTTTTATACGGTTCTATTTTTAGTTTTAAATTATATCTACTATGCCGCGCCCTATATTTTCCCCGTGTGACACAATGATCTCAACTTTTGTGTAAGATTTTTTTTAATCTTTCATTTTAATTTCTTTTTCTACAAACCCAGCAACGACATTTTGCTGAGTTGTTTGTCGTGCCAATAAGATTTTTCACATATCCAACATCAGTTTAGCATTTTTAAATCTTCTTCATCTTCTTTATTGCTATTTTTTTTGGAGGGTTTTAAATATCATTTAAATTTTTTTACTTCCATCCGCCATTTTATTTAAAAATGTTTAACGGCATCTTCAATTTGTATGCAAAAAGATGAAAAATGTCATCGTCGCATCGGAACAATATATTACGAATAACCGCATGGAAGGTGCTCTTGTTGATCCAAGCCATCGCGTAAATTCACTTATTAACGGTAAAAATTGACTAAAGTCTGTACATGTTTGTGCGAACTTTCATCTTTATTAAAAATTTTAAACTTCAGCAACGCTAATTTCTTCATCGGTGATCATATTTTACCGCTTCAACACCTATACCTACAATCTTTTTTATGATCTAAAAGTAAATCTTCAACAAAAACACGCAACCATCTAAAAGTGTTTTTAGTTTGTAAGCGGAGCCATCAAAAGTACGGTTAAAATCTTTTAAATCCAAACGTAGTGAGACTAGTTCCCTTCTTCTTCGATCAACAGTCTTATGTTTGATTTTTCCCAATCTCCATCGTGAATATCATAAGGAACGACTGAATTGTATTTATCCCAACCCATTAACGTTTATCGCTAAGTCGTTTTGTTTATCCACTGATTAATCTGACTGATTATGTAGGAGCTCGATACCACCAGTACCGAACTGCTCCTTAATCTGCTGGTATTTGTTTCGGTCTTTCGGGATGATTTTTTACTGGGAAAGATTGCGCGCAACGCCCATCGCAAACAACAATTATCTTGTTTTCGTTGATGTACGCTTTTTTATTTTTATTAACATCCGCAGATCGATATAAGAACCACCACCTCTCAAAGGGTTGATATTTTGAAATTGTAAGACCTAATTGTTCAAACGATCTACAACCATCCAGAACCTCTATTTGTGCCAAGTTGCTACAACTTCAATTGCAAAACCTCTAGCTAATTCTGCTTTAATATTGTCTGCTATTTACAAAGTTATTTGTTCAGAAAAAATGAATAGAAAGTCGAAAATCAATACTACCGTCATCTTTTTCTCTGCACAACACACCAACCCACAATTATATCATTATAAACTTTAAAACGGCCTCACCCTGTAAATCTAAAGTCATCTTCGATTATCGGCGCTTCAGCACCCTCAACAAATACATGTAAATCTGTTTTCTTTTATGAATCCAACGGTACAGTCATTATTCGTTGCAAATATTCTCCACCATCAATCGCTGGTTCATCAAATTATAAACACTTACGCCATCGTTGACGATATTATACAAATCTTTCGCATGTGTCTGTGTCCCTACCGGAATACCTTCTGCTTCTATAACAGTCTCGTTAACTCTTTGTTAATTTCCAATGGTCTTGGTTTATGTTGTTTTATACATATTTTACTGCATTGTAACAAGAACGCTTATCTACTTTTACCCTTTATTTTGTACAAAATTCATATTCATGTTTGCGCAAATTTTTGTGAAATTCTTGCAATGACCATTTCGTGGATAAATATCTTCTTCTTTCCATCCTTCTTTTTATTATAATACTAGATAATAACAGCTTTTTAAATTTATTTTAAATCTTTTTTTTGGGTGATATTTTTTTGGAGGATGTTTTTTGAGTTTTAAATTTAGCTTTCTTCGTTTTGTAATAAACTTTGGGCCCTTTTAATATAAGCGGACATTTTTCCTGAACTACTCACCGACGTACAATTTTTAAACGGAAAGTCAACACGAGGAGCGTAAATTGTATTATTTTTCTAAAGATGAAATTTTTAATAAATGCTAAAGGAAGTCATCAATAATGGAAGAATAAGTCGGTCCCAACATTTTTGCCTAGTTTGTCACCCAATTTCCAGTTACGCTGTAAAGACTATCGTTATCGCTAAAAGCTAATGTAATCTAAATTGTACATCTTATGTCAATTTTGTGCCAACTTCATATTACTTATTTTATTTTAAAAAATCGCTACTTGCCAACGCGGATATTTATAAATATCGACTTGATCGTCATCCGGTAAAACCACCAATTTCATAACCGACGTATTAACGCTCGCCGCCGTCAATTTTCGTTTTTCACCGCACGTTCCAACGAAAAGTCGATAAAATTGTTCGTTTTTTTAACGCAAATACCAATGATACTTTTCGTTGTTTAATATTAGTCGTCATTCTTTGTAAAAATTTTTTAATTAACTATAAATTAATAGGTTTATGACATTTAAATTCAAAAAATAAATTTCGATTTAATACTAGATTAATTAATATGTTTCCGTCTCGACCATCGCGCGATAATAAACTGTTTTTGTTCATTTTAAATTGAGCTCCTCGTCCGAATGTGGCTGTACAAATGATTGCACTTTAAACGTATGACCTACTTTAATTTTAAAATAAAAATCATAGTCGTACCTTTTTGTGTATACATCTTCATAATCTTTAAATTTTAAATCGTTTATATAACATGTACCACCAGACGATCTCAAAACTGGTGTTATTATTTACATTCTTCTCGGTTTTGATTCCATACCCTCTTCTCATTAATCAATCAAATAATTTTTAAATTTTTAATTTTTTTAAATTTTTTATATTTGTTTTATCTCAAAAATATTTTTAACCAAAAAGGTCAATCAATAACAACCCTAAAATATACAAAAACAAAGCCCTTTAATAATTTTTCAGAAACATTAACAAAAACTACTAAAAAAAATTTTTTTAAAATATTTTAAAACAAACCCCCCAATTAACCCGGGTGGCGGATTTGGCTGGGGGGGGTTTATTTCATCCATGACTATTTTTAAAATCCTGGGGGGGTTTGAAATTTTGTCGTGCACTAGGTGTTTAAAATGTTCAATGGAAAATGATCCCGTTTTTTTTCGTAAAATTAAATGGGGCGTCAAATAGTATTCCAACCTCGATGAGCCGGGGTTTGGGAATTTATTAAAAGAAGAACGTTTTCATTTTTTCCTTATAAACAAAAACTTTCTTTTTACTGCCTACAAATTTCTTTTTGATAAGGACATTTGGGAAAATCTTGCCCCGAAAGAGGGGGTTTGAGGATTTCAGTTTTTAGGAGAATTTAGGGGGTTTTTTTTTTTTAATAATTTTTTTTTAGTATAAAGTTAAGGTGTTAAAAATGCAGTTAACTTTTTTTTGATCTGGAAATTGGTGTAAAATTACCTATAACCTGATGGGCCCAAATATAATGCCCGTTTTATGAGATATTTTAGGTTTGAATGATTTGATTGCCGAGTTTTTTTTTTATTGAATTTATTTTAAATGAACTTTTGTTGTTTAAAAATTTAATTTAAAACCCTTTTTTGGCAGAAAGAGGCCCAAAATGTTTTTCTACTGTGTTTTCAATTTAAACAACGATTAGATAACCTTGGGGAACAAATCAAACTTCCCCAAACTGGTTTTTTTCTTAATTTATCTGAACTTAATTTAAATAATTGTTTTGATATTGAGCCAGGTTAAGAACGGGGAACTTTAGATATTAAATTTGATTTTTAAAATGGAAAGTGAAAAAATTTTGAAATATTAAAAATTTGTTTTCCATTTAAAATTTAAAAATCTTTGAAATGATTTGTTGGCCCCTGCCCGGAAAACAACAAAAAACAGTTTTAATTAGAAAATTTTTTGATTTGGAGGCCCCGTTTTTGGAAAATTTTTCCTTAAAATTTTTTTTTAAATTTTGAAGCGTGTTCTTAATCGTAATTAATTTTTTTCGTTAATGTCTTTGTTAAGGGTTAATTTTTTTTGCAAAGGAAGTTATCAAAACTTTACTTTTAGGAATGTTACAATTTGATCTTAAAAACACTTTTTGCTGGGGGGAAATTTTTCGAACCCTGGGATATCGGTGTCTATCCCCGGGGGAACTTACGAGGGCGTTGAAATTTAGAATCGAAAATTGGTTCCTTGGTTCAACTATGTTTCTTTTTTTTTAATTGCTCCCTATTTTTCATGGGACCTTTTCCCGTTCAAATTTTGCCAAGTTTGGGCAACATTCGTTCGAAGATATATAATAACACCTTGCCAAAAAATAAGTGTCAGTTTAAAAACGGCGCCAATCGTTTGGTACTTATAAAATTTGGGGTGTAATGGGGAGACTAAATCTTGTCCCCCGCAATTTGTTTACAAGGGTTTTATAAAAAAATTTTTTTTCGGAAAAATATCCTTTTAAGTAGTAAAGAATTTTTTTTTGTTACTTGAAAAAGGCTTTTATTATTTGAATTTATTTTAAAGTTTTGGAAAAATTTATGTTTTTCCCTTTTTAAAAAATGGACTTTTTTAACCAAAACCTCCTTCATTTTGATTAATATTCCTTTTTAAAATGTTCAAGAAGGCGAATTTAAAAAATTTTAAATATTTTTTTTTTCAAAGTTTTATCCATGAACAAAATTTAACGGTATAAAGGTTAAAAAAAATTTAGACATCCCCTATGCTATACACGTTTTTTTAATTTTAAATATAAAATTTTAAAATTATTGACAGATTTCTAACTCGCTATTAAATTAATGTTGAAAACGAATCCTTTGGATTGGGTTTTAAAGGAAAGGGGCTTTTTAAGGATTAATGGGTTTTGGGGTTGAAGCCGGAAATTCCTTTAAAATTTTGGAAGGTTTCCCCAATAAACTCCAGGTTCTGTTAAAAATAAAAAATATTTTGCTTTACGTAGCAAATTAATGGTTAAAAAAAATTTACCGTTTTGGGGGAACCTTTTTTTAAAAAATTTTTTTTCGAAATAACCCTTGTTTTAAATTCCTACCCCACAAAAACGTCAAAAATTTAAATACTATGTCTTTTAAATTTTTTGGAAAGGTAAGACTGTGTTTCTGAAAACAAATTTCAGTTAGATAAAGGTTTCGAATTTATGTTTTAAATGATGGTTTGAAAATTACTTGTTACGTAATTTCGGTCCACAGGGTGGTTTACTTTTTTAGTTATATTTTCGATAATTTTTTTCTTTTTTTTTTTAAAATTTCTCTGCCAATTTTTTTTAACCAAAAAACATACACATGCACATACACATACCATAATACACGCATCTACACATATTAACTAAATATATATATATATATATATATATATATATATATGTAAAACAAAAATCAAGGAAAACATTACGTACATATTCAAAAATCTAGCACAATAAGCAGTCTTAAATAAATGAGTCTTTAAATTGTTCTTGAAAACATTGACTGATCTGCAACTGCGAAGTTCTACTGGCAAGTCATTCCAAAGTTTAGGAGCAGCTGCATAAAATGCACGATCACCATATGAAGATGCAGTCCTAGGAACAGTTAGAAGAAATTTATCAGTAGATCGTAAAGTGCGTTTGGGAACATATGGAGAAAGAAGTTCACTTATATACTTTGGTGCCATGTCATGAAGTGATTTCCAAGTGAGCAATATGAGTTTAAATTGAATCCTTTGACGAATCGGAAGCCAGTGGAAGCCTTGGAATTAAAAAAAATGGAGTCTACCCAATGCAAATTGGAGACAATTCACAATGATTCACTTATTGTTTTGTTTACGACATAAATCATTCTGGGGGATGATTCTATATATTATTTCCCATCATCCCCCACCCAGAATTACACCCGTTTTACAAACAACAACATAAGCTACCGCACAGTGCCTCGTAAGTAGCCATCGTTTCATTTTTTCCCTCAGGAAAAGCTAACAATATTGGTGAAACAATCAAATAAACGACATGCATCAGTTTACTGCCATCAACACCCTTTTTCAGCTCTGGAGACTCCCAGTACTCGGTACCTTTATTTGCACACCAGTCATTACCATTATCTGTAATCAAAACTATAACTTGATACTTGATCCATACCGTCAACACGTCAACTCATCAATGTCTCATCCTGGTTCAATTGTAATATTCGTTGAATCCCAATAAAACAAAGAGGGTGTTCTTCAGTACTTCTTTTCGCTAGAATGTTGATGCACTCAAGGATTGTCTATCGAAGGTATATTTTTGTTTTATTTTCTTTATAATATCTTTTTAATTTAATTTATGATATCTTTAATAATATCTTTAACCAAACATGACATACCGTGGTTGTGTTAAATATTGTGTTCAAATATCAATTAAACGCATGTCACTACGTAGCACTTTTCAATGGAGGGCAG
The DNA here is from genome assembly GCA_029582265.1 of Zoroaster sp. YZ-2022. Classification (NCBI taxonomy): domain Eukaryota; kingdom Metazoa; phylum Echinodermata; class Asteroidea; order Forcipulatida; family Zoroasteridae; genus Zoroaster; species Zoroaster sp. YZ-2022. Next base: position 24,958,983 of record CM055818.1, on the reverse strand, counting down.
TGTGTCAACAACCATTTGTTGTGAATGTTGATGCACACAAGTGTTGTAGATAGAAATTCCGTTGTGGTATTACAAGGGCATGCCTGCTTGTAGGAATATCTCAGAATATTGATGAATATATAGACAATTTGATGGTCTAATATGCCACAAACTCACTTATTTGTGAACAATTTCAACAAAGATGAAATAAGCCACCCATTATTTTAGAATAAATTTACGTCTAACGGCGAAACAAAATTACAGGTTTTTGATTGCCGATTAAAATATTTGTTAAGCATTTCAAGTATTTCCACTTAAACAACACAACGTGATGAGCTAAATATTCCAAAGTTATTTTATGAAGCTTCGTTCATTTATTCCACCTCTATCTCTATCTACTCACCCATTCCTGTTTTCTTGATTTTGATTATCTGTAAAGAATGACCATAAATATGTATGAGCTACAATTGCATTATTGTGCACCAGGACGCGATATAAAAGGAATGGGAGACTTTAGCACTGAATATTGAATATCATCAAAGATATGGCTGATCCCGCTGTTGAGTTTTGAATAATCTCAGTTATTTTAACAAAATTCGTTGTGGAAGGAAAAGAGGTTTAATAGCTGTGCGGAAAATCGGGGTAAAAGTGTATGTTCGTAAGGTGGATCAAGTGTAGAACTGATATTAGAGAAATAAACATTAAGGTGTCGGCCATATCAGAAAGTTGGAAGTAGTCTGTTGGTTATTAATGAAGTTATCAGGCAGATAAACCTGGAACATTTACGCCCTAGGAAACGGGAACCAACACATATTATTTTTGACAGAATTTACGGATGACGGAGAAACAAAATTAGATCACTGGGAAGAGAATGATGAACTTGAATTAAATAAAAAGACTTAGTAGAGACGGGTATATTGATCTTGTTTCGTCTTAGATTATCTGAGATACTTCACGTGATCTGGGATGCATTGGTGAATGTCATTAACTGAGGTGAAATAGGATGAGAAGATGCGGGGAAGAGGTTGTTTGAATGTTTTGTGCATAATGATACCGTTGTATTTTGTAAACTCCCAATGCTATACCTTACCTTGAAAGACTTCATATATCACTGACGGATTAGTTTGTAATTGATATGAACGTGTCAAGTTTCTTGGCTTATTTATTGACTGGAAAATCATGTTGATTTCCTGTGTAAAAAAATGCTCGAAATATTGGTGTGATTAACAAAATTAAAATTGTTCCCCCCATCTGTATTAGTTTGTCTATATAATTCGTTAATTCTGTCTTATATAAATTATGGTATACTTGCCTGGGGCAACTGCTCCTCCAGCCTTTTCAACATACTTTTTCTACTTCAAAAAAGGCCTTCATGATTAATTAATTTGGGTTCTGTCGAAATAATATTCTTTAATATACAAGTATTGCTTCATCTTTTTTTCGTACCTATAAAATAAATTTATCAGATAACACTGGTCTACAATTTTTTTTTTCTTTCTTGCATGGACTTTGGAAACTGGTTTTAGCTAATTTTGGGCTGCTGAATCCAAATCTGAGCTCAGATTTGATCTATCACATCAAGTTTTTGTGCTATCTGTATGCTCCATATTCATGGATTTTACAAACAATTTACCATCCAGTCTGGCAATCGTGGTGGGGATAAAACAGCAAAAGCTTGATTATATTGTAGCGTCTCACATAAACAGCCAGAGACACGTTCGGTTTCCAACACCGGGTTTATTTGGAATATATTCCACAAAGTAACGACAACGGATTACAGTTAGTTGAACGCCCAGACTACTACTACTCAGCTAACCCAACAGCTTCCCTTATAACTCGAACACAACATCCAATCACAGCCTACCACACACGCACACACATCAGACAATCGTCTCATACCAGGTCGCTACAATATATTTATCAAAACTACTTCATTTAGGGCCTTAAAATAATTTCCACTCTGATGGTCAACTTGTATACTGCAATGATGTTGAAGGGCTTCTTCTCGCTATGGGATTGCCTGCGTATCATTAGTGAGTGGAGACTCTTTATTGACAGTTCGAAAAGAAGTTTGAAATGTGTTTTACTTCACAATGGGAACATCTATGGATCCATCCCTATAGGACACTCAGTGACCCTGAAGGAGGAGTATGCAAACATCGAGGTTGTACTTGAACGATTGAAGTACCACGATCATGAATGGTTGATCTGTGTGGATTTGAAAATGGTGAACTTCCTTTTGGGGCAACAAGGAGGTTACACCAAATACCCTTGTTTCGAATGCTACTGGGACAGTAGGGCTAAGGCGGAGCACTGGGTGAGAAAGGAATGGCCATCAAGGAATAGTTTGATACCTGGTGACAAGAACATAATTAATGAACAACTGGTTGACCGGAAAAACATCTTCCTTCCACCATTGCACATCAAACTCGGTCTGATGAAGCAGTTTGTTAAAGCTCTTGATCACACTGGAGACTGCTTTGGCTACATGTGTTCAACCTTTCCGAGTCTTAGCGACGAGAAGAAAAAAGCATGGATATTCGACGGACCTCAGATCAGAACATTACTCAAGGACCCACACTTCGTTACGACGATGACCGCTGTCGAAGCTCGAGCATGGAATGCATTCACTAATGTGGTGCAGAATTTTCTTGGGAACAAGAAAGATGACAACTACCGAGAGATTGTGGAGGAGCTGCTCCTTAGTCTGCGAGCGCTGGGGTGCAGAATGAGCATCATGGTGCACTACTTGCACAGTCACCTGAGCGAGTTTCCAGATAACCTTGGAGATGTAAGCGAGGAACAAGGTGAACGTTTCCATCAAGACATTAAAGTGATGGAAGAACGTTATCAAGGTAGTTGGGACTCAAATATGATGGCAGATTACTGCTGGAGCTTGATGAGGGATGTCCCAGATGCTGTACATAAGAGATTGTCCACAAAGAGGAAGTTTATTATGTTGTAATACGATTAGACCTGTGCCTTTGGATACTTACGCTTTCAAGTACCGATACTTATTTTGTTATATTCGCATATTTTTGCATTTATTGCTGCATTTTGAATGTCGTGAAATGTCACAAAACTCAGAAAAATGCTTTGAGCTTGAGTGATGCTTTGTATTTAAGTGATGTACACCATGTTAGGGGGAACTTTTTCCGCCTATATATTTAACTTAGTTTAGTGAAATTTGTACACTTTTCATACATTAAAAATATCTAGAAAATGTGTAAAAATATGTGCAAGCAAGCATGGATTAAATGTTAATGTATGATTAAATATTGTAATTGAATAGGGACCTTTCATTGTAAACATTTTTGTATCTATCAATCTTCTAATGCAACAGTGTTTTTCAACTTCAAGTGTAAAATAGCTGTTTTCTCAAAAATAATGATTTTTCATAGTTCAAAAACCTGATGTGATAGGCAAAAACTAATGCCAGATTTGGATTCAGCACCCAAAAGTTAGCTAGAATCCGTTGAAACACCCCATGCAAGAGAAATCGTGTTGACCAGTGTAATGGATTGTAACAAAATGCTGGGGGACGCTAGTAAAAGTACTAGATTTACGCTAGCATAATTCCTATTCAATCAGGAGAAATCCACTAGCCTAAAAAGTGCTCCTATGATTTTAAAAAGTGCCAGATTAATGAAAGTGTTCTCTTCTGTTATATAATTGCTTTAAACTAAGGGAAAAACTCAAATTTCACTTTTCCTGTTTTTTGGGAAAATGACCATTTTTGAGGCAGTACTGCCAAAAGAGGATACAATTTAACAAGATTTTCTCACCAGATATGAGAAGGCCAATGTTGCCCCTAATCACAACCAAAAGGGAAATATTCTGAGACCCCTGGCAAGTTAACTTTTTCAGGGACAAAAATAGGGCAACAAATTTCAATTTTGTAAGTTCTAAAAATATGCTTTTTTGAAAGTTCTAAAAATAACACAAGGGTGATATTTAAAATATTTATTATTTTTCTCAAGTAAGGGCAAGGATGATACTCTGTAGTGATATAGTTGATTTTGTGACATAATTTTGCATTTTGGCTGGGAGGCCTTTTTAAAAAAAGGGCCAAAAAACATTTTTGAGACCCAAAATCAGCCTCAAATGCCCCCAAAAACTAAAAGGGCTGTTACGATTGCAACGGGCTACATATGGAAATAAAAAGTCTATTTTGGTTACTTGCTCACCAAGTCCTTTCACTATAAACAATTAAAACAAAATTCACCGCGGACACATATGTTAAGTATTTACGTGAAATGACACTTAAGTAACTTTTTTGTTATGCAGCCTGTACAGGGAACTTGGTAATCTTGTTGTAAATATTGTCATTGTTGTAAATATTTTATATTACAATGTTAAAATGTACTTTGATATTTAATTGTGACTCTGTGGAGAAAAATAAACCCGATACACTCAAATAAATTGTCAAAAGCATTGTTAAACAGAACTTTGGTGTCAGTATGTCTAGCAATTGAATTTACCTGAACCCAAGTGCCAGTGTGCGTAATTTGACAATCAATGGTGCAGTGTAATCACGAGGATCAGATAGTATACAAATACGAATTGCTCTATTTTGGACTGAGATAACAGATTTCTATAACTCAGTATTGAGAATATTGACCAATGAAGCAACATCAGGATGATAAGAAAGAATATTAATAAAACAGCTTATCATTGCTAACTGGGATATTCGGTCTTAACCTAAAACACTGAAATTACAACAAAGAAACTACTTCCGACTGTTTCGTGTATTTACTCAACCCAGTCACAATAATACAAGTCAACAGAGTGTTTAGAACAATTAACACTTCACCAAAGCCAGCCGTGTCCTGACTCAAGTAGTTCGGGTTCCCTTATTAGTATGCACAATATCTATACGTCAGGAATGTAGTCCGTAAAACATGCCTCCTGTTCAAACATCGACACTGTCCGGTTTTTAAATTGTGTGCAGGCGGCATTACTAGGATAACTTATTCGCTTGTGGAATTAAACCAAAATAATACAACGGTATTTTTATATTTTTGTTATGATCACTTCCCTGTCAATAAAGGAATGAAATAAACAGTCCAAACTCTATTTGAAGATTATACATTAATATTTGTATGAACATAGTTTTGAATTAATGCATTCTTGGTTCCGCGGCTATACTATACTTTTCACAAGCACAGGAGTATTTATTTTAAGAGCAGTATATACAAGCATAAACTCAAAAAGTTGATTTATACTTATTGACAACTTGTCTAGTCTTGTTTGTTTTATGTTATTTCCAGTTTAACCAAATTAATAAAAACGACACAGCTGCCGAATGGGTAAAATACGCTGCTTTACCTTTCCCATCTAATGTCACATCATTAAAATGGTAAATTGGTTCCCAGGTGTTGCATTTTGGGAAAAGTTTTGCCACTAACTTTGATAGTACATGGCTTTCCATTAATGAATGTTTTTCTGTGAGGAAAATCACTGTCGCTTAGTCCTTATATTGTAGCTCTCTCGTCAAGTTCGTTTGGTGTGGTCAAGTTCGTTTGGTGTGTATTTATAATTATGCGCATTTCATGCGACTTACATAAATTGGTGAAGACAATGGTATATTATTCTGTAGTGTTCTTACAATGAGGTTGGCTAGCCAGTTTGTTTGACAAATGGTCCATGGGCGTCGATCAGTGGCGGAGGGGGGCACGTCCCCAACTTTTTAGAGTGTGGGGGACAGTATATCAAATGTCCCCCAATTTTTGATGGCCCATAATTAAAATTTAAAAAAATAAATATATTAGCATATCCTGGCTACAGAGGAGGAGGCTACCGTTTTTCTTGCAACACCAAATATTAATTAAGCGGTCCGAATGCACCAAAAGCTTTCAAAGTCGAATTTTGTCGTAACTGTGAATGTTGCATTGAAGGCAGGCCCCTACGCTGCGGGTACGCGCTTCCATAGAGGCGAATCTACAATCTTGGACAGACTTGTTTAGGTTACTGGAACAAGAATTGGCTATTGGCGTCTATCGGTTTTGATTTGAGGCTAATATTACTGGGGACATCCATTCCCACTTTTTAGAGTGTGGGACGACATATTGCATAAGATAGCGCCTAGAACCAATACATCTGAAGCTCGGTTCGAGCTGAATTTAAAACTATAAAAATAAAAAATTATGTTATTTTATTTTATTTTATTTTATGTTATTTTATGTTATTTTTTACTTCAAGACATTTTTTACTCACAAAATTGTTTTGCCCCCAAAATGATGTCTAAAAGCAGGATGAGGCTGTGTGACCCAAGGTGCGCCCCCATTTTTGTTAAATCCTAGATCCGACACTGCCTTGTATCACAAGGTGACTGGTGTATTCTCTCATTGTCTTGTTTTGTTACTATGTGGGCTTGACTAGTGTGATACATCAATGGGTAAAATTGCTTAAGGTCTCGACAAATTACTCTGGATGATCTGTGGTGCATTAGGGGCGCTTTATTAAAAATTTTGGTGTTGCAAAAACTGGGCGGACATTTGAAAAAATGTAGGGACATGTCCCACCGATTGACACCCATGGGTGTTAGGCAGCACATTTGTTGGTGTTTTTGGCACGGCACACTTTTATCATAAGCTTATTGAGGAAATGTGTTCCTCTGCACTTTTTTGCAGACGACACTACCATTATCTGTTTCCGTCCCAACCATACCTACCGTCAACACTGATCTCACCAATGTCTCATCCTGGTTCAAGTGTAATAATCGTTGAATCCCAATAAAACAAAGAGCGTGTTCTTCAGTAAATACCGGTCCTTCTTATTCTAGCTCTCTCTATATTGGATGTTATACCTATAACGATGAGGTCCAGTTTACAACATTCTTTGAATAGGTATTATTTAAAATGAAATACTTTGTTATTGTCTTCCTCTATCTATCTTATTATCTATATACAACATTTAAATCATCCCTTATCTTAACTATTGTAATATTGTTTGGGCTCGTTCTAACAACTCTCTACTTCCTATTCAAAAAATGGCCATCAGAATATGCATTCTGCTTTTTTTCTCTACACTGAGCACATTAACACACATTGATAGGTCTGTTAATAAACTGCGTACTGGGATCTTTATGTGCAAGTATACTGACCAACTTCTTCCTCAAGAGTTTTCTTCCTATTTTACTGCGGTCTATGATATTCATGGATATTCCATCAGATCACAACACAATCTCTTTCTGCCGTTCACTCCCACATACTACTTTATGAACATTTAAAAAAAAATACGGGCCACGCCTCTGGTGAAAACAGAGTCAGTTGTGGGGCGCTTTAAAGCTTCTTATACAAAGAATATATATGCTGTTATTATTCCACATAAGTCCTTTGCTTTTGAATATGCCTCCATAATTATTTGGGGACTTATTTGATGTTCTTTCATTGCTATATACATTTCGTTTAACATTGTACATTAATTTACTTTGTTTGTTTGTAAATTTAATTAAATTGATTGCCGTTACAAATACATATTTGTTTTACAATAGTATTTTTCTAGATTCATTTGAAATTGAGCAATGTATACAAGATTTAATTCGATGTTTTAACCCTACTTCGTTTCCCCATCTTAGAGCGCTTGAAAACAACAATATCAGCACAATTGCCAAAGGAACATTTGATGGTCTATCACGGCTCCAGGGATTGTAAGTATATTCTATCTCATACATTCCAATCACGCAGCATCAAGCTAGAAATTGTTTTTCTTAACTGAATTTACGTCTGACGACGAAATTAAAACATGTTTACTATAATTATATATATATATATATATATATATATATATATATATATATAATTATATATATATATATATATATATATATATATATATATATATATCCATACTGAGTGAAATATGATGGTGCGATCCCATTCAGTGTCACTTCATCTTTGTTGACATTTAGTTTTTCATCTGGTTTTTCAAAAAAGCCAAAATCATATCGGGTGGGAGTGAGTTTCTCAGTTGATTCTTTTGAATCTGTATTTATGAGATTTTCTCGGATTAATTTCTCCCGAATGTTTTGAGCCTTTCTGAAGGCAACAAAAGGTAGTTTCGAAAATATTTCCGAGAGTTCAGATGGCAATGCTTGTTTAATGCTTATTTCACATCTTTATGTTTTACGAACGGATTATAGTTCGTTGAGAAGACAAGCGGTGCTTCTTCTTTGTTTTGTTTGCCTGTTGGTAATTTGTGAATCAGTTTAGCTCGTTTGGCCATTGACACTTTATTTTGTGTTGTTTATCTTAGTTTGAGTATAGCCTCTGGCTAATAATTTTTGAGAGAAAATTTTGACTTTTTCTGTGAAATCTTCCTCATTGTTGGTATTTCTAGCATATCGGAGAGTTTCTCAGTAGATAAATGCTTTGAACACATGGGATGAGGTTTTGTGCAGAAACTGGTATGTTTCTGTAGGTTTGGTGTACACCTTTGTGTCTCGGATGCCAATTTCACTGAAGCATTTTCCTTTGAAAATAGTTTAAGGCAAGATAATCGATTGATGTTTTCGAGGCCTCCTATGTGAATTTTAGAGTTGGGTGCATCTGATTAATTGTGTTTATGAGATTTTAGAAATATTGAAATTCGCCACTATAAATGACAAGTATCTATACAGTGTCACCAAAAACGATATTATCAGCGTGTTGGAGGATTTTATTTTCGAGATCATGTAATGTTCTCATGTAATGTCACAAATTTCCGGACTGGCTGTTGAGCCCATTGCACAACCGATTTTCTGGAGGTAGAAATTATTTACAAATTGGAAACAATTTCTGTAGAGTATTAGTTCCAGATGTATTTCCGGATGTATTTGGAATGTGGTTTGTTGATGACATATGGATGGTTGGTTTGGTCGATGGCATTGCATACACAGTTTATTGCCTCAGTTTGGCGGATTGTTGTGTACATTGAAACAACATCAATACTTGTAATAAGCACATCTTATCTCTGCTGTGTCATAGCCGGTTGGGCGGTTACTATTGGGAATAGAAAATGATTTACAAATTCTGAGATTTTGACTCGAACATCCACTTATTATGGTCTTACAACAAAAAGTATGCCAGTTTCGGTAGAAAATACATTGTTGACACGCCTGTGAGCTTGGATCGAGATATGCCAGAGTGTGTTTGTCGACATGGTTGTTGTTTCGCATTTCGGTTAGGACATTATGAACTAACAGGTGATTTGAGATGTTTGTACCCATAAACACCATGAATGAGTCACATCCGACTCTCCTTTCACATAATTCAGAAACCTCCATCAATAATAAATCAGTCACGAAACTTGCCAGTTTTGAATATATTTGCATTTTAATTATGACCTATGAAAATAGTGCCTACTTTTGGTCATTCGAAGAGAACTGTGTACATTTCAATGTGGAATTGTGTATAATTTGAGTAGCTGACATGGGCTATGTTCATGTCAAAGATGTAAAATCGTTCCAGTTTGGGTCAGGGTGGGTTTGGTGAAGAGGTGTTCAAGATTTGAAGCAATATATGATGATTTTATTGTCAACAAATTGCATTACCAGGATTGACTGCTCACTGCATGTCTGATGCTCCAATCCCCTTTCTTTCACCCTTACTCCCAGGGTAAGCTCCAATTGGGTCGGGGTGTTCCCCTTTCAAATTAATCAACCATGCGCAAAACAAAATTGACCATACATTTTTGTGGTTTGTCCCTCTAACCTCTTGCTCCATTGGAGCACTCTGGATCTACCCCTGCCTACCCCCAAAATACGAATTTGTGATGCTTTTGTTGTCCTTTAAAAAGGACATTTTGGGGTATTAATTGTCAATACCCAGATAGCATGCTAACGTTGGGCCAACGTCGGCCGACGTTGGCAATGCAAACGTCAAACCGTTGGGTCGACGTTGTCATGTTAATGTTGGTAGAACGTAAGTTTGTTTTTATCGGGCCAACGTGGATATGATGTTCCGGTTTGCCGTCGGCCCAACTAATATAACAGACGTTGGACCGATGTCACATTTTTAACGTTGGTAAGACGTGTCGTTGTAAAGTCGGGCCAACGTATTTTTTTCAGATCGGAGCAACGTGGATATAATGTCAGTATGACGTCCACCCAACTGATATAACAAACATTTGGCTAACGTCATGTTGTAAACGTTGGTAAGACGTTTCGTTGGGAAGTCGGATCGACGTTTTCCCGCAACGCACAGTGGGCCAGGGCGAAACCAAAGTGCGCCAAAAGGGATCATTTGCGTATGTTCCAGATTTTATTTATTTATTTACATTTTTTAGGTTGCTAAGAACCCATATGACTATTTTATAAACAATTTAAAGTCAAATTAATATTTCATGACTGTAGAACTGCCTTATCATCTCAAAAAACTGGATTTATTTTTTATAAAAGCCGGTTGCTGGTAATAAATTTAAAATAACATGTTCAAAAGTATTTTGACTTAATCATAAGTCCACTTTTCCTAATTTTTATGTTATAAGTTTTTGTAAATAAAGTCGAATTTAGAAAAATTGCAATAAAATGAAAATTTCTTTCAGAAAAATTATTAAATTAAAAAAAAAATTATTTCATAAAAAATTGGAAAAGTGGGCTTTTGACAAAAGCTATCTTCAGGTAAATTTTAGTAAACCCAGTGCACGATCTATATTTTGTTTAATAATTAAGTCGATCAGCAAAAGCATATAAAATAGTGTTTTTGTTCAGCTATGGTAGAACTAGAAATTCCCGCCTAAAGTCTCATATTTCCCTGAAGTTGAACCTTTCAGCAACATTTTGATATCAAAATTTAGCTGCGACCACCTGCAACTTGTAATTTTTGTAAAACCCATCCCAACATGTTTGAACCTTTTTTCATAACTCGACTGTGAGAGCACCGCGCCACACAGTGAAACTGATATGACTTAATTATTCCCTCGCGATTTCCGTAAACAAAGGCAAGTCTTGTGAAATGATAGCCATGATAAACATTGTGCAGTTAAAATTGTTATCGGTTTCTTTATAGTGGGAAGCAAGACGTATCTAAAAAGTAATATTCAGTCCGGTAAATTCGCAAAACAAAAATGATCACAGGTCTACATAAAACTTATTGGTGTTAAATTGATTACGGTATCAAACAGGGATAATAATTATTATTTTGGTCTTATGTGCTATCAAATTAGTTAAATAGTGAAATAATGTCCAAAAATAATTGCTGTTCCTCCGGAAACAAAAACAAATCAACATAAGAATGAATAATAAACTGGAACTTTCACAGGTTGGTTGTTTAAAGACATATGCGGGTCCGAAAACATATTTGGGTGTAATATGCCTTCAAAATAATGGAAATTTTACAGTTTTGCAGTTTCGGCAGTTATTTATTCTTAACTGTACGTCAGTTATACAAATATGCACATTTGTAAATTTGGTGTGACCTGGAAAAGTTTATTTTGGGGAAAATATAAAGCTGGTGTAACAACACATTAACAGTTCAAAGTCATGGAAAATCACGGCAGTAACTGTTCATCACACTGGACGTTGAATTATGTAAATCATGCAATATCACATTTGTTTCAAATAAGAGTTACTCTATATTAACAGCTTCAAAATATCCTCGAAAAATAACCGAGCAAGATAACAATAACCGATTACCTTCATTGCAACTTGAGTCTTATTTAACCTGTGACTCTTTATTTAAAGTTACCAATTACCTTAGCATTTTTTTTAAATTTCTCTCTTAAGACTTTTTCATTTGTTCCCGTGGTAGATAACACAAAAAGAGAACTGACTTGCATTTTAGAAGAGTCTGTTCGACTATACATAGAAAATTTGTGATTTAAATTTGACTGAACGCAAACGTTTACTCCTGGCTCGAATTGGATAAAGAAAGACAAAGTAAATTAAAGAAATATTTGAAGACTACCATATACAATGAATAAAGAATAAAGACCATTTTGTAAAATATTGTAAATATTTTACCCTAAAAGCTGTGGACGCAGTGTTACAACATATTTGTAATACACATAACGTAATACATGATATAAAATATTTTTTCAGAAAGTATAAACGCTGTACATAAGTCTTGGCAAGAGAAGAAAACTATGCTCTTTTTTTAGTTTTTTAACAAAATACAAAAAAAATATGAACATAGTGTCTATACACTAAATAAATAAAATCATTGCTTACTGTTAACATTTGAAATAAATCAAACTGGGACATAACTGACTCTGACCACATACCTCAAAATCTAATACCAGTTTGTTAACTTCTCAAAACATGCTTCCTTATTTATCATGTTTTTGGTCCAAGGGGTCAAAAGTGTTTTTTTTCTTTTGTAAAAGTGGACAGTATTGATTTCTGCCAATAAACAATTATTTTGGTAAGGGGCCGATGGAAATGGGTTCCATGCTTTTCATAAAAAGGGTGACGACACGCTTATTCCCTGAATATCACCTTAAAAAACATTGTTATCTTGTCATTTAATTTCAGTGTGTCCATTTAATGTCTCGCTAAACAGAATTAATAGATTTCACTATCATGGTAACAAATATCACAAATTTGAATACTGAGTGTGATTTTGAACTACTGTAAACACAGCTAATTCGTCCTAGTTGTAATGAGGGGACGGGCATGTGAAAGACGTAAATTTTACAATTTTGATGGGGGGGGGTCCTTCAATTTGTTGCCTATTAACGTTGTACTAACCATTATGACTTGCTTTCATGAGCAAAAGTTATTATTATTATTATTAATTAGACTAATTGTGCAAGGGACTGAAAACAATGCTTTACATTTTGAACAAGAGACCTGAACATGCCTCCCCTTGAACGTGCACAAAACATTTGGAACAGTAAATCATAAATGTAGGCCAACTGTGAATTTAGGTTACACAAAGATTTGAATGGGGGCCTGCATTATGACATCACATTTCATCACTGGAACTGTTGTCTTGATGAACTGCTTCTGAAAGAGACCAGTCATAACTGCATGTTATTTTTCACAGGGAAAATAAGGCACTAATATTGACACTTATTATTTTGCAATTGTCCTGCCCCATTACATGAGCTATACATGTTGTCTGATGCATGCAAAATGTGTGATTCTGATCCCCCACCACCTACCTCCCGCAAACCTAAAATATCAGACTTATTACTTAGTTTTATTTATTGGACTGGTGTGTAATACACCATCAGGGTAATACACCATCTGCTTGATGAACACCTCACTGTCTGACATCCAGTGGAGGATACAGAGGGTGGGGGCTTGGGGATGAAGCCTCCCCCCGACTCAATGCTTTTTGCTCCAATGTATGTGTACCCACATCAGCAACAAGTCATGGATGATTAAATATTGTATCATAACCAACGGAGAAATACATAATTTCAACGGAGACTGGAAAAGAAGACTTACAGGTAGAAAGTTTTTAGAAAAAGGGCTTCACATATTGGTAGTTTGAATACGTGAAGCAAGTGATCACAGTCATGAAAAATAACCATCCAGATTTTAAAAAAAATTAAAAAAACTGTCAATATGCAGTGTTTTTTCTTGAGAACGCAATATCGCTGTTCACTATTTTAATTTAAATTGAGATGAAATAAATCTAAAATGTCCATTGTTCATTCACTCATTGTCTGTAATGAGTACTTTAACCCCCGTAGTACGTCGGCTGTATCCGATGCAGGATTTTTTGGGGAACTCACATCGGACAGCTCGATAGCTACTCAAACGACTTGGTTTAAGGGCATAAAAGGAATAAGACAGTGTTTTGCTACAAGAATGTCACAATGGTGTGTCACTACACATGTTTAAATTGTAAAAAACATTATTTTGTTTGCGTTTTTCTGCAGCTTTAAGAAAAAATAACTAAATAAATAAATGCGGTCCTCATAGGGTCAAATGTATTGATTTGTGCCACATACCTCTGTCATGCTCAACTCGCAGTTTGCTTCGCCCATCTCTGTCCTTACTGTATTTCAACCAGTTCTTTATTCTGTTCTCATACAACATTGCATTCTGTCATGTTGATTGTTTTCTTAGCAGCAGTTTGAACACAAAAAAGAAAAGCGTTTATTGTACATACTTGGGATTTGGAAGTTTTAATAACTTTCCTTAGGAAACTGAGCACAGTCAAATATCAAGCTAACAGCCCGTGTGTCATCTAGGCTTGTTGAGAAAATAGCCTAGCAAATTTCCTGAAGATACCAACATAGCATATTTTCACTTAAAAACTATCCTTTAATAGACTGTGTAAGTTGATATCGAGAATGTACGGGTTTTCGCGAGAATCTTGAATTCCGGGCACCTCGCCTAACATTTACACCGTGTAATGTGTGCATTTTTTTATGAAAATAACTTTATTGTGCTATTTTAATAAATTTCATCCATTGAATATAATTTGATTTAATAAAAGCATGGTTTACAATTTGTAAATTGTAAACAATTTCGCAAATCTTGGTCAAGTATTTTTTTTTAAACCGACCCTGATTTCCGCTTTCACGTTTGAAACCTTAAGGCCCATGAAACAAAAGGCGATCTTCGTGATCCTTGACGTACACGCATGCAAACTAGAGCAAGCTGCTAGGTTTAGTCGTAGTATGATACCCAAACCTCGCGAAAACCGTAGGTCGTGTGTAAAAGGTTTCGTTCTGTTATTGTCCGTGAACGAGTGTTGTCACCATGGCCCTTTCAATGCAATATTGGTTAAATTATGTAAAGGACAGATCGTAATTGGCAAGAAAAAGTGAAAACGCATTTAATTGTTGCAGGGTTCTTCGGTTTTTTTGTGCCTCTGATCTCAAAATTATCATTGGCATGATCACGAAAAAATTAATAGGACGTGCGACGTTTTCCCCTTCCGATGCTGCCGGTGGTGGGAGTAAGATCGATCAAGCACTCGCAAAGGATGCAATGTCACACAAAATCCATACGATACAGGGTCTGTTTTCACGCCACGTAACGAAGCACTTATCCCGATTTAAACATTTAAAATATTACCTAACTTCGGTTTGTCAGTGCATTCGAACACGGTGTGCGTAACACAGTCGGCCTAAATTCGCAATTTGACACTTCGAACCGGACGTTGGAGGTCAAGCATTATTTCTTCATTTTCTCGAACGTTTCCAAGCTTTTTTAATATTTTATTTATTACAATGTAAGTTTTAAATGTAATCATTCCATCAATATGTTTTTGGGGTGGAAAAAAGGTGATGTGACAAAAATAACAATCATACAAAATTATACACCCGTTAACCTCCCATAACTAATGGCTCAGGTGTGCCCGGAAGTCAATGGTGACCTTATCATCGTGAGACTTACACAGTCTATTGTTTGTCCAATTTTGCATGATATTCAAAGTAAGCGTGTGAACCAGATATACATTCAAAAAGAAAATAAACTCTTACTTTTTATTTTTATGAACGACTGCGGCATGGACCATTTGAACACGAGCCGGCAATGTGGGAGGTGATCTGAAGTGGTTCGACGTAAAGCTGGTAAAAAATGGCGTGTGTATAAAGCCTCGTACGTACGTGTACACACATTGCTGTTATCTGATTATTGTAGGCCACCATCTTTCAGAGACTGCATGTATTATGACTGTATTCATTACACTTAGGTTGCTGTTGTCGATCACGCCCATCGGTATGATGGCCCGGCAATAGCCTGCCAATGGTTAGCTTTGAACTGCCTGGAGCGCGTGGACGAGTATTCTGCTCCGATTAGCGGATTCTTTCCCGCCACGGGTTTACAAGGGAGGTTACTTGGAACTCGGCCAGGGCAACAGCACTATCCTGGCAAAAACCCCAATGGAAAGAAACGCGACTGCATTGTTTGCAGTAACCGCAAATTAGGCAGGCGAAAACAAACAAAGATGATCTGTAAACAATGTACACAACCTATGTGCATAGTTCCTTGCTTTGAGAAATACCACACCACTTGATTGTAAATCTGTACTATTTGCCTCCCCCCACCCAATTCAATGTTGGGAAAGGTCGGACGAGCCGCAGATAACAGTCCAAACCAACATTGAATTGGGGGGTGGGGTGGGGGTGGGGTGCTAGCATGGATTGTGATGTATGTACACTGAATACAAGTAAATTGTTCATTTCCAAGAAGAAAAAAAAATCTAAAAAATGTCATCCAAGAAATCTTATACATGTACCGTATTTGCATGTATTTATTACAAATTCTCTGAAATATCACCTTTGTATTACTTTTCTTCAGTGTAAATACTGATCTAATTATTTCATTGGTTTGCTTTTACACTTACAAAATAGATGCACAATATTTTTCTCCCTTTGAGTAGTATGTTAGATGAGGGAGGGAGGCCTTGCGTCTATGAAAATGATATTTCTAGAAAGAATTTCTAGAAAAATATTAGTTTGAGTAAGAATAATCATTTTTTTTAAATACGCTAAAGCGAACGAGTACATTTTAATCTCACAAAAGAGTGAGATTAAAAAAAACTTGTGCTTGAGAGATTAAAAAAAAACTTGTGCTTGAGAGATTAAAAAAAAAACTTGTGCTTGAGAGATTAAAAAAAAAATTGTGCTTGAGAGATTAAAAAAAACTTGTGCTTGAGAGATTAAAAAAAACTTGTGCTTGAGTTAAAAGAGCCCCGTTTGTTTATCAGCGCTACAATCGTATTTGATAAAAAGTGAAATTGACAAGAAATATTAGTTTTTCTATAAATTGGTAAGAGAAATGGTAATTTCATAAACGCGAGTCCTCCCTCCCTCATCTAACATACTACTGATGGCACTTACTTTTATCTCACTACGTTAAAGTAATTTTTTTTTTTTTTTTTTTTTTTTTTTTAAAGATTAAAAAATGATTTGACCTCATCGATTTTTTGATGAGGTCAAGAGTGTACCTTAAAAATGTTACTTTAAAAAGTGACATATTGAATCTATATTATATTGTTTAATAATAAAGATGACAACTAAATATTTATCGAAATGGACATTGGATGAATTGAAAATTTTTGCACGACAGAAACAAATTCGTATAATTTCAAACGGCACGAGTAGAGTTAATAAACGTTCTTATTACAAAGCTGTAAAATTATATAAAAAACAACATAAACAAAAACCATTGTACGAATTAAATTTGGTTGAATTGAAAAGGCGCGTAGCTCTCAAAAATATTACAACGCCGTTACACGGCTCGGGAGCGAGATCGCGGTTGCTTAAAAAAGACTACATTCACGCTATTAAAAGGTTTCGCAGTTTTGGATGGATAGTAGATCGTATCGAAGAAATGCGTCTAAACATTGATATTCCTCAACCTCTGAGAAATGGTTCTTATAATAAAACTTGTTCCAACGACGAGATGAAATGGGCTTTACGCGCTCATCGTTTTCAACTAATAATCGCGTTGGAAGATCTAGCGAGCGTGTGTTTATCAACGGTCTATCCCTATCGCGCAATCTCCCCCATAAATTTTTATAGATATAAAAAAATAAAAAAGTTTATTAAACACTTGTATGATACTCTGATGGATTTTTAACGTAGTTTAAGTTTAAAAAGTGACATATTGAATCTATATTATATTGTTGTATAGTAAAGATGTATACAACGAAACAACTCAAATGGGCATTGAAAGAATTGAAAAAGTTTAATCGAGAAATAAGTAGTAGTAACGTAAAATTACTATTGATTGAAAAAGACGATAAATATCACTACGTTTGGAGAATAGTTGAAAAATAATTATTACCATGGAGACACATTTTAGCAAACGGCCACGTAACTCGTATTCGCACGGTCATTACAGAGATTTGGTGAGTAATCGATGAGGTTTTTAAAAAACGAGACTTTAAAAAGTGACATAATGAAATAACTATTATATTGTTTAATAATAAAGATGGAGAGAACGATGATTTTGTGTGAATGGCTTTTAGTTGGTAAAAACTGCAAGTGTTGTAGAATGAGTATTCGCGATGATGTCTATTGCCCGATGCATCGATACCGTATTCGGCTAGGAAAAAGTATTCCACTTGCATGTTATAGATGTAAAAATGGTACAAAGGCAAAGTCAGGCTTTTGTACCAATTGTGCGAGTATATTATATGTAGCGAGAGGAAAAACTAAACGTTGTTACAATAGAGTGATGAAAGAATTATCAGAAAGATAAATTACATCGCTGGGGCGTACGGAGGAGGTCTATCGAACGTTTTTACACGCTCCGCTACTCGCGAAGCGTGTTTTTGCTGACACGAAGCGTAATAGTTTTTATTTATCGTCAAAGCTACTTTAAACTCAAAAGTTTTTCTATAAGAATTTTTTTTTCTGCATCAGAGTTTACTTGCTTTTTAACCTCTGGTTCACTCTTCGCGACGGTGAAACGTATTTTTTCTTTCATTTTATAATATTTTTCTCGCTCTTCACACACGAGTACAAATTCTTCTTGGTTGATGTAACCGTCTTCTAAAGCTTTACTAACGTGGTTTTCGATCGTGTTGAGTTTACTCAACGCTAAAATTCGTATTTCATCGTGTTTTTTAGCTTTTTTATAACATGCTTTTTTCGCGTATGTCATAGCGAAAGCTACGCCGCCCAACCCCAAAGCTAAACCTTCTAAAGCGAATCCTACCGGCGACGATACGACCGTAACTATACTGGCTATTCCGATAGCTCCCGCTCCCATACAACCCAATTCTGCGAGAGTTTCTACGACGCTACAAGCGTTTATGATTTTATTATATTTTTTATATACACTTTCTCGTTCGTTAATTTCGATTCGTAATTCTTTTTGAATATCGTCGATTTTTTGCAATCGAAATGATTTAGCGTCACTCGTCAAAGGTGGTAAATTTGGATAAAGTACGTTAGTTGATTCTATAGGCGCGCTCATTGTTTTTATTATAGAAAAAATTTTTAATTTAATTTAATAGTTCTAACAATCAACTCGTAACAGATTCCTTCGGATAAAGAGCCGAATAAATTTAGAGTTATATATCTTTTAATTTCACGATCATCTAAATTTAAAATGTGGCACAATACGCATTCTATATATCGTGTTTCATTCGTAAAATTAGCATTGGGGGGATCAAGAGAATCTCCCACATCTCTGCTCGAAGAATATGAATTATTTTCACCTTCGTTATTTCTAACGAATAACGAGAAAGTAACCTCGCCATTTAAACTAAGTTTAAATGAGTTTGTTTTATAAACTAATAAAACATTTAAATCGTTATAAAAAACGTGAAAACGATTGAGTTCACTAGGTTTGATGTATCCAAATTTAACAGATCTTTTAGGCTCGTTATCGTTATCGTTAACATTTTCAACAACATTTTTAACAACATTTTCATTACTCATTCGACTCGGTCCGTAAATGCTAGCCATATTTATATTATAACTTATTTAATTTGACGGTAAACTTGCAATTTTTATATTGAAACAGATTTTTGAATTTAGCGAACCGAAGAAACTCGCTTCAACAAAAACTTTTCTAACGTTTCGTATTTTAAAACACATTTCGTATTTTAAATGTTGAATTTCATTTTCTAGAAAATGAAACTTTTCATTTCGTTCCGGAGAAGGAATATAATAAATGTTGGGAGCGTAATCGCGCGTCGCTGAATGCGTAGCGAAACTATTAGTTTTTATAAACTGCGTAAAAATGCTACAATACGTGGGCGCGGTTGTAAACAAGAAAAAGGGTTGTTTAAACGTATCCTCCCATCCGAGTACAACGTCGACTTTTTCGATTAAAACTAATCGCTGTAAAATTTCGTCTCTGTTTAGATATCCGTGATGTTCGTAAATTTCACCTTTCGATTCATCGCTAGCGATCGTTCTAATATTCGTTGTACGCTTCGCGTCAGCGCGACTCGGTCCGTAAATACTCGCCATTTATATTATTTCTACATTTAAAATAATGGGGAAACCGTGATTATGTATATCTCTACTTTTGCTATCTCTAACTCGAAAACTCAACTCGTTAAAAGTTCCGAGTCGTAATTTTTTTGCTAACGGATTTGTATATTGCATGTACATGCTTTCACCAAACGACGCGCCTCGCAAAGGCAGCGAGTTTAAAATTGTGCAGGCTTTTCCGTTGAAATAATTATCGGTCGTAGAAATTTGATCGCAATGAATGTATAAAAATTTAAAAAGTTGTACGTCAATTTTGTTGGTGTATTCTCCCGCGGTTAGAGATTCGCTATGCAACCCCAATAAATTAGCTAACCCAGATGTAAATTTAACGCTCTTGTTCGCTTGAGCTAATATTAACGTGTATTCACCCTTGGATTTATCGATTCTAAACGTTATCCAAGGCTCATTTTTCGTTATAATCTCGATAATTTCGATAATGTTGTAAAGGCCCGCTTCGATAAATTTTACTTCACCTTCCGATTCACCCACCGTACGAATTAGTATTCTTTCTTTTTTACGTATGTTGTAATATCCCACCCAAATGTTTACGCTGTGTAATATAATCGAGAGATTGCCTCGCCGATTATCGATAACGTTTTCTAATTGAATCGATCCACCTTCTTTACCAATTTCGATTTCAAACGTGTGATACATTTTATTATTAAACATTATATATAACTTTTCTAATAATAAATGTCGTTTCCATTAGCATTCGAGAGTAATTTTACGTATTCGTACGAGCAATCTGGAAATTTTAAAGCGCCTCTCGATTTTAATGATGACGATTTAACGAGTATAAACATTTACGTAAACAAGAACGAGTTTTTTAACGTTCGTTTTAATAATGTTTTCAACGACTACAAGCTGCCTCGCGTAACAAGCGACGACGTTGTCGACGATTGGTATTCCAACCCGCTCAAATTTTATCAAAATCAAATAAATTTTGCGACGTACTGCGCCACGACGAGGTGCGGTGTGAGTTATCAACATTTAAACCATTTAAACCCAATGATTCGTAGTTTTTTTAGATTTCACGTCTATTATCAAATTAGACGATTGCTCAAAGAAATGAGCTGTCCCGCATCTTTTCAAAATTTCTATAACCCGTTTGCCAATAATATAGACGTGGGCGCGTACAAAAGACTATGCAAAGAATTTCACCTTTCTCAAGCCTCCAATTGGAAACAACGAGTCGATTTAAATTCAAACGGATTAGGAACGGCTTATTATTACGGGTCTGGTTACAAAGCGGTACCCGGAAACAACTACGATAAAAGTAGTTTGAACGTTATTTCTACCGAGGTGACCGATTACGATTATTACAAAACCGCGACTAGGATGAGTTTTGGAGACCATCCTTCGACCTATACGATCGCATTCATTACACAATCTTCAACCAAGCTCGCTTGGTCAAAATTTATAATCAGCGAGTCTAGAGGTTTTACGGATGTGGGTACGCAACGAATAAACGATTCTATAAGAACGTACGTTTACGCGTTATTGGGAGCTCAAGCGCAAGTAAAAAGCTCATTTTTAGCGGGTGGTACGGGTTTAGACGCGCAACGCGAATTTATAAATATAGTAAAAGCAGAGATTGACTCTCCGGTCGATTTACGAGCTAGCATTCAACGATATCAAGATGTTTTACAATACGCTCGCAGTCGTTTAAACTTTTGTCTAGGAGAAAATTTATACATGATGCCTAGCGATATGAATTTACAAATAGGCAATTATGTGGGATACAACAATAATCTATTAATCGCGACGAGTGATTTATCTTTAGGTTCAAATTTAGATACGAATTCAACGCCCGTTATTCCTCCTATTTTACCTTTGCTTAACGACAGCGCACCAATTACAAAACATGTAGAAGAAGATTTAGCTTCTACAATAGCGTACGGGCAAGACGCTACGCCGCGCAAGCGCTCTTTAGAAGATGCGATAAACGATGCTAGTCATCAAGAAGAAAAAAATTCTTTAATACTTGGTTTTGCGATTTTAGCCGGTGTAACCGTTATGATTTATGAATTGTTTTAAAACACACTATCGCGTCAGCGTTTTCTGAGTGCCAGCTAAAAATAATACTCCGACTCCACTTAGCGCTAACCATAAATGTTCCGCCGTCCACGCGACAATGTTGGAAGCTGTTTTAAATAGCCAACTTACTATACTACCGATAATAGCCGGTAAAGCTGCTAAAGCTTTCGCTCCCAGTTTAGATAATACATTCGCTAAATGTTTTAATGTTTTTTCTATCCACTCTTTTACACCGCCGCTTGGTGGCGTGGGTTTTGGTTCTGGAGTTGGTTCTGGTGCAGGAGTTGGTTTTGGAACAACAGAACTTACAACATTACCGAACGCTTCAACAATAAAAGCGATGGTCATACTAAAAGCCGTTAATATACTGACTATCGTTACGCCTTGTTCTCTAAATAAAGTTTTAATTTTATCACCCAACGTAATATCCCTTTCTAACATTTTTTGAGCCGTTTCTTTAATTCTATTAATTTGACTACGGAGAACGTAATCTTGCGCATCAATTTGCTCTATTAAAACTTGTTTTTCATCGTTTAGTTTTCGCAAGTTTTGTTTATATTTTTCATCAACATTATATCCTCTTTCTTCCGCATCGGAGATTAATTATTTCGCATCAGAGATTTTTTGGTTGACTATTTTTAATTTAGTTAAAAGATTTAATTGTTCACCCCGATTTGTAGTCATAACGTCTTTGAGCGCCAACACTTCTCTCCATTCTATATTTAATTCTGTTTGCGCGTCTTGATCTCTCGAAAGAGTTTCATCCGCTATTTCGATAGCTTCTTGTACTTGCACCGATTTTTCTACGCGTTGTTGTGGTATAGAGGGTAATCTTCTACGACGACCGAACGTACCATCTGAATTTGATAAAAAATCTTGATTTGATAGAGCCTCTGGATTTTTTACCGTACTACGTCTAATTGTTCCATCTAGTTCTTTTATTACTATTTCTGCTTCGTGTATAATATTGTTTAGATTTTTTTCTTTGGGTCCTAAAGCCGATAAATCACTTCCAATGATACCTTTGGTCCTTAACGTGCCCAATTTTAAAAATCCACCCGATTTTTTAGTTAGACGTATTTCTTTGCCTTCTTTCATAAAAAAAAGCTCACCCACTCCTTTTTCATTTAGTTTATACTTGAATCTTGTATAGTCTATTATAACGTTTCTATAACCTATACCATCATAAAAATCATCGACTATATCTTTACGTAATCTATTTTCTTGAGATAAAGTCGGTGTACTAAAAGAAGTTTCTTGTTCCATCGGAATATCACCCAAGTTGTTGACACCCATTTCATCATCCAAATATTCATCTTCGGGTTGATTAAACATTGGGTCTAATTCTATATATGGGTTTCCTCCTTCTTCCATTTTATAAACATCTTTATTTTAATAGTTTATAACTCGCGTAACCAACTACACTCATACCAATAATGATAAATAACATTTCTCCCGTTTTTTGATCTTCGCTAGGAACGTAAAAATCTTCTAATCGCGGTTCTTGTCGTAAATCGAGAGGTAAATTTACTCGTGTATTGGTAACTCGCGAATATTCTTGCATCGCTTCGTTAATGTTATTAAAAGTTCTTATCGCGCCCGATTCTTTTTGTATTTTCTCATTTAAATAATCTATATATTTTAAACGCTTTTTACTAAATTCGTCTCTAGCTTTCGAAAGATGTTCCAACGCTAAATCGTGTCGCTCGCGTTCTTGCAACGCGTCGTTGCTACGCAAATTACTAAATAAAAAATTCGATCCGGTAAACGCTAACGCGTTGATTACCGCACCTCCAACCATCATCGCTACAGATACCATTTTTCTTTTACAGTTGTTAAATATAGTTTTACGCAGATTATATAAAAAATTATTATATTTAACAACGTTAAATATGACGAGTAATACGTACGGAGATACGCTAGATCCAAACAGAAGACTAAGAGAACCTCGAGGCGTAAAAGGAATGCGCCAAAAAGTAGTCATTACAAACAATCCGAGTACCATAAACGAAAATCAAAATCTGGCGGTTCGTTTTCCAAATTTAGGAATGAACGACGTCATCGTTCCGAATACAACGCGATTAGCTTTCAACATTGAACTCGTTAGCTCAAACGATGAAAATAGAACGATGGTGCAAAACATCGGTAGAGCTATCGTAAAACACATAATCATTAAAATGGAAGGAAATGAAATATTTAGTTTAGACGATGCGGATGTATTCAACTGTTTTAAAGACGAATGGTTGACCAAAGATCAGCGCGAAAATTTAGTGTACCAAGGAATCGAAACTGAAAACGTAACTAAAATGAGAATAGACGCTAGCGATAAAGTTCCCGCGGGTAACGGTGGAGCAGATAAAGCCATCGCGGATACGTATAAAAATAGGTATTTCATTCCGCTAGATTTTGAATTGTTAACCGATCATCAACCTTACTATCAGTCGGGTATAGGAGATCGATTGACTTACGAACTCGTGTTTAATAAATTCAGTAACGTGATTAAAAGCACCGACGACAATGCAAAATATGTCATAAGCGGAATTTCTTTAGAATTTGAGGTTGTTCATATGCCAGAACTCGCTAGAACAATTAGAAATCAATACAGCGATAGAACGAGTATATTGTTTGATCGTGTACTGAGACAGAGCGTGACTCCGTTAAACAAAAAAGATACAATGTGGAATATAAATTTAAATACCCCAGCAAAAAGTATGAAAGGAATATTGTTTCTATTCAAAGAACCCAACGTGAAAGAAAGCAACAAGTTTTATAATCCGAAAATAACAAAAGTTAGTATTACGATCGAAGGTGTTCCCAATCAACTCTACGCGCACGGAATGAAAAGGTATCAACAATGGGAAGAGATTTCAAAATATTTCGGTGATTCGAGAAAGCAACACGCTATACGAGTCGTACAAGCTCTAGATTTAAGTAACATCAAAATAGCGAATTATTTACTTGATAAATACGGTTTATTTTTAGATTTAAGAATGAGTACCGATAATGTATTACACGGAAGCGGAAGACGAGTGCAAAACTTGTCCGAAGGAATTACCATTCAAATTGAAAAAGAAGCCGAGAGTGAGGGTGTACTAAACATGTATACTTTTATTATCATGGACGCGCAACTAAATATTAGAAACTCGCGTTTCGAATCGGTCGATTATTAACTCATCGAGTGAATATTATTAAAAACGTTTAATATTAAAAAGAAAATGTTACCTAAATATCCACACGCCGCGTTAATTTGCGGACAAACGGGATGCGGTAAAACTGAATTTGTTTTAAATTTATTACAAAATGAATATTTTAAATATTTTGAAAATATCGTTATATTATGCCCTACCATTTTCAACAACGATGCGTACAAAAATAGAAAATGGGTTCTAAACGACGATAATGTACACGTTGATGATTTAAACGACATATCGCTGAATAGAGCTATAGAAATTTATAGCGACGCTTTCAAAAATAAAGAAACGTTGTTTATTATAGACGATTGCAGCGCTAATAAACAGTTGCATTATAAAAAATACGACGAGAATAATAAATGTATGATCACGCAATTGGCTTTTAGCGGTAGGCATATTAAACACAGCTGTTGGATTCTTTCGCAAAAATATAATAGCGTATTGAAAGATTTTAGAGAACAACTCAAATGGATATGTTTATTTTATTGTAAAGATAGAGACTCGTACGAGAATTGTCTTAGAGAAAATGATGTTGTACCTACTCGCGAGTTGAGAATGGAAATTCATGAACAATTTAAACGAGTTAAACGTCGTAAATTAATTTTAAAAACGGATCAACCTACCGGTTATGAAATACGTGACTGAGAGATTACCGTCAAGGGCAATTACCCATAGGTCAAGGGCAATTACTCATTGGTTAAGGGTAATTACCCATAGGTCAAGGGCAATTACCCATAGGTCAAGGGCAATTACCCATAGGTCAAGGGCAATTACTCATTGGTTTCACATTTTAATAAATATTATAAAGCATATTTATAAATATGAATGCTGAACGAGTGCAAGTTTTATTTACGAATATATTTGTTGAACGAGTAAATGATTTTATATATAATCTTAACCAACTCGTAACGAAAGAAAGACAAGAATTAGTACAAGTATTAAACGATAATACTGAAAAAGTAAAAGGTATATTTAATAGTATAGATGTTGAACGAGTAAAAGATCTATTGTTAAATCTTAACGAGCTTTTAAACGTCGATGGGTTATCTAAAACTAATTATTGGTTCTTATATTTTTTAATAAATTTAATCGATTATTCTTCAAGTACATATAATAAATGGAAGAAGTACATAAGGTATTAAACGAAAATATACAGACGCCACTCGTTAACGACGTTAGCGTCAACGATGATAGCTTATTATTTAAAAAAAAAATACGTCTTTTATCGGTTGTAATAGGAGGAGACTCGAGCAAGTATTTCGGAAAAGAACTAAGCGTTGGCGATATTGAAGGTTTGAGCGAGCAAGAGCGAGAAGTATTACACGCGCAATACGAAACTAAATTAGGTCGCGATATTACTCAGTCTTTAGGTAGCACCATTATAACGCTATACGCTAAACTATTGGGGCTTAGTTTAAATCGTATTGATTTGTATGGCCATAAATTTCAAATTGATGATGAGGGTAAATTAATTTCAGATTTAGAAAAAGATCCGTTCATTAATAGCATGCTTAATACAGTGTTGTGTGAAATATACTACAAGTACGGTATGTTTCTCGCTCCGATCAGCGTTTCGCTGATTACAGCAAAACATTTAAAAAGAAAAGAAGAAACATTATCTTCAATTGATAATAAAAGCGATGGAAACCAACGAGCAAACGACTGTGCCGAAGGAGATTGCGCAACCAGAACCAAAGACAGTGACGAAACCAGCGACTAAGTTAAAAAAAAAAAACAGAGTTGCGGCTGGAAAAAAACTCGCCGAACTTAATAGACAGAAAAAACTACAACTCGCTAAACCCGCGAAAAGCGTTAAAACGTCTCGCGATAGCGAAGGTTATAAAGAAAACAACTCGATGAGCAATGAAACGAGTTACAATTTTTTTTATATTGCTATTGGAGGTATTGCTATTGGAGCTTATTTCTTGTTTAGAAGCAACTCTAAAGAAACATTTAAAAACGAAACCGCTAGAGTACCCGTTAAACTCGCTACACCACCCACCGCGCTAGAGAATGTTTTTGAAATGGAATAAAAAGTTTTTTTTATATTTAACGATTATAAACATGTCTTCAATGCCTATAAATACGAAAACGATCGCCGATACAATTTATCACAGCTCAGTTATGACTCTTTTAGTAATTTGCTACAGCATGCTCGGTGAAAAAATATTTAAAATGAAACCAGCCGATTTAGGAAAATTGGATATAAAAGACGGGTTAAAACTAACCGCGACGATTACATTAAGCGGTGCGACGCAAATGTGGTTAGTTAAACAAGGAATTTTACCAAATTCACTCATGCCCGCCGAATAATGTTAAGAATAATATTTATAAATATTAAATGGATGAACGAAAACTATCCAACGCTTATTATAGTCCTAGAGGATACTACAAAGGTCAATCAGCAATCAGCAAGCTGGCTAAAGAAACGAAAGTAAATGTAAAATTCATTCGACGATGGATAAAAAAGCAAGCGCTATGGCAAATTTATTTACCCTATCCTAAATATATTCCGAGACCAACTAGTAGTAATAGCTCGCTCGAAAAACCAAACGAGGTTCATCAAGCGGATCTATTGTTTCTTCCGCACGACAAAGTCGGTAGAATTACGTACAAGTACGCGTTAACGGTTGTAGATGAAGCCAGCAGATATAAAGCTGCACAACCTTTAATCGATAAAACAGCCGCGCGAGTCAGCGATGCTTTTGAAAAAAATTATAAAAAATCGCCGTTGGTTTGGCCTAAAATTATAAAAGTCGACCCCGGAAAAGAATTCATGAGCAGCGTTAATGCTTTGATGAGTGAGCATAATGTAAAAATTCAGCGAGGAGAAGCTGGTAATCACAGAGCTCAGGGTGTCGTTGAGAGATTTAATAGAACTTTGAGTGAAAGATTATTTTCGCATCAATACGGTCAAGAAATTGTTACCGAAGCGAGAAATAGAGAATGGGTTAAAAGATTACCGGCGGTCGTAAAAGCGTTAAACAACGAGACGACGCGGTTGATTAACTCGAAACCAAAAGACGCTATTAAGAAAAGTAGCGTTGAGCAAAATCCAGCATCACCGGGTAAAAAGAATGAAAAAAGAATTCCATTAAACTCGCTAGTTCGGTATTTATACGCGCCCGGTGAAGCTGAAAAAGATACGAGACGTAGAGCGACCGATCCTATATGGAGTTTAAAAATTTATAGAATATCTAAAACGATGAAGGCTGCGAATCAACCCATATTGTATTATGTAGCTCCTGCGTCGCTAGGTGTAGAAGGAGGCCCCGCTCGTAGTTTTGTAAGAGAAGAAATACAAATTATTCCTAGAGATACAATGAATCCACCGAAACGTTAAACAATCATTCGTAATCGTTCGTTCAAAATCAACCATTCAATCATGTAATGACCGTAAGCAAGAGTGTCTATTCCGTTTTCTAAAATGTATCTCTTTGTGTCTAGAGGAGATAGCGATATTTTATTTACTAGAGTTGTATATAGTCTATGGCTTACGTGCCTAATAAAATTCATGGGGTGATGTAGAGTATTTTTAGATGATAAAACTTGTTTATATCCCTCGTGATTAATTTGTTGTTGTAAAACTTGTCTTTTAACTCCTTTAGCTTTTCTTATTTCAGCTTTGTCTGAAGTAAGTATCGAATACATTTTGGGTCTTAAACAAACAACTTCAGAGATTACAGTTTTCGCGCACTCGTCTTTCATTTTACCGATCACTTTTTTGTTTTCTTCAGAAAACAGAAAATGACTCTTGTCGTGATTACTAAAATCGTATAAACGTTTGTCTTTTTTCATATCTTTGTAAACATTTTTCGTTTTAATTTCCAAGAGGAGGCTATCTGTATCCGTGTAAATCAACTCGCAATCGTCGCCGTATTTTTGCTTTAAATGATTGTAATAAAAATCATACATGAAAACCTTGGATAAATCCAGTATACTCATTCCTACGTAAATCGGGCGGTTGAGTACGAGTTTTGTTTTGTGCATGTGAATAGCCACTAGATCGTTATCGAAAATCCTAGCCTCTGCAAAATTTGGTTTCGCGATGAGTGAACGAATTTGATTTTCCGCTTTTGGATCGTTTAGCCGTTTTAAATTTACATTAACGCGATTTCGTACATTTTCCATCGTTTTCCCAAAAACCGAATTGTTCATGAGTTTGTACAAATCTTTTTCAAAATCACTCTTTGCGTCTTTTCTTAATCGTGTATTTAAATCAATGTACGATTTCATCCAACGTGCTTCATCAAATTCTAAAACTTTGTGAATTTTAGTCAGTTTCATGCCGAGTTGTAAATACAATTGTAAATTACGATAATGAAGCACGTAGTTTTTCTTGTTGGATAAATTTGGTACTAATTTAGCGACGTTTGGAGCGGGTTTATCTTTTAGTAAATTCTTTTGATAGTCGCTCATCCATTCTTTCGGTACTATCAACGACTCTGGCGCTAGTGGAAACGCGTTGTGAGAATCGTGTAAAATGGTTGGATATTCTAAATCAACCTCTAAAATGTATCCTTGTTTGTTTTTAAATCCCTCACTCCAGAGTTTGTTAACTCGTTTTTCGCTCAACCATTTAAAATTACCAGTCGGTAAAGGTTGACTCATGGCATAGCCGTATAAATTATTAGCGTCCAAGTACGTAATGTAACTCGACGGTTTCGATTCGTCGTAATCGTCTAAATATACATTATTTGCTTTAGCGTATCGTTTACTCACCATGCACGTTCCTCCGCGCGTGCCTTTTTCTATAAACAAATGCATGTCGACATCCGTTAATAAATCTAAAGTTTGTTTAGAATGTTTCAACAAAGCGTCCCAACTTAGCCCAGGACTCGTATAATAATTAGCAGGATCTAAACCGTACTGTTTTAAACAAGTATTACGAAAGTTTTCAAATACGTCCGCCAACAAGCAAGTATCGGTACGCACGTACAAATCGTGATAATCACCCACATTTTTACAATCAAACTCGCTGTAAACGTTTTTAGCATGCTCGTATTGAGAGGTGGTAATGTGACTATCGTTTAAACTGCTGTAAAACGATTCTATCGGTGGAAGGGGCGTTTCTTTGAAACGCTCGAAAGAGTCCATGTACTCGTAAGGATAAATGCCTTTGCTTTTAATGAGATTAAATTTTTCTAAATTTGGTTCCGCTTTGCGTGTAATTGGAAAAGAATCGTTTGATTTTACGAGTTTGTCCAACGGAGCTAGTAAAAATTGAGCGCTGTCTATAAATCGTAGTTGATTAATACTAAAAGAAATATATTTTTCGATATTGTTTGGAATACACGTTAAATTTCCCTCGATGAGACCGGCGACCTGTATAATGAGATGAGAGTCGTAACCTCGTAAATTATGAAATACAACCGGAATAAAAGTTTTCTTTGGTTTTAAACTGAGTTTAAAATTACAACAATTATGTGCCGCGCCTCGATACTTTCCGGTAATGTGACAATGATCTCTAACTCGAGTAAACTTGTTGTCGTAAGTTTTAAAAAACTTCTTTTCGCATATCCAACACTCGCTAGCGTTCTTGTAATCTTGCTCATTTTCTTTAGTCATGTTTAATTTTTTAGGGTTTTTAAATATCTCGTTGATGTTTTCTTCTTCTTTTTGTAATGCATCTAAACATTTTTTAGACGCGTCTTTTCCCCTGTACGTAACGGGAGAACTACTTTCTCCATCGCAACAAACAACAACGTACGAATAACCGCAAACGACGTGTTCTTGTAGTTTTTTAGTATTGGTAGAGTTTTCGTCTTGAATTGGATTAATAACACTCTCAAAGTCGGCGTATATTACGAATGGAACTTTCATCTTTTTATGAAAATTTATAAACTTTAACTTGTCGTTTTTACCCTTTTCAGGCATTACGATAGTCGTCGGTCTATCGTTTATTCCCTTACACATTTTTACGTGGTTTTCTAGATATGCTTCTGTCGAGAAACCCTGTATACATCTAAAACAAAAATGTTTGCGGTTGTGATGGTTCGTTTGATCGTAAAGTAATCTGTTTAAATCTTTAATCCAAACGTAGTGAGATCTAGTTCCTTCTTCTTCTTTATGAATCAATAGTAAATTTATACGATCCATCTCTGCCGGTTGATCGCTAACTCGATAAACCATTAGCGTTTTTGACTCACAACCAAAAACATTTATCGCTAAATTGTTTTGTTTTTCTACTCGTTTAATTTGGCTGATTGGAGTTGGTGCGTCAATGTTGTTAAAATTTAAACCGTCCTCTTTTGGGTACTTGCTCGTTCTATAAACGTGATCGCTCGCAGGAAAAAGTGCGCTACGCAATGCCCACCGCAAACAATCATCGTCGTCTTTGTTTTGTACGTTAATGCACGCTTGTTTATTTTTAATGTAGTCGCATAGCTCGATATAAGAACCACCTTTCAGAAGGTGAAGGTTGGCAATTCTAACGTTCATTCCAACGATGCGATCTATTACCCATCCACTACCTTCTCGCGTATATTTTTCTAAAGTCTCTTGAATTTGTGAAAAAACACCATCTAATACATTTTTGATATCATACAAATTAAATAAAACAATTTGCCCACTATTGTGAATAACTGGGTCAGCTTCATCCACGCTGTTTGGTTTTACTTTAAGTAATTTAAAGCGTACGTATATCATAAACTTTAACGATTTAAAATCTTTCAAGTCTCTAGTCAACTCGGCGATAATCTTTGTTTCTACAGCGCTCCAAAAAACATTTAAATCTTTTTCTTTGCTATGATTCAACGGGACCGTCATTAAATGTTGACGTAAATCACCATCACCGTCGATCGGTGGGTTAAATCTCAACTTGGTTTCTCGGTTGTAAAACCTTTTAATAGCGTGAATGTAGTCTTTTTTAAGCAACCGCGATCTCGCTCCCGAGCCGTGTAACGGCGTTGTAATATTTTTGAGAGCTACGCGCCTTTTCAATTCAACCAAATTTAATTCGTACAATGGTTTTTGTTTATGTTGTTTTTTATATAATTTTACAGCTTTGTAATAAGAACGTTTATTAACTCTACTCGTGCCGTTTGAAATTATACGAATTTGTTTCTGTCGTGCAAAAATTTTCAATTCATCCAATGTCCATTTCGATAAATATTTAGTTGTCATCTTTATTATTAAACAATATAATATAGATTCAATATGTCACTTTTTAAAGTAACATTTTTAAGGTACACTCTTGACCTCATCAAAAAATCGATGAGGTCAAATCATTTTTTAATCTTTAAAAAAAAAAAAAAAAAAAAAAAAAAAGTACTTTAACGTAGTGAGATAAAAGTGCCATCAGTAGTATGTTAGATGAGGGAGGGAGGACTCGCGTTTATGAAATTACCATTTCTCTTACCAATTTATAGAAAAACTAATATTTCTTGTCAATTTCACTTTTTATCAAATACGATTGTAGCGCTGATAAACAAACGGGGCTCTTTTAACTCAAGCACAAGTTTTTTTTAATCTCTCAAGCACAAGTTTTTTTTAATCTCTCAAGCACAAGTTTTTTGTTTAATCTCTCAAGCACAAGTTTTTTTTTAATCTCTCAAGCACAAGTTTTTTTTTTAATCTCTCTCTTTTGTGAGATTAAAATGTACTCGTTCGCTTTAGCGTATTTTAAAAAAATGATTATTCTTACTCAAACTAATATTTTTCTAGAAATTCTTTCTAGAAATATCATTTTCATAGACGCAAGGCCTCCCTCCCTCATCTAACATACTACTCTTTGTATACTCATTTTTACCATCCGTTTTACGTACATCTGAGCCATTTGGTATGTACAGTACACATGTAAAAAAAAGTGTATATTACTGCAGAGTGAGGGCGCACTTCAATGAAATTGTGAAAAACCCACTGGGGCTGAAGTGACATTGGGCTCCTAATTGCTGTGGTAAAGAAGGGTACTCTCTTACATAAGTGGCTGGTAATGAAAGGGATATTATCCGACATCTCATTTGTATACCGTTAGCCAACGTCAATGTTGGCAGACCGCCGGCGACATATCTGACGCTTGTTAACGTAGTGCCAACGTATGCATGCTAGCTGGGTATGATTATTTTGTTAAACTATTTAAATCCAGTAATCTTCATTACTGAACCAAGTAGTTAATTTACTTTGGTTCTTAAATCAAGGCAATGCAAAAATTTTCTTTGTTTGACACTTTTACTAATATTGGAACTTATGATGCTCCTTTTTTCATCCATTTTGCTATATAACAGACTAATAATTAATCAGTTTAATACAGGATAAATGAAATATTAAAGGTCTAATTTGCTATGAAATTGTTAATGTGTCCTAACGAAAAAATATTCCAGCTGAGTCCCTGGAATTTTAGTGTTTTTGTTGGGCAAATACTGTTGAACCTTCAGCACTTAAAACATTTCACTGGTGCATAAAAAGAAACTAATATCCTTCATCAATTAAATGAGCAAATATTTCATTATTGACCCGGTGCTGGTTGTATACACACGTTCACAGACCAATGCTGGCTGATGGCAGTGACCCAGTATAGTTTACACACAGGCAATTAATCGGGTCAATTCAGTTGCCATTACTGGCACGGTACAGGGGGTCATTGTTCTATACCTATTCTGACACTTCTGTGTTGGGCCATTACGATTATGTCATTTGTCCCAGAATGAAACGACATTGGCCCAGTACTGGTCTTATGTTGACGGGTTATATTCTTTTCTCAATTGGCTGAGTTCCTTGTTGATCTGCAAATTGGGGTTAATTAATTAATGCCATTATTTTTTACATATTTTCTTTCACTTACCGACACGTCCGCGTAGTCTGGTTCCTTTTTCAACCACCCCTCTTCATGTACATCGCATGTAGGCCTATCATTTATCTATACTGTCTTTCCAAATCTCTTATTAGTTATGGTGACGTGCAGTTATAATGCATTATATTTTATATTTTTATTGAAATTTTTACAGTAAAATAGAAGAGGACATCATAAAATTAACAATCTTTTTTAGAAAATTGGCTAAAATCACTGATTGTCACATATTGAAACCTTGGAAATGATTCGAGCACAAAGCTAGGTCAAATTAAGGTCAGATCATTTGCATATTGGTAAGGTCAGATTTAGTACTGGCCAGGTACCAGGCCACAATACTGTGTGCCATAATTGAGTTAGCGACTCTCCTCGTTATGGGCAGCCAGCATTGGCCCAGTTCTGGTTCTGTACCGTCCTGTACCTCGCGGTACTGCTAGAACAAGCCCATAGTAAGCCAGTATCTATGGAATTCCATATCTGCCATTCTAAACGTCGCCCGTCGCCCTTCTAAACGTCGCCAGTCGCCCGTCGCCCGTCGCCCGTCGCCCGTCGCCCGTCGCCCGTCGCCCGTCGCCCGTCGCCCGTCGCCCGTCGCGCGTCGCCCGTCGCCCGTCGCCCGTCGCCCGTCGCCCGTCGCCCTCTTTGCCTACGCGGGGTGAAGACGCATGCGCATGTAAACAAACTCATTTCATGCAGCTTGCAGTGTATGCTTGTGTGTGTACTGTAGAACTACATGGCTGTAGAACTACATGGGTAGTTATCGTTACTACATACACTGAAAATACGATAAGCAGTTTGAATTGTGTGCACTGGGAAAACCCTCGATTGTCCTTGGTGTGTTGTTGTCAACTAGGGCCGTCCCAAGGGAGTTTAACATTAAAACGGAAGATTCAAGAGTTGCTTCTTAACCCGGAGAGCCTGAGAGGTGTGTATTTTCGTTTTGTTTATGGATATTTCGTATAATAAATCTAATACACGCCCCTGTTAATTTGATCAGTCTCATTTTTTGTGACCTAGCTTTTTACAGTGTATGCCCAGTTTCCGGGTTACTTTAAAATGTATTACTGTCAAATGATTTCCAATTTCATTTTCATTTTAGTGTCATACTCATAGGGAAACCAATATTTGTTTACTCTTCTATGAACTAACTGTATTTCTGATATTGCCAATATTAAATATATTATATTATATATCATCTGAATGATTATGTTTAGGCCTAGATGATTTGGGGGTTAGAAGTGAACTGAATGTTGATTTTTTTTCTTTGAGAATGGTTGGACCAGTTTATACTCATTAGGCCCATTGAAAAATGAAACTGTCCAACATTGAATATTGTCTGTAGTGTTGAAATAAACCGAGTTCTGAAGTAAATTATATTAGATGCTTGTGGGGAAATGACCCATTTATTTAAGGTATTATACATGTTTTTAAATGACGTTGTTAAATGAACTTTCTTTTCAGGACAAATGGATGAAATTTTGAAAACCTTGGGCATCACTGAAGATGTGATTAAAGCATTTCAGGACAATAACGTAAGTATTTGATTTCACATTGTGTTGTGTATGTTTTCAGAAAGAACTGGACCTATTTTTAACTCATTGTTCACATCATCCCTAATGAAAGGAAAGTGAAAGGGACAAAACAACTGTTACAAATAATGTAAATAAAAACGTGTTTATTAACAATAGAAAATAGATAACAAGTTTCAGAAACAATTATTTTCCTTGAGACAAAATCACATTAAAATCATAATTTCATAAACAAGCCTATCTCTGTTTCATTTTACTAGGAATATTGGAAATTCCACATAGGAACCTGCAAGACTGTATTGTTATTATTTGATGTTTTTATTTTATAAAAACGATACAGCATACTGCTAACAGTTGTAATCTTCCTAACAATTTATCACCATTGCAACTTTTTGTCGGTATGTTTTATCACATTCATTCTGCTGTAGCCATTACTTGTATAACATCTAAGACCACTTAGACCAGGCCAATTAAACGGTTTCCATGTTTGTTTTCATGTTGATACATTTATGTTTATTCTACATCACAGTTAACTTAGAAATGTCAGAAGTATGTCTGCTAGATCATCCTTAATTGTATGATGTCACATTCATTCAATGTCATTTTCTTGATTTATTTTACAATACACTCTCCCACAGGTAGGACCGAAAGAGGTTTTAGGCTTGAAGGACTCGGAATTTGAACTTCTAGGAGTGTTGCATATCGGCGACCGTGTACGCATTCGACAGAAGTGCAAGGCACACATTGACAGTACGTATTT
This sequence comes from Zoroaster sp. YZ-2022, assembly GCA_029582265.1. Classification (NCBI taxonomy): domain Eukaryota; kingdom Metazoa; phylum Echinodermata; class Asteroidea; order Forcipulatida; family Zoroasteridae; genus Zoroaster; species Zoroaster sp. YZ-2022. The sequence continues at coordinate 24,922,860 of CM055818.1, read as the reverse complement.
GCCATTAGGCCTCCTTGTAATCTTAGAAAATTTGTTTTTTATAGAAATATTATTTGGTATGTAGTATTTCAAAATTATTAAGATGATTTGAGACAAAAGGGTAAAATAATATATACTAAAACGACTGTTAAATTCTGAATGTTGTATTGGTATACGGTCTTAAGTTTGAAAGTAGTTTGTATTTTTATACATGAACGTTGTGTTGTCGTGGTTTTTTTCTTTCACTTACACTAATTAACATAATTGTTTGCAGATGAAGCTGCAGAATCACCGGTAGTTTCAAAATTGCGAAATTTAGTGAAAAACCGGAGGTTGGCTACACAGCCTTCCAGGAAGCAGCCCAAAGAGAGGGAAACACTGCGAGTATTTTCAGGCTGGAAACATTGCGAAAAGGGTGGGGAACTGAAACAGGTCCCGGCAAGAAATGGAGGTGGCGCCCTGAAGATGGACTTGCCCAAAAACTCGACAAAAGATGATATCATGAATAAGTTCACGAGTGTGTTTTTTCCTGATGGAAAAAATACATCAAAGGGCCTCCGCCTGAGCAAAGTGACAAAACACATTGCCACTTTTAGTGGCAAACGGGTAGAAGAATTCTGTATCGGGAAGGAGCTCACACTCGGCGGTGTCTTCAATGAATTAGGATCACACCCAGTACGTTTGTACTTGGAAACTGAACTTCGGAGTGAGGTAATTCTAGGTTTAGGGAGTTTCTTATTTTTGTAAATTTTGTTTGAAAGATATTACACTATATATTTTTGTCAATATTTCAGTGGGAAACACATACCTACAAGTACCTATAGTTAGTTTGCCCTTTATTACATTTCTTGCAGCAGTCAAGTGATGATGATGACCTCAGTGATGATGACTTACCCGATGTCTTCGAACCAAATGATACGCCGCAACCACAGGTTTGTATTTAACGCTTTATGTTCAATATATCCATCCAAATAAGCAATACGTTTTGCATTGATAAAATGGCACACAGGTCGATGTTTAACTTGTTTCTAATATTGTATTATTTAATAGCAAGATCAATGATACACATAATATAACAATGTGACAATTTTGATGGTAACTGATCCATGCATTGAAATATCTATTTCATTCAAATTAAATTACTGCAGGCCAGTGGCAACTTAACCTTTTACCAACCAGACACACCAACAGTGAGTTTCCCACGACACATCCAGGTACTGTAGGCTTTGTGTACTAAGAAGTAGTCAGGGTTAAAAAAAAAAAAAACTTTATTATGGATTCGTGATCGTAAGTGCCATAACTATTTACAAACTATTTACATACTTGCTCGCCGTAATAAAGGAATTTTTAGAACAGACAAATACAGTACAAATGATTATTCCAATTAATATATATTTTATATTTTAATTTTTAAATTTCTGTTAATCTATACCAGTATTTAATTAATGTTTAGATAATTACACCTCTCTTGGTTTTGTCTTTCGTTGTGTTTTGTTTTTGCAAGGGTGCTTCACACCAGGAAACCACTCTGGGATCATATGAGACCTATGTCAACCTGTTAGAAGATGAAGAAGAGGACATAGCTTTGGCCATAGATAGAAGTCTTCAAGAAGTTAGCACATTGGAGTATGTTGAATGCATGTTTTGGTAACCCTTTCCATAATATGTCATGAAGCGAACAGTTAAAATTCATAAAACTTGTATCACTTTGTAGCTTCCCATATCTCTAATAGAGAGAATTGACAATTTGATTACGTCCAAAATAAGGTTATCCGTACCATGTGGGGACTGTAAACCCAATTCACTTATTGGCGCATAGCGCAGTGGGAATTGAACCTGGGTCACAACAGTAGACGGTGCAGAACGAACAATAACCACTGTACACCAACCTGATAACTTGGACATAAATTGATACCGGTAGTTTGTTGAAAGCGTAGCACAGAGAATTAAATATAACAACGTCTTCGTATCTAATTTTTCAAACTAGCAGTAGAAGTTCAGATGAGTTGCCAGATATAAAACGTAACCTGTCCGACCTGGTGCAAGGTGGAACTATTGATATCATCATTCGCAGAAGCAAGATCAACGAATCAACAAAAAGGGCAGTTATGTCAGAGGGCTTTAGTTTTTGGAGTCCAGTGAAAGTGACTTTCGCCGGAGAAGATGCAGTGGACGATGGAGGTCCCAGAAGAGAATTCTTCAAGTAATTTTACAAATTCAAATAAACATTATTCGAAACGTATTCCCTTTTCTAATAAAATTATACACGGGTAATTTTGAGACCATAAAGTGTAATTTATGCGTATTTGCAAAAATAATTCTCTAAATGGAAGCTGGAGACTTTAGGATACATTGAAATGTCCCCCTTATCACGATTGTCTCCCTAATACCCTGTATAGAAAAATCTTAATATTTATTATAATTATTATTAAATGACAATACAGCATTTGCTTAATTTTTTCTACCTTTTGTCGATGCAGTATGCTGAAATATTGAATGCTAATCATATCCTGTAAATATTAAAATTGCTAAGATCTATTATACATATTTTGCACAAATACAGGTTGTTAATGAAGGAAGTCAGGACAAGGATGGGAGTCTTTGAAAGTGCTGGAGATTTAGGGATGGTATCCTTCACGCACAACTTAACACTGCTGAGGCAGCAAACGTACAAACTTGCAGGTCAATACACAACTTGGAGTTTTGTCAATGGGGGGCCGGGCCTTCAAACCTTATCTCCATCTACGTTTGCGGCCATGCTTGGAAAAGATGTTCAACTAGTTGACATAGCACACTTATCGGATTCTACTGCCAGGGAAAACCTGATGAAGGTTTGTATTCACCACCCATCATTAATACGAAAATGATATCTATTTAAATAATTTAAACAACAAAAGGAAATTTGAAATAAATATTAAAAATATAAAGACATTTATTGTAGCGGGATTTGAACCGGCGATCCCTGGGACACCGCCAACATAGGGCTGGATAGCTCAGTTGATACAGCGCTTATACAGTGTTCCAAAGGTAACAGGTTAAAATCATGCTCCATACAATTGCCTTGTTTATCCTGATATTGATTTACGCGAATTTTACTTCAAACAATTATAACAAATAGGACAATTATGTTAGTTGCAAATTTGATGTTCGCTGAATGCATTTTGTAAATATATTTACCGTTTAATATAGTAATGAATTTTCTTTGATGGGAAAAATAGTATATAGTGTTTTTGTCAACTTTCTATAAACACAAGTGCATGCTGTTATTTAAAGTCCGGCATTTCAACTTAATGAATTTTGTTCATTTGCAAACATGTTAAATTTGTTCGTTTTAAATAGTTACAAAGTTGCAAAGAGCAGCAGGAATTCGACGAAGTCCTGACAGAACAGATGGAGTGGCTCATTGAACAGGGCGTAACTAAACTCCACGGGCTGCAGATAGCTCGGGACCGAGATAGATTGTGCAGTGATCTATTGCTCCAGCAAGTGTATTACAGGTAAAACTCATCTTGAACTATGTTTGGGGATAGGTTCAGCTTTTTTTTTGGTATTATTCAAACGAGTTGAAGAGCTATTATAAAGCTGCTATCTTTATTTCTAATAATTAAGACATGATGACAGAGAATAAATGTGTTTAATGTAGTTGCTTAAAATCATGGTTACCTTAATGAACAAGACTGGTGAAATGATTGGTTTTGTGTATATATAGATGGATAATTACTTGACTTTCCGACATTATTTCGTTCTTGAGTTAAATTCCTAATTGTATATAACAGGGTGCAGCCAGCAATTCTGCAGTTTATTGAGGGGCTAGGCCCTTTGTGGGAGGAGGCAAAGAGAAACACAGGAACGGCTGAATTGTTCATTCACAGCTGGAAACCACTAAAGATGGCGGACCTGAAGCAAATGTATATTGTTTCGTATTCGGCAGAAGGTTCAAACAGCCGTGATAAAGAGGATGACACCATATATGCATTTGAGATATTCCTCCAGAATTGCCAGGGTATTGACTATATTTTCAATCATTTCGATTATCCGGTTTAATGTCTGACAATTACAATTTTCATAAAGTTCTGAGCTTAATGAAAGATCAAGATTGAGGAATGATTCAACCGACATTATATTAACGTTTGAATGAAATTGAAAATTTTTCATTACTTATATATATGACAAACGCTTTTTGTACATGGGGAAAATGCCATATTAAAAAGGGGGTCATTGACTGAAACGTGCCCAAGGTAAATTCCAGCCCGGTATAATATTGTGTTCTGTCCTGTTTACTTTATAGAGCGAAAAAGTGAAATCTCACTCGAACAACTCCTGGATTTCTGGACTGCAGCGGATAGAATCCCACCGTGTGGTTTTGACAGGCCCCTCGTCGTCGACTTCTACACAAGAGTTACTGGAATACGACGACTCCCAAGTTCCCATACATGTGGTCCGATCCTGTGGCTCCCGAGGGGAGTTGAGGTCCCTGAAGAACTAGAACAGTTGTTGTCCGACGCCATAAAGAATTGCCAAGGATTCGGCAAAATATAATACGGATCTTCAACAACAAAAATCTAAGTTTTGTCTTTCTTGGGAATATTGAGGACAGTACATGGAAAAAATAGCAAGAGAATGATCATTATCAGATAAGCCTACTTCCAAACAGCGTAAAATATACAAACAATATAAATCGAGTGATATTGAAGAATGGTTTAATTTATACATATATATTTTTTTGAAATCGACATTTATTTTTACAGAATTGAAACACTGGGATAACGCCGTTGTAATTCATGATCCTCTGTTATTTTATTATTATTTATTGATTTCTATTTGTTTTTAAGTTTTTTGGGGGACAACAGGAAATATTTAAAGGTGTTCTTGCTATATTAACTGTTATTTGCCTATTTCTTTTTACTTTCAAGTTGAAACAGTTAAACAAAAACTAAGTGGTATTTTATGATTGTTGAGGCCTCATTTTCTGTTAAGTGTTGTTTTGTAAGATTTACATCGCCTTTCTTTATGGTAAGAAAACGTTTTAAAAATATAAACGTAAAATGTCTGGAATCATGGACTGCAATTATTCCGAAATACATGGTTATTTAAGGCCACATAAATATCACTGGTAGTGTACTTTCCATTATACATAGCATGTGTAGACCTACAAAGTGTAAAACAACAATGAATATCCAGGAGAACCATTTTTACACTTCCAATTTATCACACATCCACTTAAATAACTGGATGGATTCTGTGACCGATGAAGGCATATCCTTGTCGTGGGCTGCCATAAGATTATTGAAAATCTCGTTTGTCTCGACAGAACAACCGTTGGCAGGAGGAGAAGTAGTGAACTCATCCTTAACGTCACGTATGTCTCTTACGGCCACTGGAAGACGGTAATCCATGGTATCTAGACAAGACAGCGTAAAAAACATCAAATGTACTACAATGATGGTATTGCAATTGAGTAAAATAACACAAATCGGGGTCATGTAATAGTACCTTTTAAACGGTGTTCATTGCACTACATGAATGGAAACAATATAGAAAAAAGAGTATATATAACGATTTTGTACAAGGGGGTATGGTAATAAATTTGCGATAATTTTTTAAATAGGTTTTCACAACTTAATGCGTTATACTAATGATTAAATATGTAGTTATGTGGTTGACCAATATTGTTGCCAGTATAAATTTTCCAAATAAAATTATGATCTAAAGTTATGTTTCAGTAAACAACTTCATTGTATATTATTATTATCAATGAGAGCATTTGTGAAAGGTTTCACAGATAATGGAGTTTTTCAGTACATCCATTTACATACCGTATAGCTGTGGCATGAAATACATAATGTCGGGTTTGCCGGGTAAAGCCACGACATGGTGAGATGCTCTGGATCTATGCTGATTCCACTCAATTCGAACCTCGTCCAACTCCAACTGAATAACCTTGTTACAGCAGTATCTCATGCATTCTCTGTATGAAGAAGTTGTCAATATGTAATACAAATTATATGAATTATCCCCGCACGACTACTATCCTCTCCTGGATTTGTTCAACCACGTAGAAGTAAACCCATCAATTGTCATTCACATAGGTACTTTTGTTATTTAAATTGCTCTGTGTGCTTCAATTTCCGTAGTAAGCCAACTTAGAAATACTCTTTAAATAGAAATAAGAACCATGCATTGATTTTGGGTTTGGGTTTACATGATCAAAATGTGGCGTTAAGTAGTGATAAGCAAGTTCAATCTTTGTAGTATCAGCATATTTTCCACTATCAATATAAAAGCCTCGCAATGTCGCATCGCAATGTCCCTTCGCCTTTCATTTATTCATACTTACATGTGCAATGCGGATGTGCAATCCAACACCCCATCTTCAACCATCTGCCGAAACGTATCAACCCAGAAGTTGACCATCATATCAAACAAGGTTCTCCAAAACCGTTCGATACGCTGTATAGTAATGAAAAAGTCAGTAACAGTCTGATAGACCCCTATTCTTCATGCAATATTCAATCGCTGTTAAAAACCACAGAATTATCGCAGCATTTCGCTAGAAGGCACAAGTATTGAAAACAACTGTTATGGTTATAAACCTGAGTTGTTAGAAACAAAAAAAATGTTGTGCAATTGTTTTTGGTATATTTTCAAAAAGTTTTGGTTCAAAATATGTCAAATTCATCATAATCGAAAACGTTTAATAACATCATAAAAGGAATTGAGATGGTACAAAAAACAAATGGAAAAAAGTATAAACAATTTTATAAAGTTACCCGTGTTGGGGCTAATTCGAAAATGTGTAGGTTAAATAACCTGCTATGGTAAAATGACACGGTCAACGCACTTTAGGCTGATGTACACGTCACAAAGATATGAATCCACATGTCCGGATGCTTGTAACAAACTACGCTGACTAAAATCATCTTTTGACTGTTTGGTCAGTTGTTTACTGTGCATGCCTTTAAATGGTGTTAAATTTACTTACATACACCGGAAACCAAAACCAAAAAGTCTTGTTATAATCTTTATGTTGACATGCAGACAGCAATGTGTCTTGTTTTTCTGCTGTAAGTCAATGTGTGTATTTTGTGCTTCGATTGATATTACAAAATCCTCCTATATCACAACTATCTTGGAACTCATAACGAATTTCACAAGTGATGCAGAATCTAGGCTTACCTGATTGTGAGGGGAGGCACTCTTTATAACACAGTGTCCATCAGGATTACCATACACTGAGTGAAATGCCACCTGGATATCTTCTACCAAAACATTTTCAGTACCCCTGTCCATTTGTATACATCTGGGAACACCTGTATAATATGTACAATAAACATTTGCAAGTTTATTTACTTTTATTTGCATATCCGTGAGAATATAGTTTATTCAGTGTTGTGTATAATTTTTAAATAGGCCTATGTCTGTTATTATTGTAGTCTTACCAGAGATTTCTCTCAAGAAGTCCATGAAGTATGAAGCTACAACTCGCGGGACATTATTAGTGTGTGCAACTCGTAGCCACAACAGTCTTCTTGAAAATCTGTAAACACAAAGTAAATTATTGCAATTCATCAAAAGTACACGCAGCATTGCAATTATAGAAACATTTGTCTCTCTTGATAAATGACATTTACATTTCTTCATAGAGCACGTTCTCAATGTTTTCACTGAAAAGGGATATTCTTACCCGTCAATTGCACCATGTATTGCAAAGCCATACGTTTTTAACTTGTCATGCTGGTCAATATGAATTGCATAATTGGGCCCTTTGTTTGAGTATAATCTCCTCCTCAGTCTGTGCCTTCTTCTCAGCTCCACCCCTTCAGGATCCAACAGCCGCTGCCCTTCGAGAACTATGCGTCTGCAAAAAAAAAAGAATATACGGTTATGTAACTTAATTTAAATATCGCACGTTACGAAACTTTACAAAAACTCAGGTTTTTCGGTGACTATAATAATTTTGGACACCCTATTTCTAAATCTTGGCTAACACCTTGCATACAATCTAAAAACAATGCGACAGGAATGTTTGACGAAGAAGAACAAATGTGCCTCGAACCTAGTGCACTCAAATTAATAAAATTATATATTTTAATTACTGTACCTTGGAACAGTCAGTCCGTGGCGTACCAACATTCTTCTTGCCATAGATCGACACCCAAGGTTCCTACCGCTTCCTTGCAATTCAGACTTCAGTTGAAGTAATTGTACAATAAGTATTAGTGTAGCCAGAGATAAATGGTGTCGCATTTTGGTCATCATTAATGTTATTTATCAGAACTGAGGGAGTACCGTAACTATTACGGCAAACAAACAGTTCATTGACTGACCATTTTGGACTGCTTGTTTGCACATCACATAAATTACAAATTTTCAACATCCTCACTTTTAACTACAGTTTTCACACTTCCAGGTACATAGATAAATGCAACACTGCAAATCAATCCATTTGACTGATTGGTTCATTATCATTGTACTAATTAAGTGTAAAATGCAGTATTATGACGCCACAGTCATTCATTCAGAAATACAACAATTTGGAGAGCAAGATGTTGTAAGAGATATGGGTCAATTACCTAATATTTTTCTTAAATATATCAATAAATGCATGAAATTATTTCCTCTAAATATTCTATCACTTAAATAAATGTTTAATTAATAATACATCACCCTTTGTTTTCCATTTTGGATCAGTGTTCCCAGACACATTAGTTCATATTTCTCTGTCACTAACCATTAAGAAAGATCCTGCAAGGATCAACTTTAAATCAATGGTGACAATGGAAGGCTTATAGAAATAGATGAACAGGTTTACACTTTATACTTTAGTTTATGCATTATACATATTTTTTAAAGCATCCTTACCTCTAAATGTTCCATGAAGGTATGCAATGTGATATCACTTGGGGAGTTCCTTCGTAGATTTAATTTTCGCAAAACTCTGTGTAATGTTCTAAGGCTGGTTGAAAGAAAGTCAAATGAAAAGCTTTTTTAATTACATTTTAAATCTTATTTAGCCATAAACGTATGGCTATGTTATCGAAACAACTATATTTTTTTAGATTTACGCTAACAATAATTTCGATGAGAACCCGTCGAGACATTTTGGCACAAAACGTTTAGATACATTTATGCAAACAAAAAGCATTTGACAACCACTATTGTGCCGAGATCTGCAACCTGATAATACATGACTATTTCAATAGTCAATACAGTCATAAATACCTGCAATTTATGTTATGTTGAAGTATCAGAATAGAGCATATTTCATCGTAGGTGTAGCCGGCCTCAAAGTAATGCTGAATAAGTTCATCTCGTGCAAAGATATTAAGGGAAAATATAATTTTAAAAAGTACACAGGGCCAACACAAGGTTTGATTGTCTTCACTAACACATGTCCTACGCTTGATGTCTGGTTAAATACATGTCCCTCCCATGTGCCTATTATGTTATGAGTGAGAGCCACTTATCATATAAATTATTAATCGTAATATGGTACTTTGGCAGTTAATTGTAAGGGTGCAATGACCAAAAGGATATTGTTCCTATGCTGAGATACATGCTGCAATAGAGTATACATTTCGGTGTGACGACAAACATGAAGATGCGAGGCAAAGGAAGAGAAAATTGCCTGCGGCGTACACAACTTGGTATAAATAACAGGAAGTGCATAATGAATAATCCAATCCACCGTGACGAAAACGAAGGTCAAAGATCAATCACATTGAGGGCGACGGGCGACGGGCGACGGGCGACGGGCGACGGGCGACGGGCGACGGGCGACGGGCGACGGGCGACGGGCGACGTGCGACGTTTAGAAGGGCGACGGGCGCCGTTTAGAAGGGCGACGCGCGACGTTTAGAAGGGCGACGGGCGACGCGCGACGCGCGACGGGCGACGGGCGACGGGCGACGGGCGACGGGCGACGGGCGACGCGCGACGCGCGACGTTTAGAAGGGCGACGGGCGACGGGCGACGGGCGACGCGCGACGTTTAGAAGGGCGACGGGCGACGTTTAGAATGGCAGATATGGAATTCCACAAGTATCGGCCCACTACCGTAATGTTTGCTAGAGTAAAGGTAACTTTTACACTGATGTATGTATTCCTCTAAAATACATGTTTACATACCCACATTAAGCTTGGGTAAAACATATGACTGACAAAATGTATGGCGGATCACATTGTATCAGCTTTAAGGGAATAATAATAATAATAATAATAATGTATAGATTTATATAGCGCACGTATCCACCAACTAAGTGGCGCTCAAGGCGCATTATATTATTATCCCTGCTCATAAGGCTCATAAGGCTCATAAATCATTCCTGAAACCATCTCAGCTCCCTGGGGAGTATACAGCTCAATTGCTGCCATTTCTAGCGCATATAGAGCAAACCATCTCTGCCTTCACAGGTACCCATTTAACCCCTGGGTGGAGAGAAGCAATTATGGTTAAGTGTCTTGCTCAAGGACACAGATGTCACGGCCGGGGCTCGAACCCACACTCTGCTGCTGGCAACACCAGAACTTGAGTTCAGTGCGCTAGACCGCACGACAATCCACTTTACGTGCATTATACAACACACGGGACCTACGGCTTTACGTCCCATCCGAAGGACGAAGCAATTATGGTTAAGTACCTTGCTCAAGGACACAAGTGTCACGACCGGGGCTCGAACCCACACCCTGCTGCTGGCAACACCAGAACTTGAGTTCGGTGCGCTAGACCGCTCGGCCACGACACTCCACAGGGAAGATACAGAATATGTACTACTAGGTAACCAGGTATGTACTAGGTATTTTATTTTTATTTTTTATTTTGTTTATTATTATTTTTATTTTTTTTATTATATAAAATGATCAAAAATAACACTTACTGAAAGAGGCCTTTTGTATTAAACAACTATGACTCATTAATCTATTTGTTTTCTTTACTGAATTCACTATTGGAATCTTCACTCTCAGGCGCTGGGGGGAGGTTTATCCAGTAGACAATATAATGTAGACAATATAATGACTTGATCCTAGGGACTTGAGACTTACTAGTAGGCCTACATAAAACCTTGTTTGTACAATAAAACACTGTAACATAACAATAATTAGGCCCTACACCTGATTGGATTCAAATCTACAAATACCAGACCCAACATTCCGAAACCCTATTAAGATATAAAAAAAAACATTAATATCAGCTTACTCCAAAGTGTGTCGTTAGTAGCTAGTGGAAATTGTACAAACATTGGTGAACAAAAATAAATGGGATGTAATGAGATGTTTTAATCTAGCTCCCAGTAGCAATAAACTGCATTTTCACATTTTCATGTTTGAACTGAGCGCATCGGAAACTATAGACTTGAGATCAAGCGTTATAGATTGACCGTATTTTGTGTGTAGGTACGGGCGCCGTTCCATATAGTGCACTGTGCAGTATACCTCGATCACATTGTATCATACTTGTTATTGGCAGCAGTGAATCACAACGAGAAAGAGGGTGCGTCCAAATCTAACGAATTGAATGAGTCTTTCGACGTTTGTACACGGTCTATAGCAATTTCTCGGGAATATCGGAGATTTTGTTTATTTTGTAACTTTAGGGGCTCTCTCATTGGCCAACTCAAACGTAGGTGGGCTACGTTCTTTATATGAATAATCGTGGCCTCACGACTTATTCACGTCTGTATATTAAGCCGAGCCTACGCGATCAATGCCGCATGTTGGGTAGCTATAAACAGGCAGACTGCGCGCAGTATACACACAAGCAGATGCGGCTAATTACACAGATTTGATCTCAAGTCGATGAGGCATTTTTGGCGAGGCGTTATTAAATGTTAAATAAATCCTTTTTATCTTTCATGTACGTTTTATTTAATGTTATTGTAAGTACATTTATTGAGACATAGGTAGAAATTAATACAACAAGTGAATTGTGTTGTACTTATGGGACTACAATGATTTTGCCTCACACAAAGTTAATGGGAGGAATTGTATAGTTACCGAGGAGGTACGACGAAATGCGTTATTTTGAGCTAGTTATCACCGTACGCTGGAACAACACAATCAGTGGAAATACCCACCCAGATCATCCACCATTTATTATGTCCTAAATGTGCCAACGGGATCGGCGGTCTTAACCTAAAACACTCATTAAACACTAATTAAATTAGAACTAACAAAATAGTTCCGACTGTTTCATTATTGTTTATTTACTTAACTCACTCACAATATTTACGTTTTGCCACATCAGAGAGTGTACAGCATACAGAACACCAAGCCGTCAGCCTGACAGCTACTGACATTCAAAAGCTGCGCCCTGGCTTAAGAAATCCATGCTCCCGAATTAGTATGCACAATATTTATAGTATAGTCCAATCAGCGAAAAGATAATTAACATTAGCATATTATTAACATTACATGTACATGTAATTACCATTTGCGAGAAACGGTTTCTTATCAATTACACAGTGCAACCGCAAATCTTAATTCTACTGATATTCATATTTAGATAAAGATCGATGTTTGACTCTTACTGTTTTATAGGTGTCCCCCACACACAAAATAAATAAATAAACCAACCAACCAACCAACCAACCGACCAACCAACCCAACCACCCACCCATCCACCCACCCACCTACCCACCTAATACGCCTCCAATACGCCTCTAATATCATCAATCTGGAAATAGACAATACATATATATATATATATATATATATATATATATATATATATATATATATATACTTGTAGTAAAACTAGTGGAACGCTGGTAGTTGTAACTCCGAGTTTCACGCGTTATGCGATCATCAGACAACTGATAGTCACAAAGTGATTACTCCTATATATATATATAGGCCTACACGCGCACGTACAGGTTACTCGCTCAATAATGCGTGGTAATTACCTATTGTTTGCGGGCCTTGTGTGTAAGCTTGTTTGTTGGCGGTTTGTGGTTTGTTGACGCGGTACTGTTCCTCGTCACGTGTCATCGCTTTTGAAGTTGCAGAGGTAGAACTTGTTTTCATGGCGGCATTTTGATATGAGTTCGGGTCGTTTGTTCAGGAGTATCCTCTTGTCGGCGTTTATGATGGAGAGCTTCTCCGTGAGGCAAAGGTTGCACCGTTTCGATTCGCTGTTGTATGCTTGAGATCTACAGGCTACCGACCAGTTGATGGTGAATGGTTTCTTGTTCCTTTTCAATTGCCAAATGTGCTTGGAGAGTTCCGTGCTGTTCTGGTACTTCTCATGCCTGAAAGACTGTGTGTGGTTGCCGTATCTTAGCTTGAATGGAGGCGCGGTGAGACCTATGTACAGATGAGAGTTGTTTAGTTGCTTAACTTCGGCATTGTAGATGATGTTGCTTGCCTGGCACTTTCCTTGTAGAGGGCATAGGTCTTTCTTGCGGCAGTTGCAGTCCTTACGGTCGGTCCCTTTGTCGTTCGATGAGACTTGTTTGTTGTGTGCCTTGATGATACTGGCGATGTTGGGCATGCAGCTGTAACTGATCTTGACCGTGTTCCTGTTGAATATCTTGTTCAGTTTGGAGTTCCTCGGGAAGTGCTTGCCGATGAGTTTCAGGAATATACCGCCAATGTTTGTTGTCACGTTTTTGCTGAATGGAGGGTTGAACCAGATGACGTTGCGCTGCCTGTTCCGTTTTTCCTTAGTAGGTTGGCTATCGATGTAGGTCAGGCCTTCCGTGTATCCGCTGGATCTTAGTGCGTCCTCGTAAGCTTTCTTGAAGATGTCTTCATCGTGCGAGATGCCCGATATGCGTCGGCTGATGGAGGCGGGTAGGTTCTTGATGATGTTAGGCGGGTGGTTAGACTGCTTGTGGATGTACATGGGTCGGTCGTTTGGTTTCCGGAAGGGGTAGTGCTTGCCGTTGCTCAGATTGAAGGTGATGTCGAGAAAGTTCGTGATCTTTAGGTTACCGTCGATTGTGATGCTTAGGCCGAGTTTCTTGAATAACTTTGTTATGTCCTTCCTGATTCGGTCGGCTCTGCTGCCAGTGATGTTTTTGAAGACTGCCAAGCCGTCGTCCCTGTAGAGTCCAATTCCTTCTTTCCCATACCGTTTTGATAAGGTGTCCAGGATGTAGAGGCCTACCAACTCGCATACCTCAGCCCCGTCGTAGCTGCCCATTGTTACGTCGAAGAGGTCATTGTTGCCTTTTTTCCTCCATGGCGTGCCTTTGTCGAATAGTAGAGACTTCCTGGCGTGCATGATGATCTTGGTGTCTTGTTGGGAGATGTGAGCGTGTTTTTTAGCGAAGGCTATGGCTTTTCTCAGCAGGCTTTCCGATATGGAGGGGTAGAAATCAACAATGTCAAAACTGATAAATGTGTGCTTGTCCTTTTCCTTGATGTTCTTGAACCACTCTATCACTGACGTCGAGTTCCTCCACTGGTTGACCGCTATGGCAGCTCTTACGGCGTTGTTGATTCTGTCCAAGATTTTTTTGCTGACAATTCCTGTTTCGCTCTTTGCGGGGTTGATGAGTCGGCAGGGTAGGTTGTTTTCGAAGTTGTCCTTGTGGTCTTTGAGGGTTATGAATGCTTGTTTCATTGCCATGGTGTCCATTCGGTGGTCTATTTCGAGTTCTGCAGCGATGATTTGTGCCTCGGCGTTGATGCTGTTAAGAGTCGTCATGTTGGTGGTTTGGTAGTTCTTGGTGATGTTTTCTCTGAGCAGCTTTTCATATAGGGTGCGATAGGTCTCGTACAGGTTTCTTGTCTTGTCAGCGGGGATAAGCTTCTTCGTGGAGCTCTTGATCTTGTTGACATCCTTTCTGAGCGTGTCTTGAAACTGATCGGTGACTTCCTTTGTTCTTACGTTCTCAATCATGTTCAGCATGTCTTCTTCAAACGGTTTCAGCTCATCAATTTGCGGTGGGCACTTTCTGCTCCGGAACCCAAACTTATGGTCGTTCTGTGTGTCGTCGTTGGAATCGTCACTATCGTCGTCCTCGTCTTTAGCTTTTAGGAAGAAGAAGGCTTTCCATCTCATGCGTTTGATGACACTTTCAACTTTTTCAATGAGTCTCTTCTTGTACGTGCTTGTAGGCGGTATAGGGATGTTTTCATGGAGTAATTGAAGTTGACTTGGTGAGGCTGTTCCATTTTCGTCGTCCTTATACAGATAGGCGAGAGTGCTCAACTGGTAACAGGAGCGATGTATGCTTAAATGTAGCGGTCTATCTTGAAGTAGAGTGCTCAATGCCACATAGACAGAGCGTAATATACTTGTAGTAAAACTAGTGGAACGCTGGTAGTTGTAACTCCGAGTTTCACGCGTTATGCGATCATCAGACAACTGATAGTCACCAAGTGATTACTCCTATATATATATATATATAGGCCTACACGCGCACGTACAGGTTACTCGCTCAATAATATATATATATATATATATATATATGTATTATATTCAATGTCTACATCTGAAAATGTTTCACCATTCTGCTGTTTTAAGACACATGTCACAGGTATTCTCGAAGTTTCACGAGTCCTGCTAGGTTTGATTTGTTTGTTAAAGGAAAATTGCGCGTAAATAAATGTACACAGAAAGCGAATTTAGTTGATCCTCTTTTCTCAGGAAGAAATTAAGGTTATTCACTTTTCTCAAATCATGGGTAACTGTCAACAATGTATTATCAGATGTCGTCACTCAAATATAAATTACAGTTCACAAACTGACAACAAAGATAACGAGTACCAAATAATTGTTCAAAGATTACTGAATACAAAGTCAATACAATATTAATGCAAAACAAAAGCTTCTTCATAATCAATAAGAAGGTAATATAATATGCAATCATAAGCAATATCATCAGTAGTGTAAACTTATCCATGACGTATCAGTTAATAGAACAACCAAATGATTAGCTTGTAAAAGAAAACATGGAACTTAATCGAATTAATGAAATTTCATTACAAATTGAGTCATTGGAATGCTAGGAAGCAAAACCAAAAACAGTGAAATCTCTTATATCATACTACTGGACATATCGCGTATGCAAAGTTAAACCACATAAGTGCTCGGAAGCAAACCAATCAATGACACAATTACAGTGAGCATTAATATAACTCAATTATCAGAACTCAGCTTGACTCGATAGACTTGATCTTGATTTGACTTGGTCCAAACTCCAGAGATACCAAGTCAGTCAGGGTCTAGGGGATGATAATCCGAGATTAGAACAGAGACATGGATACGTGAAGAGACAAAGCAGGTCGGCTCTCCAAAGCGATACCTAAAACAGCATACTGTACTAACATAGCACAACACAAATGAGGTGATTAGAGTGATGAAATCATTCAAACAATAACTTAGTTTGGAAAGTTATTTGACAAACATTTACTAAAAATCGAGAAGACTTTGATCTTAATGCAACCTTCAGATTTTATTTGCTTCTTATTTAAAATAAACTGTTAAAAAACTAACTCTAATTTAAATAGTGATAAAAATAAGTAAAAACCATAATCAAACATCCGTCGGTGATTTGGGATACTCGTTCAGAGGTCAACTGACAAACGAGAGTTGACTCATCATGGTAGCAAGGAAAACTTCATCAATAATCTCATTAAATGTAGGAGTAATGCTGATGTACTAAATTTAGATTTAGTTCAATGTAACTGATACCGTGCAAAAGTGCAGTACATGAAACTAATAATAATAATAATACTAGCAATAATAATGTGTGGACTTATATAGCGCACGTATCCACCAACTGAGTGGTGCTCTAGGCGCATATTATTACCCCTGCATTCCTGAAACCATCTCAGCTCCCTGTGGAGTATACAGCTCAATTACAGAAGAGAGTAACCTCGATAAACAAACAATACAAAATATAGTGAGCTTACCTGTACCAAAAGAGAACAACACAAATGAGGCTACAGAGAATGATGAAATCATTCAAACGATAACGTAGTTCGAAAGTAATCTGACTAACGTTTACTAAAAATCGAGAGGGCTTCGAGCATTAACTACCGCTTGCGATTTTTGGGCAACGTGTACAATTAAGCTTTCTTAGAAAACATTTTTTCGACATCCGTAATCATTGAACGAAAGTTATACACTTATTTACGCACTTTGACCACTGAATGAAAGTTGAACCAACTTCCCACGTAAGTTTTATTCAAAACATGTGTTGTTACTTAAAGGTACTTGCAACTACATAACAGAAACAAATTTAAACAATCCGTCAGTGTTTAAGTCCGCCTACTTGCTGTTGTCCGCCCACTTTATTCATTGTTTACTCATAGTAGTAGGCCTAAAAAGTAATCTTCCGATGTTCACAAGGACCATTTTTCGATGGTGCCTTACATAAAGACCAATTGAATAACACAATCCTCCAATAACCGAATCGTTTAAACTGTCTCAAAATTAAAAATAACATGTACAGAGTAATTGATTAAATTTTGCCCTACACCGACGTGTGTATAGCACTGTATACTCAGTGCTTTCCGAGTGTCTGTGAAAAAACTACACAGGCGACTCGGGCGGGATTCGAACCCACGACTTCCTGCTTACCAACCTTTATGTACAGAGTACTTAACCCTTTCAATACCATTGTCGACTTTCGTCGACAGCGCACCTACCTACGCTTCTTTACCATCGTCGACTTTCGTCGACGGCGCACCTACCTACGCTTCTTTACCATCGTCGACTGTCGTCGACGAGAGCAGTGCCGGTGTTCAAGAAGGTCCACTAAATTTATTTGCTGCCCTCTGCTGTTAATTTTTATACAGTTGAAAAGAACACATCATAAGCTTTCCAATGATGTATAGAACAATAGGGGTCACCATTATGACATTTTGAGAAAACGTTTTTCACATGCGCTAATTTTCCGAACGTTTTTCCAACATTTTGTCACTATGGATGAGCGAAATGCTCAGTTACTGGATGAGCTTTTTGCTGATAGTGATTCTGAGAATGACTCAAATGATTCCGAGGAAGATTCTAGCCAAGAATCCGAAGATTTTTCGTCAGAATCTGACGACAATTTGTCCGGGCCAAGCAGTGCAAGACAGGCTACCGCGCCGGGAATGGCGTGCCGCGGGATGCGTGGTGTGCGAGTCCGTGGTGGTCGGCGTGGCCGTGGAGGTGGTGATCGTCGGGTCCCAACTCATCCCCCTCGGAAGCAAAACAAGCCAAACTTCCGTACTGGATGGAAGGAGACAGCAGATTTCGTCCCTCAACCGCCCCCATTTACAGGTACTCCTGGGCCAGCCAACGATTTTAGCGGTCTGTCACCAGTTGAAATATTCATGCTACATTTCACTACAGCTGTTTGGGATCTTCTCATGAATGAAACAAACAGGTATGCATCTCTGAGTTTACATGATGCCCCAGATAGAGAAAGCAGCCAAGTCGGCACGTAATCCAGTAGATGGAGATGAAATCAAAGCATTTGTTGCACTTCTCCTTGCCATGGGAATAAGCCGATTTCCACAGTATAATATGTATTGGTCTACCATAGACATTCTTCGTAACTCGTTTTACTCATCGGTTATGTCACGTAACCGTTTCTCATCCATCCTCCGGTATTTTCATCTGTCCAATAACACAGCCCCCCGAGCAGCCCATACCAAACTCAGAAAACTTCAACCGTTTTTAGACTTGGTGCTCCCAACATTCCTATCTGTCTACAAACCTCGTCAAAATTTATCCCCGGATGAGAGTATGCTGCGTTTCAAGGGTAAATTGAGCTTCGTGCAGTATATGCCCAAAAAGCCAGTCAAGTGGGGCATGAAGGCTTTTTCATTGAATGAGTCGTCAACAGGCTATACATGTGCATGGAAACTTTATACTGGTCGTGAGGAGCATGATGCACCAATTCCTAACAATCCAGTAAATGCCGAATTACAGCATCCTACATATATGTACGTGAGTGGCCATGTCATCTTGGACTTGATAGAAGGACTTGACAATAAAGGGCATGTCATATTTTGTGATAACTACTACTCTAGCCCATCCCTGTTTGCAAAATTAACTGAGCTTGGTTTTGGTTGTTGTGGAACAGTAAAATACCACAGCAATGGCTTGCCATCTGAAGCTAACCCAAAACAACATAAAATGAAGAAAGGTGACCCTCCTGCGTTTTATGAACAGACAGGACAGCTATGTGAAGTTTGGTTCGACAAGAAACCGGTGACTGTTTTGACAACTGTGGGGAACTGCAATGTAACTCAAAAGCGAATTCGATCACGTCAGTCAAACACTGGGTTCCAATACATCACCAAACCCAAGGCTATTGAAGAATATAACAAGAACATGGGGGGAACTGATCTCGCTGATCAGTTCTTCCAATATTACAACCATACACATAGAAGCGTGAAGTGGTGGAAGCGTGTGTTTTTTCATATGCTAGAAATCTGTCTGGTGAATGCTTCTACACTCTATGACAGTATCCCATCAAACTCGTCCCTTAGCAAGCTCAATGTCCGACAAGCTGTCATTGAGGGATTGTTTGAAGGGTGGGATCGGGATCAAACACGACGCGGTCGCAGATCTTCACGGGTCGACCTTCCTGCACGAATTACCGAGCGAGGTCATTTCCATGCAAAGTTGGCGGATGGCAGTAAACCAGACTGCATAGTATGCAGTGACAGAACCAAAAAGGGAGGCAGAAAACAGACATCAATGTGTTGAAAAGAATGTGACCGGCCGATGTGCACTGTTCCTTGTTTCGAGCGCTATCATTCTTATATGAACTATAAGGACAATAGATTAGATTCATAGTTTCCCACCTGTGTTACTATTTATTATGGCTGGACAAAGGGCATGTATTCTCTTTGATAAACTTCTTCAAAACATTGGTCATGTAACATTCCGTGTTACTCTTTTCAAATAATGTATGAATATAATTTCAAAAAGTCAAACTACATAAAATGACTCGCATTTTGTTTGAAAATGTGTTTTAGGCCACTGTGTTTTATTCTTCTATTCTTGGTCATAAGTAAATTGCATGAATTTTTCCCAATTGTCCTCCACATCTTCATACATTGTCTGATCTTGTCAAATTGTACATTTCATACTGTTTGTTTTTTATATATGTAGTCTTTAGTCACTTTTTAAATTTATTATAATTTTTGTAAGTAATTATTTTTTCTGATATTGCTGGGTGTTTTCCATTGAACCCAACATGTTTTGAGATACATGTACATGCAAGAGGACCATAATGTATGTAAATCAACATACCCACAACAGATGTATAAGCCATTTCTTTGCCAATAAATATCTGCTGTTTATAATAGTGTAGAATTTTGTTTTCCATATTTATCTTTACACTAAATGTTCTTTTTCGGAATGTATATGACAATTTCCAATATCAAATTTTGAATCAGAAATTGACTGGATACTTATTTACTTGAAGGGGATTCTTATGCGTGGTTGAATATATACTACCAACACATAAATGTATAAGGTTATGTTTCTGTAACAAATTCAAGAACTGTAACTTTGTGTCATTTACATTATCAAAAACATGCAAAAGAAACAAAACGAAACATTTGCCAAATTTGTCATGTACCGTAGTAGTTGTCTGAAAGAAACTTTCACTCAAGTAGAAAGCGCGGTAGTCTAATTGTGTGTGTTAGTATATCACAAATTGTATGTGTGCCCTAGAATATCTTATTTTTTATGTATTCATGTTCTTTTCTTGTGAAAGAAAAATATTGTCCTTGCCAAAGAAAAAACAATAAAGTGAGTATATTCATATTATGAGCAAAGTGTCTTGTGTTCATATTTTTTTATAACCTTTACATTTGAAAGTACACAGAATATGGATACGCTATGTTTTATCCATTATTTGGATTTTGTAACTATATGCTTCTGACAGGAAATACTTGCTTGACAAACAGATGAAAGAAGGCTGAGATTCCACACATTGTGTATGCAATCAGCATGGGCCTGCGACATGTAGTTTATCCACTATACAGTGTAACATGTACATGTACTGTGTGTATTAGCTGTGCATGTACAGTATGTGTGTGTGTACGTGTTTATGGTGTAAACCGATGACATATAACAAAAGGGAACAATATGTCCTCGGTTTGCGCACGGTGTCCTCGGTATGTTTCGTGTACAAATCTAATGGGAGAAGCCTCAAAAAGTTAAAGTCCAACAACAAAGGGAACAAAAGAGGGGAACAATAGAATGTCAAACGGTGTCCTCGGTTTACACCATACACAAGACTGTGTGTGTGTGTGTGTGTGTGTGTGTGTGTGTAATCTCACACGCATCAATGAACACTCACAGTGTATTACAATGGAGGATCTATGCAGTGCATTTTACATTGTGTAATTGGGAGTCCATTAGGCTCATCAGATAGGAAACTGCAACTCTCTGGAAAAATTGTAATAAGTTGCTTGTTTTATACCAAAAACAATTGATTTTGATGTTATATGAAAGAGTATACAATGAGTGAAAAATGTCACACACAAACCTGTTTCATTTATCTAAGTCTTCATAGTGAAAATCAAGTTTGAAAGTGCATGAGTAGTCAAGTTATAACATACAAATTCTAGATTCAAATATTTTGAAACTTCAAATTTAGAGAAATTGTAACATAATCAACCAAAATTGCATTGAAATATATTTTTGTTGTAACCATTTGAAAGGTAATTATATATGTAACAAAGTGCATGCACACAATTTTTCTCTACGACACGGTCTTCACTAAGAAAACTGAGCTTGAAAAGTGGGGTGTTCAGAAGCTGCCGTGGTTGCAAAACAATTCAGTTCTGGACTGTACACTACGTACAAACAATGTGGTTCTCAGTGGGCTGCGTGGTCAAAACAATTCAGTATATATATATATATATATATATATATATATATATATATATATATATATATATATATATATATATATATATATATATATATATATATATACATTAGGTTTTTAATTTTATTTTATGAAGGACCTTTTTAAACTTACATACAATAATATAATACCCCTATAATATAAATAATGAATTAAAAATATATAACGTCCCTCACACATTTTAATATATAGTAGTGCAACCCGTCTGACCAGGTAATTCCGTTTGTTTTTGAGGGGCTCTCGACCAATCAGAAGGCCGGACTTGGGCCACGTGATGCCTAATTAGCATAAATTAACATAATTTGAGGAGCCAGTAGACTGAACAATTTTTTTACTGGTGATGCCCGTCTGTATAGGTAGTAGCTCCGCCCTTTTAACCCCGATTGACCAATCAGAATCCAGCATTTTAGACTATTTAGCATAATTTGAGGAGCCGCCCATACCATTTTAGTAGGGTGTTCCATAATTACTGAGGGACGGTGTCTGTTTAAGTAATATTTTTAAAACAATTTTGTTTTAATGTTTGTATAATATAAATTTTATAATTTTTGTTTTTGTATAAGTATTGTAATAAGTAAAACGTGAGAATTACTACTGTATAAGATGTTGGGATATACCAATTATTTTTTATAACATCTGTTCAACTATTTCCCCTAGTTCAATAATGTACGAGTCCATAGACCGAACAGTGTAGCATCGTTCGTTGTCGTCTGCTGTCTAGCTGGAGGAACGTGTTCGAACAGGCCCGCGTTTATGACCGAACGAACCATTGGTCAACAATGGTCGTGGCCTTTGTACGTTCACACAAACACGTAGTGAATGACTGTGGTCAAGATGTTATTAGCACAACGTATGCAATGATGGTATGAAGTCGTGCACCACCACGTTTAAACATGGAGGAAGGATGGTTAATACTATTCATGGGTAGAACTTGTAGCTTTGCATGGTGAGGAGGATAAGTAAGAGTAATTGCGGTGACACCATGTGAAATGCTCAATTGAGTACGGTAGTAATTAGTTCTGAAAATAGCTGGAGGTACAACTCGACGTTTCGATCAGTATGCTCTGATCGTCCTCTGTTAGACGTGCAAAAGTGCACGTATTATTTATTTATTTATTTATTGGCCTTATACTGAATCAATAATTATATACATCACCTTATCTTACTTGAACATAATATTTAGTTCAAGGATGGACCTTGGCATGGAAAATAATATTAGACAGTTTAATAACATACGGATGTCATCAAAGCTCAGTGATTGTGTTTTTTAATAAACGAGAGATAAAGCGCATTAATCAAGAGGTATTCGTAACAATAATCAAATCATATTTTCAAACTGTCCTAGAGATGGAAAAGTGGGCAAAGTTTGGGCTTAACCTCTGCCTCCTCGAAATTGTGACAAATGAGCTTATTTAATAGAATTTATGTTTATTGAACAAATAAACAGTACGATAGAAATAACATATTATTTTGATTTCTCAAAAACATTGTACTTTAATTTATATTACCAGAGACTATTTCATTTTTATTAGATATCGTCACCGTTTTCAGGAAGGGACAATTTTGACAAAAAACACAATTTCTTAAAGTTGGATTTCTTCGACATTCATAATTACTTTATTGAAATCTACAATCCCACAAAGTTCTAAAACTCGTTATACTCAGATCACAAAAGGCAAAGTGACATAACTGTTTGACTTTCCACAAGGTGAACCAAATTATAACCCATTTGCAAGGAGCTTAATACCGAACACAGGGCAAAGCAGCTAAAACAAACACAGATACAAACAAAACTAGGTCATGGACTACCTCGTCCATTAAACATTAAATTATGAACTACCTCGTCCATAATGTTAAAAAAGTTATGAATTACAAACCATTTGTGAAAACATTTTTTTTTTAACTCATGTTGGAATTCACGATAGGACATAATAGCCACTGCGAAACCGTAGGGCACTATTGTTAGGCAATTTCCCAAATATTTCGTACTTAAAAATAGAAGTACGTAAAATTACTTAACCTGCTAATGAAACTAAAACTACATGTTATTGGTGACATATACGTACCATTGTAATCTATGAAAAGACTTGAGCCTGGTCCATCGACCTTGCACCCATATTTGCCTTAATTAAACATAATGCGTGATAACCAATTGATGCCACGCTGTGCTTGTAAATAATTCCACTGCATTGATCAACTGTTCGTGAAGGGGGACACGCCATAAACATGTGCAAAAAACTCTAGGCTCTCAATTAAACCTAACCTAACCCCAGTAGAAATGCGCACCCTTTGATGGGGTTCCGTGATCAAGCAATTAGCTGCTCTAAAAAAAGGCGCGTCCTAGACTTGACCCTCTCGTGTTTGTGGGATATTCATGTTTCATAGCTAAAATTTACATAATAATACGGATGCTAGAGAGATGGCCAATCAGGAGGCCACAAAAACCTTGTAGGCCGCGTCTATTATTATTATAAAATTATTTATGTAATATTCATTCGATATTAAATTTGTATAGTGCATGGTACGTAAATCATATTTGAAATGTATAGCTAGGTAAATTTAATAAGATCTTAGAGTTGTAAAAAAGCACAAAATAAAATACATAATTCCTTCTCTAAAAAACGTCTTACCTACAGTTTAAATGGAATCGTTGAGTACATCTCCTGCAACTGCAAGTAGAAGGTTTAATTTGCATATTCATGTTATGGAAGGCTTTTGCAGTTTCCGACCAATCAGATTGTTCCGTCCACTTTTGGACTAATTCGCAATAGGGTGTGTACAAACCGATGAACAACATTCCCAAGTCTGTAATCGAAGGTTAATGTAGGAGCTTAATACACAATAGGGCGCTATTTAATGCGATACTGTATTGGCTTCAGGCAGACAAAAAACCACGATCACAGACTTGGAACCAAGTCTAGGTGCGTCCTGGCAAAAAAGCTTCACAGACAAATCAAAGAACCCACAATTATTGAACTTGATCAACAAAAGTGATTGAACATTTTCTGATTGAAAATCATCTAATTGATATTTAACAAATGGTGAATGAATAAATACTTGACCTGAAACTGTACAAAGGTGATAAACAGTACAGAATGTGTCAGAAACAAGAAATTGAATAGCCCATTAACTTTTTTCAAAAATAATATTCCACCAAACCCTTCCCATACATAACTAGTCTTGGTTCAAGACTGTGTTTGTATGTTTTTGATACACGATCCGACGGCGCTACACGAAAGCTACCATCACGAACCACTACAATCACGAATCGCTAACACACAAGAACCGCATCAAACATGTGGGCTGCGGTAGCATTTCAAATTGACGCATACGAAGTGGTTTCCTCCCGTTTTAGGGGGGAGATGAATACGAAGTTCCAAAGACAGTGTTTGATAGCGATTCAAGTGTAGTAGCAGTTCGTGATTGTAGCGGTTCGTCTAGCGCCATCGTGCGAAATGCGGCGTGCGGCGACGGATCGTGTATCAAAAACGTACAAACACAGTTTTGACTAATACATAACCCGTAGGGTGAACATGAAGTAGTTGAAAAACAGAATTAATATCAGATTTAGCCAACCATTCGCCCTCACTCGCCGGCATACCGAAGAGTAATTAATAAAACAATTGTCTTTCCATGGCACTAATGAAACCTCCTACCGAATAAGAAAGCTGGTGAATGAGACGAAATTCACCTGGTACATGCTTGGGCACGAACCTAATCAGAGAGAGCAATGAATCATGGTAAAAGCCGTACTGAACAGGGGACCGCAATGGAACCTAAACTCTTGTCCTCGCTAAGCTTTAACACGATCGAGCCACATGCGGTCGGTGCGCAGCAGATGGTTAACAATCTGAATCACTTCACACTCAATAACTGAGATGAAAACCGTGTGTAAACCATAAAATAAAAACTGCCGTTGCTCACCAGAATAACTGACCTGTCCGACAGGCTTCTGGATAGACCGACCCTACCCTACCCGACCCGACCCGACTCGTCCCTACCCGACCCGACCCTACCTGACCCGACCCTATACCCGGATCGATTTGATTGATTTGATTGATTGCAATGTCTGCCAACGTTGATATTATTGCAGCATGGCGATGTGGTTCAGTGATGTGGTTCGACCAGAGATGACTTGTTTGCCCTTAAGCCAAGTTTTCAAGCGGCTCGGCGTTTCTGGAATGTGGTTGCTCGCACGGCATTCCTCCTTGTAAATTGTTAAATATGCTTGTATTCTTGGCACGTTTATTCTTTTGGCTACTTGTGGTTCCAATATGAGATAAATTTAGTAACTGTTTACAAATTCCTTTCTTATTTCCACCATTCAAATGCATCTTTTACTGCACAAATAAACTTTGTTAGAAATGGAGTATACCAAACGCAAATTGGAGACAAGACTGTTGCTTCTTGTCTCCACTTTTTTCGTGATTTTCACGAATGATTCACTTATTTTTTGTTTACGATATTAATAATTCCGGGGATGATTATATGTTTATTTGTTGAATTCCACTAAAACAAAGAGCGTGTTATTCAGTACTTCTATTCTCTAGAATGTTGATGCACTCAAGTATTGTCTATCGAAATTATATTTTGATTTTATTATCTTTATAATAGATTGAAGGCAAAATTATTTCTCATAGTATTTCACAAATTATGCTTTCAGGAACAACTAAGAATATTTGTGAAAGTAACAAAATGAAAGGATTTCAATAAGATGTTTAACAGAACACGACCCTTTTTATCACATCGCAGATATCTGTCAAACAACAAAATCAGGGAAATTGCACCTGGAACATTTGACGGTCTACAAATGCTCTTTGTACTGTAAGTAATCATGTCATGAATTTCATTCACGCAGCATCGAATCACCCACTTTATCTTTACTGAATGAACGATTGACGGTGAAACAAATAACTTGCGAAATTCATGTTTGCCATTCGAAGTATATGTATGCATTTTCACTATTTTCTATTTAACGACACAAGGTAACAAGATATATTTACACATCAGTTGTTTAAGGTATATCTGGATACAAAACAAATATTACTTATTTAAGTTGTTGTATTTTAAGATAACATTTATATAGTTTGTTTTCATCTAACTTACAATTCGTCTGACTGTAGCACTTAATATAGACAGCAGTATGCCACCGATATATATCGATGGACTAAAGTGTTTATTTATAAATTATAATTCCTTAAATAAGTGATCCTCCAACAGATTGTTTGATACTGTCACATATAAACAACAAAAACATTAGTAAAACTTGCACACAGAACAATTGATTGCCTACAGATTGCATCAATTTAAATCCAGCAGGAACGATCCACACATTAAATTAAATTACATTAACTTTTGACGATATACCGTAATGAGCTAAACATTTTCATTGATATGTTGTTTAATTTATAATATCTTGAACCAAACATGTCATCATACTGCGGTTGTCTTAAATATTGTGTTCAAATAACAATTAAATGCATTTCACTATGTGGCACTTTTCAATGGAGGGCAGTGAATTTGTTGTGAATGTTGATGCACAAGTGTTTCAGATACAAATTCCGTTGTGGTATTACAAGGGTATACCTGCTTGTAGGAATATCTCAGAATATTAATGAATATATAGAAACATTTGATGGTCTAACATACCACATACTCACTTATTTTTGAACAATTTCAGTAAAGATGAAACAAGCCACCCATTATTTTTCAATATATTTACATCTAACGGCGAAACAAAATCATAGGTTTTTGATTGCCGATTAAAATATTTGTTAAGCGTTTCCACTATTTCCACTTTAACAACACAGCGTGATGAGCTAAATGTTCCACAGTTATTTTATGAAGCTTCGTTCATTTATTCCACCTCTATCTCTATCTACTCACCCATTCCTGTTTTCTTGATTTTGATTATCTGTAAAGGATGGCAATAAATATTTATGAGCTACAATTGCATTCATGTGCACCAGGACGCGAGATAAAAGGAATGGGAGACTTTAGCACTGAAAATTGAATAGCATCAAACCTATAGCTGGTCCCACATTCAATCAAATTCATTGTGGAAGGAAAATATGAAAAAAGGTTTAACAGTTGTGCGGAAAATCGGCGGGTAGTTGTATGTTAGTAAGGTGAATCTTGCTAGGAAGTGTCGAACTGATATTAGAGAAACAATCATTAATGTGTCGGCCATATCAGAGGGTTGGAAGTAGTCTGCTGGTCATTAATGAAGTTATCAGGCAGGTAAACCTGCAACATTTACGCAAAGGTATGCGAAGGTCACCCACATGGTGACTGTGTGCATGTACTGCACTGGATGAATGGGCACTGACGTCATGAACTTTTACGGCAGGATTTCACCATCGAAACTCTCATTTTGTTGTTTTTGTAAAAATAATCACGTGAGTAACAAGAAATACGATAAATTTATCAGATATATAACATAGAAAAGAAAGTATACAGAAACACCTTCAGGAATACCACTTTTCTGTCTTCCTCCGTGGTTTGAGTTTGACAACTACTTCACACTCGTCAACGAGGTCGATGTTAGTGTGGCGCCTCGTGATATGTATTGCGTGTACTCCTAGTGTGAGACAAGGTACACGACTGATATTAGGCCAGCGTAAGTTTCGATAATTTTTGTCACTTTTTCGGCTCTAACGTCAATGACATAGTCTATAAATAGATAGTCTGACATATAACTAATAGTACAAACTGTCTGTCACTATTATTGATAGTCCTTGTTGGTTATAACAACGCCAAGATCAAGCCTAACTGCAGTTTTCATACCAGCCCAAAGCATCGTTTTGTTTTACCAGCTTCGTGATAATAAGTTAAGTTGTAATCGTATTCTTAATCTTAGTACACAGTACACACATACAAATAAAACACATTTTTAAACAAAATAAGACTTGGGCTTAATATTGAACATCATGAGCACAGATCAGCCTCCTGCTAAAATAAAACCAACATATTTCAGTCTGTGCATTAGGTGTCAAAATGTTTTGAAAAATGAAAAACTTGCAACACCAAAACATTTGTCTTCATATGACACATTTCTGCGCAGCGTGCATAAGAGGTGCGAATTAGGCAATCCTGATTTCATTAGTATTTCACAAAGACTGCGTGGAACAACAGGGGATGAACTCCTTGAGAAAGGTGCACAGTGGCATCGCAATTGCTATAGTGATACAACTTCAAATATTATTGAAAGAGATGAAAAGAGGTTCCAAAATAATGACCCACTTCAAAATCGAAAAGGTCGACCTTCTACACCCCCGTGTACGAATACAGGAAAACTCACAAGATCTACTGCTGAGCATTTTAATCGTCAGGAGTGTTTCTTTTGTCAAGGAGGTGACACTACAAAACAAGATGAAATCAAACATGCTTGCCAAAGTGTCAACAGTGGAAGATCAATTAAAGAGATTGTTGAAAAAAGTGACAATGATTTGTGGAAATTGCAACTTGCAGATGTAATAGTAGAGAATGACCTATTTGCAAGGGACATGGTGTACCACAATAGGTGCAAGCTCAAAGCTTGGCAAAAACATGTTAATTGGCCCAAAAAATGTACAACTGACAAAAATGTTGACAACACAAGACTTTTTATTGCAGAGATTGAATTCTTTGAAAATCTGCAGGAAAAAAATTACTCGGGAGACTACATAACCACAATTCAGGCAGAAAAGTTGTATAAGGAGATATTAGAAGAACATGCATCAATACAACCATAACACGCAGAGCATTAATAGCTCAGATCTCAGAGAATGTACCAAATATTGTCATATCACAACATAAGGGTAACTTACCATGCGTGTTACATTCTAAACAAGCAGGCCGTGAAGCACTAGATTTAGCTACATATGAGCGAGACATAAGAGCTGATCTAAATATTATCTTCAAGTGTGCTAAAATAATCAGACGGATTGTTTCAAATGTAAAACATGAAAAGTCATGGACATTTACAGGGTCCCTTGATGGTTCCAGTGAATGTGGCGCCTTGAGCGCCCAGCAGGGTGGATATGTGCGCGCTATAAATCTGTATTATTATCATTATCATTATCATTATCATTATCATTATCATTATCATTATCATTATCATTATCATTATCATTATCATTATCATTATCATTATCATTATCATTATCATTATCATTATCATTATCATTATCATTATCATTATCATTATCATTATCATTATCATTATCATTATCATTATCATTATTATTATTATTATTATAATTATAGGTTTTCCCGGCAATTGAGCGGCCAATTTCGTGTTCATGCATTCGTATTTAAGTGATTTTGCCTCTTCAGTTGAAACCGTCATTCAATTTCACTTTGATGCATCCGAATTTATATAGCATTGCATTCAATTGAACTTAACAGTCGTTCAGTTTAGCCATGCAAAATCGGCATTCAATTTAGCAGAGTAGGCGCAAGCAAAAATTTCTACCAGTTTGTTACTTACGTTTTCGTTTTGTGACAACCAATTTCGCAAAATGAGCAAACACATGCACACTATGATTTCTTTACATCTATATTTCTTTATGTCTTTGTTCCTTTACTTATTTACTTATTTATTTCTTTATTTCTTTGTTTCTTTACTTCTTTATTTCTTTACTTCTTTATTTCTTTATTTCTTTATTTCTTTGTTTCTTTACTTCTTTATTTCTTTACTTCATTATTTCTTTACTTCTTTATTTCTTTATTTCTTTATTTCTTTGTTTCTTTACTTCTTTATGTTTTACTTCTTTATTTATTTACTTCTTTATTTCTTTATTTAGTGTGTTTTCTTAACCATCTATCTGTTGGCGTGCCATGCATCTAGGCATGTAGGTTTGGCTATGGTTATACCACTGCGCGCATTTTGCTTGGATGATGACATCTACATTCTGTACAGCTGCTTGTTGTAGAATCTCACATCTCCACTGTTGCATGTTCATCCCTCCTGCGTGTGCAGCCTGTCTGTCTCCGATTCGTTGTTGCCACTCTGGTAGCCCAAGAGTCCGCTTGACTGCAGCCTTAAATGCAGAATTTGCCATCTCTGTGCAGTTTAGGAAAGGGGAATATGGAGGGAGTCGCTTCAGAGAGATCACCGGGTTGACATCTTCAGGGAGTTGGGCACGAACGTGAGGCCTTGCATTGTCGCAAATGAGGATTACGGGCTCGTCTTCTGGGAACAGATCTGCGCATTGTTCGATTGTGGCAGCAAGAAACTCCTCAAATCTCTCTCGTGTCATAGTTTCAAATGCAATTCGATGGTGCACTAAACCTACTTCACTGGAAACAGCAAAGATGACGTTGCAATTTCTCCCTCGTTGTCTGTGGACGACTCGTCTTGCTGGAATCCCTCGTGGGCTCTGCCTTGGGATCGCCGGGTCCAGATGTTGTATCCTGTCTCGTCAATAAATATAAGGTGTGCCAGAACACCATGCTCCAGGAACCATTCGGCATACTGAACTCGTTGATCGAGAACTGCAGGGGAGTTTCTGGCATCAGGAACATCTTCCACAAGTTTCAACGTCATCATCATTCCATCTAAGGCCCTGGCTATGGTGGTAGTTGAAACCCTGGGCTTGTCTGGTAGATGCTCAATCAGACTGGCTTCCATCTGCTTAAGTGTCAAGAGGATTGGTGTCCAGGATGTCGTGCAAATGGTGTCGCATCTCATCATCCATCCTGAAATGAGTTGCCCTCCTCTGTTCAACCTCTCTCTTCGTCCTGATCTCAAATAAGTTGCGACAATCGATCTTGCTGTGGACCTGTTGATGTTCAAGTTGTCTGCAAGCTCAAGGTAATCTAAATCATTCCCTTCGAATGCATCAATCAGCCGTTCCCGATCAACATTAGATATTCTCGCGTAGCGAACACGATCTGCCATTTTTTCAATCTTCAATTACAAGCAATCGAAGGGGACATCAGCAAAGTGATTCTCATACAAGAAGTGAACCCTTTTTATACATTTTACAATCTTGCGGTAGCAACCATAATTACAGATTAACAAAACGCCAAATCAGCTGGACAATTCTCAGAAATGCCTGCCCCAAAACGAATTTGAATGACTATACGCACGCTGCAAAAAGCCGTTGCGAATTTGAATGCTGTTCGAATGGAATTTTAAATTGAATGGTGATTCTTTTTAATTGCCTGTCGCAAGTAAACATTTGCTTGCACATGAAGTGAAATTGAATGACTATTTTGAGGTGCTTGCAGTTTCGCGCGAAACGGAATGACGCGGCGTTTAAATTGGCCGCTCAATTGCCGAAAATGACCGGGAAAACCTATATTATTATTATTATTATTATTATTATTATTATTATTATTGTTATTATTATGATTATTATTTCGCGTTAGCACAGCATGAAAAGAAAGATCTTATTTTCCTTTCTGCCGGTTACACCTCGAGTCAAGCTACGTCCCGTAGCCTTAGATTTCGAGTGTCTTTCGCAGAATCCTTGCTGTCCCTAAGAGTGCCGCCTTCTGTAGTAATTCTACTCTAACAGATGTTCCTATCTCCTTGAGGTGTTTCTCCAACGCCTTCGGGATTGTACCCAGTGCTCCCACTACCACAGGAATAACCTTGACCTTGACTTGCCACAGCTTGCGGAGTTCTCTCGCTAAATCCTGATATTTCTGTACCTTCTCCTTCTCCTTCGAAGCTACTCTACTATCACCCGGCACAGCTTTATCAATAAGATAACACATCTTCTCATGCTTATCCAAGACAACAACATCCGGCCGTCTATGTTCTATAACATGATCTGTCTGGATGTTGAAGTCCCAGAGAATTTTGACATGGTTCGTTTCTTCAACCTTTTCCGGCAGATGGTCGTACCACTTCGATTGCACATTGACACCGTACTTCTTACACAGATCCCAATGGATCACCTTGGCCAACTTGTCGTGTCTGCCTTTGTACTCTGTCTGACCATGCACTCTGCATTCGCTGACAATGTGAAATACAGTCTCCTCCGCCGCATTGCACATTCTGCACATAGAAGAGACATCTGACTTCTCGATCCTTGCCTTCATCACATTCGTCGGCAGAGACTGGTCTTGCGCTGCAGTAATCAGACCCTCGGTTTCTTTCTTTAGTTCTCCTCTCCTCAACCATTCCCAAGTCTTACTACTTGCCACTTCTTCAGTGGATCTCAGGAATCGGCCGTGAAGTGGTTTTTCCTGCCAAACTCGTGTTCTTTCTTCTCTTCTTTGATTATTATACTACTTTGGACCTACTTCGTCTGCCTTCATGTATTTCCGCGCAACCTTCAACAACTTTTCCCGAGTACTTCTTACATGACACTGCAAGCTCCTTCTCTCGATGTTAACGCTGTCTGATACACTAAGTAACCCTCTTCCGCCCTCTGACCTCGGTAGATAGAGTCTGCTGACATTCGACCGTGGATGTAGCATACCGTACATCGTCATCATCTGCCTTAGTCCACTCGACAATTCCCGCAGTGTATCTCATTAGTGACACAGCCCAAGTGTTGATCGCCTTTATCATATTCCCTCCATTCAGCTTGGACTTCAAACACTTCTTCACTCGTCTTATATACTCTTTCTTAAGTCTCTCTTTCGATTCCTCGTGCAGTACATGATATGCTTCAAGCACTCCAATATACTTATAACTTTCTTCTTCACCCAACGCCCTAAATTGTGTGCCGTCTGGTAAAGCAATTCCATCCGAATGTACCCTTTTACCTCTCTTCATGGTCATCGCAGCACATTTCTCCAGACCAAACTTCATGCCGATGTCATCGCTGAAGATCCGTACAGTCTGCACTAAGGAATCAATCTTTTTCTCGTTCTTCACAAACGACTTCAGGTCGTCCATGAAGAGAAGATGATTAATCCTGCATCCATCCTTAGTCATCTCGTATCCGCACTAACCTTCCGCAAAATCATCGTCAAAGGGAACAGCGCCAAAACAAACAACAGTGGAGACAGAGAATCGCCCTGGAAAAGACCTCGTCTGATGTTTACCTTATCAAGACATTCATCACTGGCCATCAGATTTGTTCTCCATGTCTTCATGCTCTGACCCAGAAGACATTTCACCGCATCAGCTGCCCCTATCATATCCAAACATTCCATAATCCATGAGTGTGATACCATGTCGTATGCCTTCTTGTAATCTATCCACGCCATGGCCAGATTAGTTTTCCTGTTCCTACAGTCCTTTGGCACCGTCTTATCAATGATGAGTTGGTCTTTCGTTCCTCTTGACCGCTTCTTGCAACCTTTCTGCTCATCTGGAAATAACTGCTGATCTTCTATGTGGCTATACAGCTAAGATCTTCTGCAATGATACCGGTCAGAAGTTTATACATCATGGGTAGACATGTAATAGGTCGATAATTACTTGCAACGTTACCCTTCTTAATGTCCTTCATGATGAGAACCGTTCTTGCTTCAGTCATCCACGTCGGAACGTTGCCACGCACTAAGCATTGTTGCAGCTGTTGGGCTATTCTTTCGTGAAGACTACTGAAGTTCTTTAGCCAGTATCCGTGCACTTGGTCTGGTCCCGGGGCTTTCCAATTCGGCACTTTCCTCAACTGTTACTTCAACTTGCTCACATCAATCTGAAATCCCTCTTGTTGTTGTACATTCTTTAACTCGTCTTTCACGTCGGCTAATCATTCTGCTTGTCTGCTATGATCACCAGGTTGATCCTGAAGGCCACCCCAAAAATTCCTTGCCTCTGCTGGCTCTGGGCCCACTTGTGAGTTCTCACATTTCCCGTCCATTTATTTGAATAATTGACGTTGATTTGTACTGAATAGGCGATTTTGATGAAACTGCCTTACTCTGTCATCGTACCTCTTTACTTTCGCAGCCTTCGCCTTAACCCTTTGCTTTATTTCCTCCTTAACTACACTCATACCCTTTCCTTTTACTTGATACTTCTTCATTAATCTGTTCCTCATATCTGAATCTTTCATTGCACCTCTATCCATTTGCTCTATTCTACTGAGATCTTTGCGTAAATCGTTAATTTGGCCCTCAAGTCTGCGTTTCCACCAAGGTTTATTATCTTTATGTCGTGATTTTGAATGTGAAGATTTTACCCCTGATCTCTCCGCTACTACAACTGCACCTGCAAAGACAAGACCGTTAATTTCAGAAAGATTAGTAGTACTTACCGTCCCAAGGATTCTACTTACCATAGCTGACACATTTGTCAGCTTTTTCCTTGGGACCTGGCGCAATGCAGGAATACTCTACTTACCTGTCCCTTTTACCGATACCATTACCTCTTCAATCCTCTTCCTAATCTCTAGCTCTTCCTTCCGTCAAGTCTTCTGTTCCCTCTTCTACTCCTCCACTGACCTCATCCGCACTCTGGGAACTTGCCAGCTCACCAGCGACCACGTTGTCCAGTTCCTCCTCATGCACTTCTTCAGCATCATCCCTAGCCTCTGTCCGTGACATTATTCTCCTCATCTCTTCCACCTCAACTTTCGTTAGCCACTGATTATGTTTGATTTGTTTTACCTGGTCGGCAAGCCGCTGTTCGCTTATTTTAAACAGGCCTTTATCCTGCCATATGCTAATCCTTCTCCTTCTGTACCCTCTGTTCTCTGGCTTGCTCCTTATAAAACATTCCATTGCAATTATGTTATCGTCCTTACTCCACTTTCTCCTGTTTACAGCACGAATTATGTTATTGTTCTGAGCAGTGTGTATACGATCTGGCGGTACCTGCTCAAGCATACCGACCAGAACGGGCGATGGACTTCCTCTTTGAGAGTTCGTCGCTGATTCACCGTTGAGTTGATGCTGAATAGCATTCATTATCATCAAAAAATTGTGATAAAAGTTGTATTGTTTCAGGGGAAATTACATGCAAAAGCGATGTGTATTTCACCCTGCAGTAGTTCACTCAGCGTTAGTTGCTATCAAGATGTTCTAAAGGACGCAAATGGAACGCGCGTCTCACTACTAACTATAATACACTGAGTAACGTACGTTGTAAAGAGTCTTCCGAAATCGGAGAAATCCAAAAGGTTTTTACAGTAAAAAGCCACAAGATCTTTAATGGCCGATGTTGAAACTTACCCTGTAGAGTCTACTCGGTAGCACCTACAAGGATTACACTTTTGGTGATGATTATACGACGGGAAACAACAAATATTTTCGCTTGAATCGAGAGCCGATCTGTCGCAGTGTTTCTTGTCTCGACGCCATATTATTATCATTATCATCATTATCATTATCATTATCATTATCATTATCATTATCATTATCATTATGTGTTCGGCTTTTCAGCCGAACAACTATTGTAATTGTTCCGTTTTTTTTTGTTACTTCTCCTTATTCTTCTCCTTAACTCTTCTCTACATCGAAAGTGCAAGTTAACAATTTCACACAACCTTGAAACTTCACACATATAAAGACCTTATCATGTAGATGAATCTAGAAGTTGTTACGTCATGATCACGTCATCAAATTACAAGCCATTTAAGTTTTAAAAATGACTATATGCTATCGACTGTATATCAAAATATACTAAAGCTATGATGGTCATCATCTGGGATCTGATAGATCAAGGCTTAGGCAACATTTGAAAAGTTAACGTCAAAATCGTCTGTCATTTGCTTCCGGTCATACCGGAAGGTCAAAGTTTTGATTTGTTTTTTTTCTTCAAAATTCCTTTTCTGGGCCAAAATCCCAATGACTTAACACACACCAGACACTCGTGGTTCTAGGGCCCATTGTTTACAAACCGCAGAGACTGAGATCGTTATCTACTGGAAAACAGATGGCGGTCTTCACGGGGACGTTTGCGGTTTACAAACCGCAGAGACTGAGATCGTTATCTACTGGAAAACAGCTGGCGGTCTTCACGGGGACGTTTGCGGTTTCACAGGCTAAAGCTCTTTCAGGATAAAATATTTTTTATAGATGTGTGGTTGGGCGTTTAAGCCAATAACGGATGCGCTCCAATATTTCTAAAACCATAGATCGTATTAACTTAATACTGCAAGTACTCATTTGACGAATCTTAAGTCACATTTTAACAATGATCCCAATTGATGAGGACATCAATTACCGTCACTTCCGAACACCTTGAATTTGTGCACAAACTCTGAATTTCTAGTTGTTTATTATTATTATTATTATTAATTATTAATTATTATTATTATTATTATTATTAATTATTATTATTATTATTATTATTATTAATTATTATTATTATTATTATTATTATTATTATTATTATTATTGTTATTGTTATTGTTATTGTTATTATTATTATTATTATTATTATTATTGTTATTATTATTATTATTGTTATTATTATTGTTATTGTTGTTATTGTTATTGTTGTTATTATTATTGTTATTGTTGTTATTATTATTGTTATTGTTGTTATTATTATTATTATTGTTGTTATTATTATTATTATTATTATTGTTATTGTTATTGTTATTATTATTATTGTTATTATTATTATTATTATTGTTATTATTATTATTGTTATTATTATTATTATTGTTATTGTTATTGTTATTATTATTGTTATTATTGTTATTATTATTATTATTATTATTGTTATTATTATTATTATTATTGTTATTATTATTGTTATTATTATTATTATTGTTATTATTGTTATTATTATTGTTATTATTGTTATTATTATTATTATTATTATTATTATTATTATTATTATTATTTATTATTGTTATTGTTATTGTTATTGTTGTTATTGTTATTATTATTATTATTATTATTATTATTATTATTATTATTATTATTATTGTACAGTTGAACTTTTAACAAGGAATAAATGGATTCTTCAGGGTCGTAAGATGGCTATAAGTAAGTCTCGTGAAAAGGCTTTGCATAAATCATATGTCATAATCTCACAGACCATGAAACAAAAATTTAAGACAACTAGACAAGTTGCACATGCAGCAAAATCCGAGTCTACGTTGTTAAGTTTTCGCCGACGGCTTGAAAGTTCATATGCAGTAGGCCTATACCTATGCGTAGTCAGAAAGCCGTTACATTACTTAGCAATGCTAATATCGGTATATAATATAGCCGAGTCACTCAAGTCTGCAGCCAGATCGCCCATGCTGTCCAAACAATATCATCACACACGGCGTGTTTGTGCCACACGGGTTGGTAAAAGGTCGCCCTATTCGTGCGTCTGCAGATAATGTTGACAACAAAGTTGACACTTATGATGGAAAAACAGTTTCCATGCAATGGCAATCAGTGTGTATCAGCCAGAAAGCGATGATGAGACTTTGGTGAAACCACTTGACCTCAGCAAGGTATCTCTCGGTCCACAAATTGATCACAAAGTTATCGTTTTAAAAAATAAGGTCTCATCTGGTTGAATTTTTCAGTCCAGAGACTATCCTTAAAAGTCCTGTGAAGAGTGTATTTACCAAACTTTATTTGTTGGTGCTGTTATATTGATTGGTATGAATTAAAAACAATTTTAAATGTTTTTTTTAATCGAGTGGATTATTAATGGTTTATCTAATAATCAAAAATTAACCCCCCCACCAAATTGTCGAAGTTTTAACGAAACGTTGACAATGGCGGTATGTGGTTTGGTGCCAGACTTTGATCAGGTAATAAACACTAAGCCACATTATATCATAGATTGTATGGAAATTAGACTTAACTCATATTGACCAAAAGGATTTAAGCTTTCCAACATGGTGGCAACGTGTTTACACAAGACTTGCGTAATATAAACATGCACTCGAACAGCGATAACCCAGCCACGGATGTACCGTGAAACGCAGCGCAACTGCCATCATGCGGTCGGAAAACACACCGAAGGCAATGCTAACATTACGGTGTTATTTCATGAAATAACAGAAACAGTTGAGTCAAAGTTCTGATCATTTAAAAAACTCCAAACAAGCGAAGTCATAATGAGAAAGGTTTAATGTTTTTATGTTTGTCTTGCCAGGATATAAAATCAGACATGATGTCTTTTTTTTAATGCGGAAATCACGGCATGTTTTCATGCCGTGAATACTGAAACGGTGAGCATGGTGTCGTTTTGCACGGAAGTGTACTGGGTTATGCATGGGAGTATAACTAAATGGCTACTTACCCTGAGTCTTTCTCGATTTAAAAAAGCACCTCTCTTCTTCGTTGGAGCCTTCCCAGCCTTCTTACTTAGCGGAAATATCGTTAGAATTGCAACTGGTAGCAGCATGGCGTTATAAGCCATACCGAACTGGCTGTGAAGGCCCTGTTCAAAGCATGTCTGCTCGAAGTGTGCACTTTATATGAATGAGTGTTCCATCGGTCCCGACGACTTCGCTCTGGTCAGCTTGAATTTAGCCGTCCAAATACGTCTGTATTTTGGATCACACGGAAATTGGTGCATGTAGACTAACACCGTCTTTGGTGGTGTTGCTGCAACCTGCAGCGACACACCTCGATGGCATTATCGAAAATAATGAGCTTCAAACCTGACAGAAAACCTTAGGAAAGTTTTTCTCTAGCAACACTCTGCATGCAGTGGTGCGCTGTATACGACGCATACTTGGGCAAGTGCTGTGGATCGCGGATCGCCTCAGTGTACGTCACGAATTTTATGCTAATGAGGGGATATGGGCATGTCGAAAAGCACCCCCTAAATTTAAAAACTTATATTTTTATGGTATACACGTGAGGGGAAAAATGACAAATGACAAATATATGTTCCAGTAGGCATACTTTATTGTATACAATGACAAAAAAACACTATTTCATAGGACCTTTAAATATAATGACTGATATGGCCAAAGGGATGCTCTGCAACATCATCAAGTTTTATCTTAAATGTGTGTATCGTCATTATTGCTTAAGCATAGTTGTGTCCCGTGGATTTCTGGAAGGTTTGACATGTCCATTGGAAGAGTCTTGGGGTATCCAGTCTTTCTTTGAGTACGTCTTAACCGGAAGGGGCTACTGTTTATCTGGGCAGCTGAAAACTCTAAATGGTCGTCTTTTTGGCAGAATAAGTGCTCAAGATACAATCTTGTCTCAGAATTTTTTCAAAAATATTAACACTCACTGGTCATTTGTTCAATCAGTCATTAGTGACGATCAGTGGGTAATAACTTTGCTGCATCAAAAAAAATTGTTTTCGAGACGAGATTGTATATTTGATATAATATGTACATGTATTACCACAAATGGTGACCATTTCGAATTTCAAAATGGCCGCTGAAATATATATGAAGTATTAAAAGCTTCAAATTTGTAATAATACTGTATAGACATTTGGAAAATAAAGATCTATGTCAATTCAGTCATATTTAATATATTTATATGCACACAACGTATGCTAAACATGCCAAAAATAGCGGCCATTTTGAAAATCAAAATGGCCGCCCCAAAACGATAGGAAAAAATGGAATCAAGTGGATTTGGATTTGTTGACATGTAGACAGGTGATTCTGAAAGTTTCAAAGATTATATACAAAAATGCATACGGACTCCACAATCTCACAGACTAGTTGTTTTGTCCTTTGTCTGTGTCGTCATTTCTATCTTAAGTAACTGTTTTGATATGCAGCATGTACAGGGAACTTGGTAATCTTGTTGTCAATATTTTCATTGCTATTCTTTGCCCATGCCTGCATAGGAACCCATATACACAAGCTTTGCTTCTCATGGGCACCTTCTGCAGATTCACTTAGTTTCATTTTATATTAATATGTTAAAATGTACTTTGATTTTTAATTGTGACTCGGTGGATACACTCAAATAAATTGTCAAAAGCATTGTTAAACAGTACTTCGGTGTCAGTATGTCTAGCAATTGAATTTACCTGAACCCTAGTGCCAGTGTGTGTAATTTGACAATCAATGGTGTAGTGTGATCACGAGGATGAGATAGTATACAAATACGAATTGCTCTATTTTGGACTGATATTTTTATAACTCAGTATTGAGGATATTGAGCAAGGAAGCAACATCACGATGATAAGCCCTAAGAATGAATATTAATAAAACATCCTATCATTGCTAACTGGGATATTCGGTCTTAAACTAAAACACTGAAATAAAATTACAGCAAAGAAACTACTTCCGACTGTTTCATCATAATTTATTTACTCAACCCAGTCACAATAATACAAGTCAAGAGAGTGTTTAGAACACTTAACACTTCACAAAAGCCAAGCGTGTCCTGACTCAATTAGTTCGAGTTCCCTTATTAGTATGCACAATATATATACGCCAGTAATGTAGTCCGTAACATATGCCTCCTCAAATTAGTTTTTAATTAATGCATTCTTGGTTCCGCGGCGATACTTTTCACAAGCACAAGATTGTTTATTTTAAGAGCAGTATATACAAGCATAAACTCAAAATGTTGATTCATACTTATTGACAACTTGTCTAGTCTTGTTTGTTTTATTTAACTTCCAGTTTAACCAAATTAATAAAACGACGCAGCTGCGGAATGGGTATAATACGCTGCTTTAGCTTTCCCATCGAATTTCATGCGACTTACATAAATTGGTGAAGACAATGGTTTATTGTTCTGCAGTGTTCTTCCAATGAGGTTGGCTGGCCAGTTTGTTTGACAAATGGGCGTCGATCAGTGGCGGAGGGGGGGGGGGCACGTGCCCAACTTTTTTAGTGGGTGGGGGACATTATATCAAATGTCCCTCAATTTTTGATGGCTCATAAATAAATTTAAAAAAAATAAATATATTAGCATATTCTGACTACTGAGGAGGAGGCTACCGTTTTTCTTGCAACACAAATATATTAATGAAGCGATCTGAATGCACCAAAAGCGTCCAAAGTCAAATTTTGTCGTAACTCTGAATGTTGTATTGAAGGCAGGCCCCTGTTCTTTTCTTTTCTTTTACGTTATTTTATTTAATTTTTTACTGCAAGAAATTTTTTTTTTGCCCCCAAATTTGTTTTTGCCCCCAAAATGATGTCAACAAGCAGGATGAGGCTGTGCGAGCCAAGATGCGCCCCCATTTTTGTTAAATCCTAGATCCGACATTGCCTTGTATCACAAGGTGATTGATGTATTCTCTCATTGTCTTGTTTTGTTACTATGTGGGCTTGACTAGTTTGATACATCCATTGGTACAATTGCTTCTTTGTCGTTGAAGGAAGAAGGGGCTGAATGGCATAATCTATATGAAGCTTATTAACATAAGTATGATATTGTATGTTAGCATGGGTGTTCATAGCTGCTGAGAAGTGAGGGGAAGGGCGGGTCCAGGATTTGGCCATATGGGGGCACACCCCGGGTTGCATTTGGGGCACAACATTTTCTTAATTTGCCAACTCAACAGGCGACGATTTATTTGTGTAATTATGTATTTGTTTATTTTTATGTTTTAATTTTGTTATTTTAATTGTTTATGTATTTAGTGTTTGTTTTTCTGTTTTGTTTTGTTTGTGGGGTTTGAATTTTGGATGCAAGATGCTCAGTAGTGCATTTTGAGTGCTTTATGACGACAGGGATGCCAAAAAAAAACATTACAAAATAAAACTGTGTCATACTTATCAGGATTTAGGGTATGCCTTTACAATTATTTAGTGCATTATTTTGGTATGGGCCATCAACAGTGGAGGAAAGTTATTGCCATTCCCCAGTCTCAAAAGTGGGAAATTAATGACTATCAATAATTGGCCTCAAATTCAAACCGATCGACGGCAATGGATGAGAAAACGTAGGGGCCTGCTTTATAGCATTCAGGGTCACGACAAATTACTCTGGATGATCTGTGGTGCATTCTGAGCGCTTTATTAACAATGTTGATGTTGCAAAAACAGTGTCCCACCGATCGACACCCATGGGTGTTAGGCGGCACATTTGTTGGTGTACTTGATACGCCACACATTTATCATAAGCTTATTGAGGAAACGTCTTCCTCTTTCTGCCATTCACTCCCACATACTATATAATGAATATTTTGTAAATTTTATTTGCCACGCCTCTGGAACAGTATTGACAGAATGGTGAAAACTTGTCACTTGTGGGGCGCTTTAAAGCTTCTTATACAAAGAACATCTATGCTGTCCTTCTCTTTAAGCAACAAGTCACGATCCATTTTATCAGTTTCCGTAATATGTTATCCCGTGTTCATAATTTAAATATTCCTTTGCTGTCCTTAAGTCCGTTCGTCTGTCTGAATGACCTAGTTTAATGACCTTTAAATCGTTTGTCTTGTTCACCAAATCTCCCTACCCCTCACCTAAGCCATAGGGCTTTTTTAATATGCCTCCATAATTATGTGGGTACTTATTTTCTGATCAATTTACTGTTCTTGCATTGTTATATACATTTCTTTAATCTCATTCAACATTGTACAATGATTTACTTTGTTTGTTTGTAAAATTGACCAATGTATAGAAGCTTTAATTCGATGTTTTATCCCTACTTCGTTTCCCCATCTTAGATCGCTTGAAAGCAACAATATTAGAACAATTGCCAATGGAGCATTTGATGGTCTAGTACAGCTCGGAATCTTGTAAGTATTGCATCTCATACATTCCAATGACACAGCATCAAGCCAGCAATTGTTTTTTCATAACTGAATTTACGTCTGACGACAAAATTAAAACATTGTTACTATCAAATTATATTTATTCCATTCAGTGACACTACATCCCTGTTTACTTTTAGTGTTTCATGTAGTTCTTTAAAAAAGCCAAAATCATATGTGGTGGGAGTGAGTTTCATAGTAGATCCTTTTGAATCTGTATTGTGAGATTTTCTCGGATTAATTGTTCCCGAATGTTTTGAGCCTTTCCAATACTTGTAAGTAAATTCTATCTCATACATTGCAATCACGCAGCATCAAGCTAGAAATTGTTTTTCTTAACTAAATTTAATATTTATCCATACTGAGTGAAATATGAAGGTGCGATCCCATTCAGTGTCACTTCATCTTTGTTGACTTTTAGTTTTTCATCTGGTTTTTCAAAAAAGCCAAAATCATACCGGGTGGGAGTGAGTTTCTCAGTTGATCCTTTTGAATATGTATTTGTGAGATTTGCTCGGATTAATTTCTCCCGAATGTTTTGAGCCTTTTTGTAGGCAACAAAAGGTAGTTTCGGAAATATTTCCGAGAGTTGTTGGTTTTGTTGTATCAGATGGCAATGCTTGTTTACTGCTTATTTCACATCTTTGTGTTTTACGAACGGATTATAGTTCGTTGAGAAGACAAGCGGTGCTTCTTTGTTTTGTTTGCCTTTTGGTAATTTGTGAATCAATTTAGCTCGTTTGGCCAAAGACACTTTATTTTGTGTTGTTTATCTCAGTTTGAGTATAGCCTCTGGCTAATAGTTTTTGAGAGAAAACTTTGACTTTTTCTGTGAAATCTTCCTCATTGTTGGTATTTCTAGCATATCGGACAGTTTCTCTGTAGATAAATGCTTTGAACACATGGGATGATGTTTTGTGCAGAAACTGGTATGTTTCTGTAGGTTTGGTGTACACCTTTGTGTCTCGGATGCCAGTTTCACGGAAGCGTTTTCCTTTGAAAATAGTTTAAGTCAAGATAATCGATTGATGTTTTCGAGGCCTCCTATGTGAATTTTAGAGTTGGGTGCATCTGATTAATTGTGTTTATGAGA
Source organism: Zoroaster sp. YZ-2022 (assembly GCA_029582265.1). Taxonomy (NCBI): domain Eukaryota; kingdom Metazoa; phylum Echinodermata; class Asteroidea; order Forcipulatida; family Zoroasteridae; genus Zoroaster; species Zoroaster sp. YZ-2022. The sequence goes on along the minus strand of CM055818.1, from coordinate 24,878,463 downwards.
TTTTTGAAATATTCAAGTTCGCCACTATAAATGACTAGTATCTATACAGTGTCACTAAAAACGATATTATCAGCCTGTTGGAGGATTTTATTTTAGAGATCATGTAATGTTCTCATGTAATGTCACAAATTTCCGGACTGGCTGTTGAGCCCATTGCACAACCGGTTTTCTGGAGGTAGAAATTATTTACAAATTGGAAACAATTTCTGTTGAGTATTAGTTCCAGATGTATTTCTGGATGTATTCGGAAGGTGGTTTGTTGATGACATATGGATGGTTGGTTTGGTTGAGGGCATTGCATACACAGTTTATTGCCTCGGTTTGGCGGATTTTTGTGTACATTGAAACAACATCAATATTTGTAATAAGCACATCTTATCCTTGGAGTTTCCGCACTATGTCTGCTGTGTCACGGACATATGTAGGTTGGGCGGTTACTATTGGGAATAGAAAATGATCTACACATTCTGTTATTTTGACTCGAACATCCACTTATTATGGTCTTCCAACAAAAGGTAGGACTATGCCTGTTTAAGTAGAAAATACATAGTTGACATGCCTGTGAGCGTGGATTGAGATATGCCAGAGTGTGTTTGTCGACTTGGTTGTTTCGCATTTCGGTTAGGACATTATGAACTAATAGGTGATTTGAGATGTTTGTACCCATAAACACCATGAATGAGTCACATCCGACTCTCGTTTCACATAATTCAGAAACCTCCATCAATAATAAATCAGTCACGAAACTTGCCAGTTTTGAATATATTTGCATTTTAATTATGACCTATGAAAATAGTGCCCTCTTCATTCGAAGAGAACTGTCTACATTTTATTGGGGACTTTTGTATAATTTGAGTAGCTGACATGGGCTATGTTCATGTCAAAGATGTCAAATCGGTCCAGTGTGGGTCAGGGTTGGTTTGGTGAAGAGGTGTTCAAGATTTGAAGCAATATCTAATGATTTTATTGTAAAAGAATCACATTACCAGGATTGACTGCTCACTGCATGTCTGATGCTCCAATCCCCTTACTCCCAGGGTAAGCTCCAATTGGGTCGGGGTGTTCCCCTTTCAAATTATCAACCATGCGCATAACAAAATTGACCAAACATTTGTATAGTTTGTCCCTCTAACCTCTTGCTCGATTGGAGCGCTCTAGATCTTCCTCTGCCTACCCCCAAAATGTTGTTAAAATATTTAAATCCATTAATCTTTATTACTAAACCAAGTGGTTAATTTATTTTGGTTACTTAAATCAAGGCAATGCAAAAATTGTCTTTGTTTGACACTTTTACTAATGATGCTCCTTTTTTCATCCATTTTGCTATAAAACAGACTAATAATCGGTTTAATACAGGATAAATTAAATATTAAAAGTCTAATTTTCTTATGAAATTATTAATGTTTCCTAACGAAAAAATATTCCAGCTGAGTCCCTGAAATTGTAGGCTTTTTTTTGCAAATACTGTTGAACCTTCAGCACTTATAACCTTTCACTGGTGCATACAAATAAACTAATATCCTTCATGAATTAACCGAGCAAATATTTCAATATTGACCCGGTCGTATACACACGTTCACAGACCAATGCTGGCTGATGGCAGTGACCCAGTATAGCAATTGATCGGTTCAATTCAGTTGCCATTACTGGCACGGTACAGGGGGTCATTGTTCTATACCTATTCTGACACTTCTGTGTTGGGCCATTACAATTATGTCATGATTGTCCCAGAATGAAACGACATTGACACTGAGTTCCTTGTTGATCTGCAAATTGGAGTTAATTAATTAATGCCATTATTTTTTACACATTTTCTTTCACTTACCGACACGTCCGCGTAGTCTGGTTCTTTTTTCAACCACCCCTCTTCATGTACATCGCATGTAGGCCTATCATTTATATGTACTGTCTTTCCAAATCTCTTATTAGTTATGGTGACTTGCAGTTGTACTTGTATTGCATATATATTATATTTTGATTGTAATTTTTACAGTAAAATAGAAGAAGACAATAACATCTAGACGTTTTTTTTTCATAAAATTAACAATCATTTTTTTGAAAATTGGCTAAAATCACTGATTGTCACATATTGAAACCTTGGAAATGATTCGAGCACAAAGCTAGGTCAAATTAAGGTCAGATCATTTACATATTGGTAAGGGCAATGTTAGTACTGGCCAGGTACCGGGCCACAATACTGTGTGCCATAATTGAGGAAGCGACTCTCCTCGTTTATGGGCAGCCAGTATTGGCCCAGTTCTGGTTCTGTACCGTCTTGTATCTCGCGGTACTGCCAGAACAAGCCCATAGTAAACCAGTATCGGCCAACTACCGTAATGTTTGCTAGAGTAAAGGTAACTTTTACACTGATGTATGTATTCCTCTAAAATACATGTTTACATACCCACATTAAGCTTGGGTAAAATATATGACTGACAAAACGTATGACGGATCACATTGTATCAGCTTTAAGGGAAGATACAGAATATGTACTAGGTAACATGCATTAATTTAAATCCATTAGTTAAAAAAATAAACTTGCATTTGCATTTCAACATTAGTTTTGTAAATAAAGGTAATGATTCAATTTTTGTGTAAGATTAAAACACATCAGACAGAATATTTTCAAGGAATAATGTATACGTGTAACAATTTAACAGCAACTATTTACTAATGTTGTATCTATTTCACTTTCAACATTATATTTATTTTATTTAATTTTTTAATTTTTATATGATCAAAAATAACACTATCAGAAAGAGGTTTTTTGTATTAAACAACTATGACTCATTAATCTATATTATTTTTCTTTACTGAATTCACTATCGGAATCTTCACTCTCAGCCGCTGGGGGAGGTTCATCCATTAGACAATATAATGTCTCCATCTGTCTATTTTCCAAGGCACGCATGTAGTCAAAGATACAAGACTTGATCCTAGGGACTTAACACTTACTAGTAGGCCTACATAAATCTTTGTTTGTACAATAACATAATGTACCATAACAATAATTAGGCCCTACACCTGATTGGATTCAAATCTACAAATACCAAACCCAACATTCCGAAACCCTATTAAGATATAACAAAACATACATATTCGAGTTATTAACAACAAACAGGATCGTCGGTCTTAACCTAAAACACTCATTAAACACTACATAAATTAGAACCAACAAAATAGTTCCAACTATTTCATTATTGTTTATTTACTTAATTCACAATATTTAAGTTTTGCCACATCAGAGAGTGTACAACATACAGAACACCAAGCCCTTCAGCCTGACAGTTAGTGTCATTCAAAAGCTGCGCCCTGGCTTAAGAAATCCATGCTCCCGAATTAGTATGCACAATATTTATAGTATGGTCCAATCAGCGAAAGCTTCTTAATAATCAATAAGAAGGTAATATAATATGCAATCATAAGCAATATCATCAGTGGTGTAAACTTATCCATGACGTATCAGTTAATAGAACAACCAAACGATTAGCTTGTAAAAGAAAACATGGAACTTAATCGTGTGAATCAAACGTTATTTCAAATTGAGCCATTGGAATGCTTGGAAGCAAAACCAAAAACAGTGAAATCTCTTACCGATATATCATACTACTGGACATATTGTCTCGCGTATGCAAAGTTAAACCACATAAGTGCTCGGAAGCAAACCAATCAATGATGACACAATTACAGTGAGCATTAATATAACTCAATTATTAGAACTCAGCTTGACTCCATAGACTTGATCTGGATTTGACTTGGTCCAAACTCCAGAGATACCAAGTCAGACAGGGTCTAGTGGATGATAATCCGAGATTAGAACAGAGACATGGATACGTGAAGAGACAAAGCAGGTCGGCTCTCCAAAGCGATACCTAAAACAGCACACTGTACTAACATATCACAACACAAATGAGGCGATAGAGTGATGAAATCATTCAAACGATAACTTAGTTCAGAAAGTTATTTGAAAAACATTTACTAAAAATCGAGAGGACTTTGATCTTAATGCAACCTTCCGATTTTATTTGTTTCTTATTTAAAATAAACTGTTAAAAAACTAACTCTAATTTAAATAGTGATAAAAATAACTAAAAGCCATAATCAAACATCCGTCGGTGATTTGGGATACTCGTTCAGAGGTGAACTGACAAACGAGAGTTGGCTCATCATGGTAGCAAGGAAAACTTCATCAATAATCTCACTCTGGTTTATAATTAAATGAAGGAGTAATGCTAATGTACTAAATTTAGATTTAGTTCAATGTAACTGATACCGTTCAATAGTGCAGTGCATGCAACTGCCGTTTATGACTTACGATTCCAAAAATAAAGGAATTCAAGTCTACTACACATACTTGCCCTGATATGGATACTATGTTCTTGTACACAATAACATAGGCCTATTCAATAGGGTTACTGACACATATTAAATTAACTCTTGAGAATACTTATTTAGCCATAACGAGTAATAGGAAATATAGCTTGATCATTTGTGAATAATGATCAACATCAATAACTACGAAATGTTAAATAATGGGAAAAGTCAATTGCAACACTACAACTATCGAGTTAGACAATCCTAATCCTCCTTGCAGAAATACATCTCATATCAGATACACTGGCTAAAACAAGAACATGATAACTAGTCTACAAAGTGACTAATAATCAAAATAAAGACTATATCGAGGAGTGAATTTATACATCTTGAACTTTGCGGATACAAGTTTAAATCACAGAAGAGAGTAACCTCGAGGATAAACTTACAATACAAAATATAGTAAGCTTACTTATACCAAAAGAGAAACACACAAATGAGGCTACAGAGAGTGATGAAATCATACAAACGATAACGTAGTTCGAAAGTAATCTGACAAAAGTTTACTAAAAATCGAGAGGGCTTCGAGCATTAACTATCGCTTTTGATTTTTGTGAAAACGTGTACAATTAAGCTTTCTTGTAGGTGTTGCGGACCAAAATACACAAACATTCTACTTTGGTGGGATTCGAACCTACGATCCCCACATTCCAGATCAGATGTCTTAACCACTAGACCACCGTGGTAACCTGCAAAAGCCCCAGTTTGATTCATTTAATCTGTCGATGGATAGTGTAAACCACGGTTCACCACTGTACAATAAAGAAAAAGGAGAGTCACTCCCTTGAAGAGGATTATATGTTGTTTGTGTACACGAACACGAACTCTCTTTTCAGTGATAACATGTTTCTGGGTGCAATTTTATTCATCCATAAGAATATTAGTTCATAAAGTATTGTATACGGACGATGCATGGCTGCAATGCGCTTGCGCAAAACAGAACTTTATTGTAGCGTGCACCATACACGGTTCACCGCGACGTTTCACTATGACATTTTGGTCCATTAGTTCCCAAAAGAGAGTTTGTGTTCAACGCGAAAAGCGCATTAGGATACACAAACAACATACAAACCTCTTCAATTTGTATTCATGCCCTCATTCCGTTATTTTGACGAAAAATTCAACGGTGATCCATCGAAACCAAAATAGAAAGGAAGGGAGTGACTCTCCTTCTTTATTGTATAGTTGTGAACCGTGGTTACATTATCCATCGACAGATGAATGGGATCGAACTGGGGTCTTGTCAGCGGATACCACGGTGGTATAGTGGATAAGACACCTGCTGTGGAATGCGGGTGTAGTAGGTTCGAGTCCCACCCGTCAGAAAACACAGAGTATACTGTGTTTATCACACATTAGGGTAAAATCAACAATAAAGTAGTATTATTTTTTTAATATTGTTGTTTTTTTCCCCCAATGTTCTTTAATTCAACCTTTGACTCCATATCAGCGGTTACCACGGTGGTGTGGTTGCTGAGACATCTACGTTGGAACGCGGGGATCGTAGGTTCGAATCCCACCCAAGTAGAACGTTTGTATTTTTTGTCCGCAGCACTCTGCGGCGTGCGGCGACGGATCGTGTATCAAATACGTAAACATAACCCGTAGGATGAACATGAAGTAGCTGAACAACAGAATTAATATACAAATATAACATGGTTTGAGGTTGGACAGTCGATATTAGCTCCCCGAGATATTGGAAGCTGACAAACTAGTTCCCGAGACGAATCCGAGGGAACTAGTTTGTCAACTTCTAATACCGAGGGGAGCTGATATCGACTGTCCACCCGAAATAAACCATGTTATATTTGTATTACTATACCACATAAATATACAGTCCATTACAATAATGAGCTCGGGAAAACGCGAATTGACATTTACGTGTGCCGCCATCTTTTCATGTGTATGGAGCTAGGGCGATGTTCGCGCGTGCGTATTACACCCGTGCGACTGTTCCCCGATTGCTTCGTAAAGCGCATGCGTAGTAGACTAACGCATATGCGACAGTCTACTACGCATGCGTATTTACACTATGCGTGAATAATCGCGGGTGCTTGGTAAACAGCCAAAATAGCATCTGGCACGTGATGGTGAATGGACCAGTGATAATTCGGCTCTCGATCATGAATATGTATGAGGTATAGTAATATCAGATTTAGCCAACCATGCGCCCTCACTCGCCGGCATACCGAATAATAATTAATAAAACAATTGTCTTTCCATGGCACTATTTATTGAAACCTCCTACCCGATAAGAAAGCTGGTGAATGAGACGAAATTTACCTGGTACATGTTTGGGCACGAACCTAATCAGAGAGAGCAATGAATCACGGTAAAAGCCGTACTGAACCGGGTACCGCAATGGAACCTAAACTCTTGTCCTCGCTAAGCTTTAACACGATCGAACCACATCCGGTCGGTGTGCAGCAGATGGTTAACAATCTGAATCACTACACACTCTAGTTTAGGGCCTAAATAACCGAGATGAAAACCGTGTGTAAACCTGACAAATAAAATAAAAGCTGCCGTTGCTCACCAGAATAACTGTCCTTTCCGACAGGCTTCTGGATTGACCGACCATACCCTACCCGACCCGACCCGGATCGATTTGATTGATTGCAATGTCTGCCACGTTGATGTTATTGCAGCATGGCGATGTGGTTCAGTGATGTGGTTCGGCCAGAGATGACTTGCTTGTCCTTTAGCCAAGTTTCAAGCGGCCTGGCGCTGAAAAGCTTCAGTCACACGTTTCTGGAATGCGGTTGCGCGTACGGCATACCCTCTTTGTAAATGTTTAAATATGCTTGTATTCTTGACACGTTTATTCTTTTGGCTACTTGTGGTTCAAATATGAGATACATTTAGTAACTGTAGTGTTTACAAATTTCTTTCTTGTTTCCACCATTCAAATTCATGTTTTACTATACAAATCAACTTTGTTAAAAATGGAGTCTACCCAATGCAAATTGGAGACAAGACTATTGCTTCTTTTCTCCACTTTTTTCCTGATTTTTCACGAATGATTCACTTATTTTTTGTTTACGACATGAATAATTCTGGGGGATGATCCTATATATTATTTCCCATCCCCCCCCCAGAATTACACCCGTGGTTTTTACAAAACAAATAACATAAGCTACCCCACAGTGTCTCGTAAGTAGCCATTGTTTCATTTTTTCCCCTCGGGAAAATATAACAATATTGGTGAAACAATAAAATAAACGACATGCATCAATTTACTGCCATCAACACCTTTTTTCAGCTATGGAGACTCCCAGTACTCGGTACCTTTATTTGTAAACCAGTCATTACCATTATCTGTTCACATCAAATCTATAACTTGATACTTGATCCATACTGTCAACACTGAACTCATCAATGTCTCATCCTGGTTCAATTGTAATATTCGTTGAATTTCAATAAAACAAAGAGCATTTTCTTCAGTACTTCTTTTCGCTAGAATGTTGATGCAATCAAGTATTGTCTATCGAAATTATATTTTGATTTCATTTTCTTTATATTAGATTTAACGACACAAGGTAACAAGATATATTTACACATCAGTTGTTTAAGGTATATCTGGATACAAAACATATATTATTTATTTAAAGTGTTGTTTTTCAAGAGAACATTTATATAATTTGTTTTCAACTAACTTACAATTCGTCCGATACTGTAACACTTTATATATACACCAGTATGCCACCGATATAGATATATATATCGATGTGTTGTCTATCGAAATGTTGTCACATATGAACAAACTTGCACACAGAACAATTGATTGCCTACAGATTGCATCAATTTAAATCCAGCAGGATTATATTCAATTACATTAACGTTTGACGATATACCGTAATGAGCTAAACATTTTCATTGATATGTTGTTTAATTTATAATATTTTGAACCAAACATGTCATCATACCGCGGTTGTCTTAAATATTGTGTTCAAATATCAATTAAACGCATGTCACTACGTAGCACTTTTCAATGGAGGGCAGTGTGTCAACAACCATTTGTTGTGAATGTTGATGCACACAAGTGTTGTAGATATAAATTCCGTTGTGGTATTACAAGGGCATGCCTGCTTGTAGGAATATCTCAGAATATTAATGAATATATAGAAAAAAAATTGATAGTCGATATTGATATTATTGGTAGTCGATTGCAACTGTCTAAATTAACTATACCAGACTTAACAGTGGGTGGCTGTTCTATCACACCATCCTTGCAAGTTTGCAACTTAGGTTGCTGGTTTGACTCCAATTTGACTATGAACAAGCAAATTACAAAAACTTGCTCAACTGCGTTTTATCATATCCATAATATTAGAAGAATCAGGAAATACTTATCAAGAGAGGTGCTAGTTGTGCTGGTTCATGCATTCATTACTAGTCGTCTCGATTACTGTAACAGCTTATTTTATGGTCTTCCAAATTCGCAATTATCTAAACTACAAAAGGTACAACATGCCACTGCTCGGCTTGTATGCGGTACACCACGGTGGAGTCATGTTATGCCCTTACTTTATCAGTTACACTGGCTGCCTGTACATTATCGTATTGAATTCAAAATTATTTTGTTGACATTTAAGGCCCTTCACCACCTTGCCCCAGATTATATTATTGATATGTTGCACGTTAAAGATAATTCCAGCTATTCTTTACGTTCCAATAACAGGTTACTTTTAAATTATCCTAAAGAAAAAATGAAAAAATCTACCGGAGACAAATCATTCTTACAGGCTGCGCCCACATTATGGAACAAATTGCCCTCAAATATCCAATTAATTCAGTCTCTGTCTGTCTTTAAGAAAGAGCTTAAGACTTTTCTTTTTAAACAAGCATTTGGTTAATTTATTTATTTGAAGTGTAACTTTGTTGTTTTTACATCTTTTGACTTAATGTATTAATCTGTTTGTTTTACTATTATGTGCTAGTTTTAAGATTGTAATGCGCTTTTGTACATTTTTATGGGAAAATGCGCACAATAAATTCATTATTATTATTATTATAGTCTAACATACCACAAACTCACTTATTTGTGAACAATTTCAATATAGATGAAACTAGCCACCCATTATTTTTGAATGAATTTACGTCTAACGGCGAAACAAAATCAAAGGTTTTTGATTGCCGATTAAAATATTTGTTAAGCGTTTCCACTATTTCCACTTTAACAACACAGCGTGATGAACTAAATATTTCACAGTTATTTTATGAAGCTTCGTTCATTTATTCCACCTATATCTCTATCTACTCACCCATTCCTGTTTTCTTGATTTTGATTATCTGTAAAGGATGGCAATAAATATTTATGAAGTACAATTGCATTATTGTGCACCAGGACGCGAGATAAAAGGAATGGGAGACTTTAGCACTGAAGATTGAATAGCATCAAACCTATAGCTGGTCCCACTGTTGAGTTTTCAACAATTATAACTATTTCAACAAAATTCATTGTGGAAGGAAAAGAGGAAACAAAGATTTAAGAGGTATGCCGAAAATCGGGGAAAAAGTGTATGTTAGTAATGTGGATCTTGCTAGCAAGTGTCGAACCGATATTAGATAAACAATCACTAATGTGTCGGCCATATCAGAGGGTTGGAAGTAGTCTGCTGGTCATTAATGAAGTTATCAGGCAGATAAACTGCAACACTTACGCTCTAGGAAACGGGAACCAACCACAACTTATTTTTGACAGAATTTACGGATGACGGAGAAACAAAATTAGATCACTGCAAAAAGAATGATAAACTTGAATTAAATAAAAAGACTTAGAGACAGGTATATTGATCTTGTTTCGTCTTAGGTTATCGTACATCACGTGATCTGTACAGCATTGGTGAATGTCATTAACTGAGGTGAAATAGGATGAGAAGATGCGGGGAAGGAGGTTGTTTGAATATTTTGTGCATAATGATACCGTTGTATTTTGTAAACTCCCAATGCTATACCTTACCTTGAAAAACTTGATATATCACTGCCGGATTAGTTTGTAATTGATATGAATGTGTCAAGTTTCTTGGCTTATTTATTGACTGAAAAATCTCGTGGAAAAATCATGTTGATTTCCTGTGTAAAAAAATTCTCAAAATATTGGTGTGATTAACAGAATTAAAATCTTTCCCCCCATCTGTATTAGTTTGTCTATATAATATATACGTTAATTCTGTCTTATATAAATTATGGTATACTTGCCTGGGGCAGCTGCTCCTACAGCCTTTTCAACAGACTTTTTCTACTTCAAAAAAGGCCTTTATGATTAATTCATTTTGTGGACTCCTCTGCTCGTTTTGTTAAATGTAGGACTTTAAAAATATATGATAATTATTGGCATCAGCTTGGGTCCCTTATGTATCAATTGTTACATACACACAAACCACAATCTGTGCGTGACCGCGTGTTGACCCCAAAGGGGGCGGGATTATGTTTACGGTTTATGAATAGAACGTTCTGGAAGTTTCTTTTGGAAAATGATGTAATTTTCAGAAATTTCTAGAAGTGAAGTGAAGAAGAAATCTCTAGTATTTCCTAGAAGGGATTAAAAACTAAAAATACGAGCTGGTAGAGAATTTTAAGCAGGACTTGAGCAAACCAAGACTTCGGTAAACAGGACTTGATGAGACTATATCGATACTTCAGTGTACACCCACTAGGACCTGTGATGTCGCTTACGATTCGTCTGTGTAGTGTTTTGAGAAAGTTCGTCTTGACCGAGTGAAGTGTCTGAGAGCTGAATTTAATTCCGGAAGAGACATTTTGTTAACTAAATCTACAGTTCAGTATTTTTGGGATTTCTTCTTTCTCATATTTTTGTCACGGTAGTCGACTTGCGTCCCCGTGGTTTCGTCTATGTCCGGCCGTTTGTAGGAGGTAAATTCGCCCCACGTCCAGCTCTATTAACACCGTGTCAGAGAACTGTTTTTGTGTCGTTTTCGCTGGAGCCTGCTCAGTCCTCGCCCGTAAGATCTTATTATTTAGTGTAAGATCTTTTCTTAATGTACACTCGTTTACCTTAATCATTGTACGATTGTTAAACCCATCGATATTTGGAATGGTTGATATTTTCATTATTAAATCACTTTGTTTCTTTGTTCTTTATATCAGTGTGACCTTGTTTGATTTCTTTGTTGCATCTGAGAAAATTCAGGCTTTTTGAGTAATTTGCATCCACCTATAGTTTGAAGATTTTCGGATCGTAACACAACCCCTTTTTAATACTTTACCCCTTTCCATTAGCTCAATTTTACTCGAAATATTGATAAACAAACTCACTTTACTCGGCAAACCTTTCAATACCATCTCCCCTCCACTAAAAATTCATTTGCTAAAAAAAGTATTAAATATGAGGGACCGAAGCTGTAGAATTCCTTAAGTAGTTTATTGAGTTCCAAAAACATTTCACTTTTTAAACGCTCTTACAAATCTGTTCTACTAAGTATGTATTCAGATTCCATCTAGAGTACAAGTGTGTCCAGTATACACCTTTAAGTAAATGTTTGTTCATTCCTTACTTGATTGTCGCATATAGTACTTTGTTAGTGTTATTTTGTCCTTTGTCTGTGTCGTCATTTGTGTCTCCCGACGCAAGAATTTCACCAATCTATAAGAATATAATCCCTGCAGTGCATGGTCGCAATATAATCACACTAACACATGGTGGGACTAAATCATTTAGTACATTTGAATAGCGTGTTAAACGTTCATATAGGGCTACACAATATCTTCTCAAATGGTGTAAACAGTCTTATTGAGTCCCTCTAGACCCAAGAAAACAAGTTCAAGCCAAATATAAAGTTTTATATGGGTGCCAGCCCACAATCCCTTCCAAAAAAAAGTTACCCAAAACCAATTGTTTTGCACATTGTTTGCACTGCTGACATTCTACAGAGAAACCAAGAGATTCTATTTGTCTGGCCATTCTAATACCCACAACCAGACCTCAAAATAAACATCTCAGGTTGCTGGAATGTCTGAGCAAAGACAGCAAGTGACAGGATGAGTGATTACATTGGGATTAGTGCAGTGACATCAATGGATGACATCTGTACAGTTTCAATGGGTTGTCTGCTGGCGGGGGGGGGGGGGGCCTTACTTTGAAAGCTGCATACCGGGTCAATGGTTCACCCCAGGTTGAAATTTGTTTACCATGTTATCAGGCACTGTATCAATAGAGAACTTATGCAAAGTGGCTGAATTTGAGTTTTCAATGACGTAGTAAACAACAATTGTTTACAAAGGTACTAAATGAAACAGCACCATGCACCAATAAAACAGCCTATCGTTGCTAACTGGGATATTCGATCTTAACCATTAGACGTTTTTGGACTGCATTGCACAGCGGGTATTAGCATGGGTGTCCATAAGTGAGGGGAAGGGCGGGTCCAGGATTTGGCCATATGGGGGCACACCCTGGGTTGCACAGCCTACCCCGCTTTTAGACATTATATTTGGGGATTTTTTGTTTCTTAATTTGCCAACTCAACCGGCGACGATTTATTTGTGTAATTATGTATTTGTTTATTTGTATTTTTGGGTATTTAGTGTTTGTTTGTCTGTTTTGTTTTGTTTTTGAGGTTTGAATTTTGGATGCAAGATGCTCAGTAGTGCATTCTGAGTGCTTTATGACGACTTATTTTACCGGGATGCCAAAAAAAAAACATTAAAAAATAAAACTGTGGCATACTTATCAGGTGGGAAATGAATGCTTCTCAATAATTGGCCTCAAATTTAAACCGATCGACGGCAATGGATGAGAAAACTTAGTGATCTGTCCAAGATGGTAAATTCGTGGCGGAGCGTCTGCTGTATATAGCATTCAGGGTCACGACAAATTGCTCTGGATGATTTGTGGTGCATTCTGAGCGCATTATTAACAATTTCGGTGTTGCAAAAACAAGGGGGACATTAGAAAAAGTGTGGGGGACATGTCCCACCGATCGACACCCATGGGTGTTATCGGCACATTTGTTGGTGTTTATGAAACGGCACACTTTTATCATAAGCTTATTGGAGAAATGTGTTCCTCTGCACTTTTTTTGCAGACGACACTACCATTATATGTTCCCATCCCAACCATACCTACCGTCAACACTGATCTCACCAATGTCTCATCCTGGTTCAAATGTAATAATCGTTGAATCTCAATAAAACAAAGAGCGTGTTCTTCAGTAAATAACAGTCCTTATTCTAGCTCTCTCTATATTGGATGTTATACCTACAACAATGAGGTCCAGTTTACAACATTCTTTGAATAGGTATTATTTAAGATGAAAAAGTTTGTTATTGTCTTCCTCTATCTATATTATTATCCATATACAACATTTAAATCATTCCTTATCTTAACTATTGTAATATTGTTTGGGCTCGTTCTAACAACTCTCTACTACCTATTAAAAAAATGGCCATCAGAATATGCACCCTGCTCCTTTTTTCTCTCTACACTGAGCATATTAACACACATTGATAGGCCTGTTAATAAACTGCGTACTGGGATCTTCATGTACAAGTATACTGACCAACTTCTTCCTCAAGATGTTTTCTTCCTATTTTACTGCGGTCTATGATATTCATGGGTATTCCACCAGATCACAACACAATCTCTTTCTGCCGTTCACTCCCACATACTACTTTATGAACATTGTTTAAATTTTACGGGCCACGCCTCTGGAATGGACAGAATGGTGAAAACAGAGTCAGTTGTGGGGCGCTTTAAAGCTTCTTATACAAAGAACATCTATGCTGTTATTATGTAATTGTAATTGTTGGCCAGTGACACTTTATTTTATGTTGTTTATCTCAATTTGAGTATAGCCTCTGGCTAATAATTTTTGAGTGAAAATTTTGACTTTTTCTGTGAAATCTTCCTCATTGTTGGTATTTCTAGCATATCGGAGAGTTTCTCAGTTCATAAATGCTTTGAACACATGGGATAAGATTTTGTGCAGAAACTGGTGTTTCTGTAGGTTTGGTGTACACCTTTGTGTCTCAGATGCCAGTTTCACGGAAGCGTTTTACTTTGAAAATAGTTTAAGTCAAGATAATCGATTGATGTTTTCGAGGCCTCCTATGTGAATTTTACAGATGGGTGCATCTGATTCATTGTGCTAATGAGATTTTTGAAATATTTAATCCGCCACTATAAATGACTAGTATCTATACAGTGTCACCAAAAACAATATTATCAGCCTGTTGTAGGATTTAATTTGTGAGATCATGCAATGTTATGTCACAAATTTCTGGACTGGCTGTTGAGCCCATTGCACAACCGATTTTTTGGTGGTAGAAATTATTTACAAATTGGACACAATTTCTGTTGAGTATTAGTTCCAGATGTATTTCCGGATGTATTCGGAAGGTGGTTTGTTTTTATGGATGGTTGTTTTGGTCGAGGGCATTGCATACACAGTTTATTGCCTCGGTATGGCGGATTTTTGTGTACATTGAAACATCAATACTTGTGATAAGTACATCTTATCCTTGGAGTTTTCGCACTATGTCTGCTGCACGCACATATGTAGGTTGGGCGGTTATCATTGGGAATAGAAAATGATCTACAAATTCTGAGATTTTGACTCGAACATCCACTTATTATGGTCTTCCAACAAATGGTGTTGCAGTTTCGGTAGAAAGCTTGGATTGAGATATGCCAGAGTGTGTTTGTCGACATGGTTGTTGTTTCGCATTTCGGTTAGGACATTATGAACAGGTTATTGGAGATGTTTGTACCCATGAGTCACATCCGACTCTCGTTTCACATAATTCAGTCACGAAACTTGCCAGTTTTGAATATATTTGCATTTTAATTATGGCCTATGAAAATAGTGCCCTCTTTTGGTCATTCGAAGAGAACTGTGTACATTTCAATGGGGACTTTTGTATAATGTGAGTAGCTGACATGGGTTATGTTCATGTCATAGATGTCAAATCGTTCCATTGGGGGTCCGGGTGGGTTTGGTGAAGAGGTGTTCAAAATTTGAAGCAATATCTGATGATTTTATTGTCAAAAATCACATTACCAGGATTGACTGCTCACTGCATGTCTGATGCTCCAATCCCCTTTCTTTCACCCTTACTCCCAGAGTAAGCTCCAATTGGGTTGGGGCGTTCCCCTTTAATCCAATTCAATTCAATTCGACATTTATTCCATATTGACATCCTCACTGACAATTTATATAATATATAATTTTTCCGTAGAAATTAATATATATGAGTTTACAATGTGTATAATGCATATAATTTAGCTACAAACTTTCCCTAGAACGTAGCTTTGGATGATCTATTTTTTCAAATTTTTGGCAAATGAAACAACAGTAGTACACTCTTTTAAACCAGTTTCCAATGACACCACGTTGGAATGGACTGTTTAAAAAAAAGTTATATTATGTCTCACAAATATATCACCTTTAGACGAACTACGTGTTCTGCATGAGTGAACAGAAGAATTAAACGAAAATGAGTGATTACAATTTTGTGGAAGTATGTTGTGAGCATACTTGTACATAAATACACCCAGTCGGTGGTGATACAGATCATTCAGTTTCAGAATATTAAGTTTGGCAAATAAAGGAGTGGTATGATCAAGACAACCTGCATTATTTACAATACGAACAGCTTTCTTCTGTAATTTTAAAAGTTTGTTGATACCATGTATAGCTGATGATCCCCTAAAGGTAAGTAGACCATAATTCAGGTATGAAAGAATAAAGGAATTATATAGTGTTAAAAGAATATGTCTAGGTACAAAGTGCTTCAAACGGTTCAATAACACCATTTGTTTTGAAATATTGCTACATAATACCTCAATATGATTATTCCAGGTGAGATGTTCGTCTATACAAAGTCCAAGAAAAATAGTAGTCTTGACTTGTTTTAGTTCAGTACCATCAAAACTGAGGGAGACTGTGGCCTGATATTTATGTTGCCGTGGACAAAAAATAATGTAGTTGGTCTTAAGCAAGTTAATCGATAATTTGTTTGAAATAAGCCATCTACTTATTTTAACAAGTTCAACATTGACATTCTGAATGGCTGTATCTACATTATGGTGATTGTAAATTAAAATAGTATCATCTACAAATAAACAAAAAGACATAACATCAGAGGAACTACAAATATCATTGACATAAATAATAAACAATAACGGACCTAAAACACTGCCTTGAGGGACTCCACAAGTAATGGAGTAGTATGGTAGATGGGGGTCCCAGGACACCTTCCAAAAAAATCATTTTCTCTGGGTACCTATAGGGGATTTTAACAAAGTTGCAAAACAGACTTACTGTTTTTAAACAAATTCTCTGGGTACCTATAGGGGGGGAGGGTTAAGCAGAAAACCAAACACTTCACGTTTTTTTTTAATTTATTTTTTCCTTTTTTATTTTCTAAATATATATTGATTAGAGGGAATGGAACGAGAAACAGCGCCCTACGTAAGAGTGTCTGGTACTAAACAATATTGATCAAAATGGACATTGGAACAGTTACAAGATTTTGTGAAAGAACATAGATCACCCAGTAGATTTGGAGAAATACCAATACGTATATTTCCAAACAGCAAGGGTAAAATTAATAAACGCGTTTATTACGAATATGTGAACAATTATTTAAAACAACAAAAACCAAAACCATTGTATAAATGCAATTTAACCGAATTGAAAGAGCGTATAAATGTTGAAAATATTGAGCTACGTCAACGCGGCTCGGGTAAAAGAGAGCAGTTGATAAAAAAAGACTACATCGACGCTATTAAAAGGTTTTACGGGCAAGAAGCAGACTTGAGATTTAACCCACCGATTGATGGTGGAAGATATTTGCGCGAACGAAGAATGGTCGTTCCACCGAATCACAGCAAAGAAAAAGATTTAAACATTTTTTCACAAGCGGTAAAACCAAAGATTATTGCCAAGTTACGCGAAGACTTGAAAAAATTTAACGCGTGCAAGTTTATGATATATATACGAATTAAATTACTTAAAGAAAGACAAAATGGTTCGTTCGATGAAGCCGAACCAAATTGTCATAACAATAAACAAATTGTTTTATTAGAATTTGACAACATCGAAAATGTACTTGATAATGTTTTTTCACAAATTGCTGAAGCTTTAGAAAAATATACGAGAGAGGGTAGCGGGTGGGAAATAGATCGTATCGTCGATATGAACTTTAGAATTAGCAAGTATCAACCTTTGAGAGGTGGTAGTTATATAGAGCTATGCGACTATATAAAAAATAAAACAGCATGCATCAACGTAAAAAACAACGACGATAATTGTTTGCGATGGGCGCTGCGCAGCGCTCTTTTTCCTGTGAAAATTCATCCAGAAAGAACGAGTAAATATTCAACGCCGATTAATCAGATCAAGTTAGTAGAAAAACAAAACAATATAGCGATAAACGTTTTTGGTTGCGAGTCAAAAACGATACTAGTTTACAAACTTAGCAAACAACCCGCGGAACTAGATCGCATAAATTTACTATTGATTCATAAAGAAGAAGAAAATGGTGTTAGATCTCACTACGTTTGGATTAAAAACATGAATAAGATACTTTTTGATCAAACGAAACATAAAGAACGTAAACATTTTTGTTTGAGATGTTTACAAGGTTTTTCGACAGAAACGTTTCTCGAAAATCACGTAGAAATGTGTAAGGGAATAGACGACAGACCAACAAAAATCGTTTTGCCGGAAAAGCATAAAAACGATAAGGTTAAATTTATAAATGTTCATAAAACGATGAAAGTTCCATTCGTAATATACGCCGATTTTGAAAGCATTATTAAAAAGATTGTTGATGAAAACTCTACCAACACTAAAAAACTACAAGAACACGTCGTTTGCGGTTATTCATACGTCGTCGTGCGATGCGACGGTGTGACTAGCGCCCCCTGTACGTACAGGGGAGAAGATGCGGCTAAACACTTTTTAAACGAGTTAGAAAAAGAATCAAGAACTATCAACGAAATATTTAAAAACCCTCTTAAAATAATAATGACGGAAGAAGATGTAGAAGATTACAACTCTGCGAGCGAGTGTTGGATATGTGAAAAGGCATTTTTTGAATGTGATGATGCAAAGTTTGCGAGAGTACGCGATCATTGTCACATTACCGGAAAATATCGAGGCGCGGCGCACAACTGTTGCAATTTAAAACTGAGTTTAAAACCAGACAAAACTTTTATTCCGGTTTGTATTTCATAATTTACGAGGCTACGATTCTCATCTCATTATGCAGGCTGCGGGTAAAACGAAAGGAAATTTAACGTGTATCGCAAACAATATCGAAAAGTATATTTCTTTTAGTATTAATCAACTACGGTTTATAGACAGCGCTCAATTTTTATTGGCGTCGTTGGATAAACTCGTAAAATCAAACGATTCTTTTCCAATTACAATCAAACTTGAACCAGATTTAGAAAAGTGTAATCTGTTAAAAAGCAAGGGTATTTATCCTTACGAGTACATGGATAGTTTCGAAAAATTCAAAGAAACTCAACTTCCTCCGATTGAATATGTTTATAGTAGTCTAAACGATAGTCGCATTACTGAAGAACAATACGAGCACGCAAAGAACGTTTTCAACAGGTTTGATTGTAAAAACTTGGGTGATTATCACGATTTATACGTGCGTACGGATACTTGCTTATTGGCGGATGTATTTGAAAACTTTCGCGTTACTTGTATACGAGAGTACGGTTTGGATCCGGCTAATTATTATACGAGTCCCGGGCTAAGTTGGGACGCTTTATTAAAACATTCTAAACAAACTTTAGATTTGTTTACAGATACTGACATGCATTTATTTATAGAGAGGGGTATTAGAGGAGGAACGTGTATGGTGAGTAAACGATACGCTAAAGCAAACAATAAATACTTACAAGATTACGACTAATCGAAACCATCGAGTTACATTAGGTATTTAGACGCGAACAATTTATACGGTTACGCGATGAGTCAACCTTTACCGACGGGTAATTTTAAATGGATGACTAATAAACAAATTGACAAACTCGAGAGCGAGGGATTTAAAAACAATAAAGGATACATTTTAGAAGTCGATTTAGAATATCCCAAAGATTTACACGATTCTCATAACGCGTTTCCACTCGCGCCAGAGTCGTTAAAAGTGCCGAAAGAATGGATGAGTGACTATCAAAAAGGGTTGCTAAAAGACAAACCGGCTCCAAACGTTGTAAAATTAGTTCCAAATTTATACGAAAAAAAACCTACGTAGTTCATTATCGTAATTTGCGATTGTATTTACAACTAGGTATGAAACTAACTAAAATTCATCGCGTTTTAGAATTTGACGAATCGTGTTGGATGAAATCGTACATCGATAAAAACACTCAACTCAGAAAACTCGCGACGAGCGATTTTGAAAAAGATTTGTTTAAACTTATGAATAATTCAGTTTTTGGTAAAACGATGGAAAATGTACGAAATCGCATTAACGTAAATTTGAAGCGATTAAACGACGAAAAATCAAACGATCAAATTCGCGCGCTCATTGCGAAACCAAATTTTGCCGAGGCTAGGATTTTCGATAACGAACTAGTAGCGATTCACATGCATAAAAAGCAACTCGTTCTCAACCGCCCGGTTTACGTAGGAATGAGCATACTGGATTTATCTAAGCATTTGATGTATGATTTTTATTACAATCATTTGAAACAAAACTACAGCAGTGATTGTGAGTTAATCTACACGGATACAGATAGCTTGTTACTCGAAATTAAAACTAAAGACGTGTATAAAGATTTGTGTAAAAACAAATCTCTATACGACTTTTCAAATTACAAACAACAACATTTGTTACATTCTGAAGCAAATAAAAAAGTGATCGGTAAAATGAAAGACGAGTGCGCGGGAACTCTAATTTGTGAAGTTGTTTGTTTGAGACCAAAATGTATTCGATACTTTTATCAGACGAAAAACAAATTAGAAAAGCTAAAGGAGTTAAAAAACAAGTTTTAGAACAACAAATTAAACACGACCGATATAAACAAGTTTTATCTCTTAAAAATACTCTACATCACCCTATGAGTTTTATTAGGCACGAAAAACATAGATTATATACAACGCGAGTAAATAAAATATCGCTATCTCCTCTAGACACAAAGAAACACATTTTAGAAAACGGAATAGACACTCGCGCTTACGGTCATTACAACCTCAACGTTTAACGCGCAATTACGATCGTTTAACAATAGGGGGATTTTGTGTATCTCGAGGGATAATTTGTAATTCTTCTCTTACAAAACTACGAGCGGGACCTCCTTCTAAATAATACAATATGGGTTGATTCACAGCTTTTATCGTTTTAGATATTCTATATACTGCTATACTCCATATAGGATCTGTCGCGCGGCGTCTCGTATCTTTTTCAACTTCACCGGCTGCGTATAAATACCGAACTACAGCGTTGTTTGGGATTCTTTGTTTTACTGCTTGCGCTTAGCGCGGGTGAGGCTGGATTTTGCTCGACAGAGCTCAATTTAATCGCGTCTTTAGGTTTCAAATTAATTAGTCGAGTTGTCTCATTATTTAATGAGTAGCGGTAATCTTTTAACCCATTCTCTATTTATCTTTTCAGTCGCTATTTCTTTAGCGTATTGATGAGAAAATAATATTTCTGCTAACATTCTATTAAATCGCTCTACTATACCCTGCGCTCTATGATTACCAGCTTCGCTTCTTTGAATTTTTACATTATGTTTACTCATTGTTACATTAACGCTACTCATAAATTCTTTTCCAGGATCGACTTGCAGAATTTTAGGCCAAGAAAGCAAACTACGTTGATAAATTTTCTCAAACGCGTTACCGACTTGAACGGCGGTTTTATCTGTTAACGGTTCCGCTTCTTTATACCTACTCGCTTCATCTACAATTGTCAACGCGTACTTGTACGTCTTTTTATTTATAATATCGTGCGGAAGAAACAATAAATCTGCTTGGTGAACCTCATTCGGTTTTTCAAACGCACTATTACTACTGGTTGGTCTTGGAATATATTTAGGAAAGGGTAAATAAATTTGCCACAGCGCTTGCTTTTTTATCCACTGTGAAACTGTTTTTGTATTCACCTTTGTTTCTTTAGCTAATTTATTAATTGCATCTAGACCTTTGTAATATCCTCTTACGCTATAATAAGCGTTTTGTAACTTTCTCTCATCCATTTTTAATATGTATAAATATATTTTATTCAGAATTCATAACATTACTCGGCAAAATTCCTTGTTTAACTAACCACATTTGTGTAACACCACCCGCGGCAACGACCGTAGTGAGTTTTAACAGATCTTTTATATCTAATTTTCCTAAATCGGCCGGTTTTATTTTAAATATCTTTTCACCGAGTATGCTGTATAAAACGACTAAAAGAGTCATAACGGCGCTGTGATAAGTTGAATTGGCTATTGTTTTCGTGTCCATATTTATATTAGTTAAATATAATAATTTTTTGCTATTCCATTTCCAAAACGGTGTTTTTTTTCGTTGGCGATGCAACTTTGCTATCTACTCCATCATTCCATCCATCTCTGTCTTTAGGATTAGCGAGCTTTTCGTTAGAGCCGCTTAAAAAGTAGTAAACGCTTAAACCCCCAACGAACAAAGCAATAGCGATATAGTAGTAGTTGTTGGAGGTTGTTGTTTCGCTCGTTGGTGTTTGTAACGTTACGCTTTTCGTTAACGTGTGTTGAGCACCTTTTTTTAATTCTTGTTTTTTATTTTTATTAAGTTCGGCGAGTTTTTTACCAGCCGCGAATCTGTTTGGGTTTTTTGGTTTAGTCGGTGGTTTTGTTACTACCCTCGTTGGCTCGTTTGGTACAACTTGCGTCTGTTTCGGTTGTGCATTCGCTTCCATCGCTTTTATTATCTATACAAGATTCTTCTTTTCTTTTTAAATGTTTTACCGTAATTAGAGTTGCACTGAGCGGCGCAACTAACATACCGTACTTGTAGTATATTTCGCACGCTACGGTACTAAGCATGCTCGAAATGAATGGATCTTTTTCTAAATCTGTAATTAATTTACCTTCATTATCAATTTCAAAACTATAACCATATAGATCAACGCGATTTAAACCGAGTCCTAATAGTTTAACGTACAACGTTAGAATGGCGCTGCCTAAACTTTGCGTTATATCACGACCCAATTTGGTTTCGTATTGTGTGTGTAATGCATCACGCTCTTCCGTAGACAATGACTCAATATCGTTAACGCTTAGTTCTTTGCCGAAAAACTTTTTAGAATCTCCTCCCGCTACAACCGATAAAAGACGTTTATCTCGTAGCTTTTGTTTTAACATCTGCGTGTCATCGCTTATATTAACACCTGCAGACGTAGAGTTTAGCATATATGGATTTTCAGATAATATTTTAGCAACTTCTTCCATTTATTATAAGTTTTTATAGAAAAATCCGTTAAATAAATAAAAAAAATCTAAAAACCAATCAGTAACGTGTAAAGCTCGTTGCTTTTGTTTTAACAACAATATGTATGGGTAACTTATGAGCAATTGCTGAGTAACCTATGAACCTATGAGCAATTACTAACAACGACCTAGTCACGTATTTCATAACCGGTAGGTTGATCTGTTTTTAAAATCAATTTGCGGTGTTTAACTTGTTTTAATTTTTCATGAATTTCCCTTCTCAACTCTTTCGTCGGTACGACATCATTTTCTCTCAAACAATTCTCGTACGAGTCTCTATCTTTACAATAAAATAAACACACCCATTTGAGTTGTTCTCTAAAATCTTTTAATACGCTATTATATTTTTGTGAAATAATCCAACAGCTGTTTTTAACGTGCCTTCCGCTAAAAGCGAGGTTGGTAATCATACATTTATTATTCTCGTTGTATTTTTTATAATGCAACTGTTTGTTTGCGCTACAATCATCAATAATAAACAACGTTTCATCTCCTTTGAGGATATTACTATATATTTCTATCGCTTTGTTTAACGTATAATTTTTTAAATCGTCAACGAGTACTCGCTCGTCGTTCCAAATCCATTTTCTATTTTGATAAGTTTCGTTGTCACCGATAGTGGGACATAATATAACGATCCTTTCAAAATGATTTAAATATTCTTTTTGTAACGAGTCTAAAACAAATTCGGTTTTTCCGCATCCCGTTTGACCACAAATTAACGCGGCGTGTGGATATTTAGGCAACATTTTCTTTTAATATTAGTATTAATAATCAACAGATTCAAAACGTCCGTTTCTTATGTTTAGTTGCGCGTCCATGATAATAAAATTATACATGTTTAGTTCGCCCGCAGATTCAGCTTCTTTTTCAATTTGAATGGTTATTCCTTCGCTCAAGTGTTGTACTCGTCTTCCGCTTCCGTGTAATTTATTGTCGGTGGTAGTTCTTAAATTTAAAAATAAACCGTATCGATTTAAATAATATTGCGATTGTTTGATGTGAGCTAATTCTAGAGCTTGTACGACTTGAATAGCGTGTTGTTTTCTCGAATCGCCGAAATATTTTGAAATTTCTTCCCAATGTTGATACCTTTGCATTCCGTGCGCGTATAGTTGATTGGGAACGCCTTCGATCGTAATCGAAACTTTATCGATTTTCGGATTATAAAACTTGTTGCACTCTTGTATGTTGGGTTCTTTAAACAAAAACAATATTCCTTTCATACTTTTTGCTGGAGTATTTAAATTTATATTCCACGTCGTATCGCGTTTGTTTAACGGAGTCACGCTCTGTCTCAGTACGCGATCAAACAATATACTCAACCGGTTACTATATTGATTTTTAATCGTTCGAGCGAGTTCCGGCATATGAACGACCTCATATTCTAAAGAAATTCCGCTTATGATATATTTTGCGTTATCGTCGGTGCTTTTGATGACGCTAGAAAATGTATTAAACACAAGTTCGTAAGTCAATCGATCTCCGATGCCCGACTGATAATAAGGTTGATGATCGGTCAACAGTTCAAAATCTAGCGGAATGCAATATCTATTTTCATACGTATCCGCGATAGCTTTATCTTTTCCGTCGTTTGCCGCTGGATCTTTATCACTGGCGTTTATTCTTAATTTAGTCGCGTTTAAAGTACCAATTCCTTGATACGCTAAATTTTCGCGTTGATCTTTGGTCAACCATTCGTCTTTAAAACAATTGAACACATCCGCGTCGTCCAAACTAAATATTTCATTTCCTTCCATTTTAATAATTATATGTTTTACGATGACTCTGCCGATGTTTTGTACCAACGTTCTATTTTCATCATCCGCCGAAACGAGTTCTATGTTGAAAGCTAATCGAGTTGTATTGGGGACGATAACGTCGTTCACTCCTAAATTTGGAAAACGAACCGTCAACAATTGATTTTCGGTAATGGTGCTCGGATTGTTTGTAATGACGACTTTTTGACGCATTCCTTTCACACCTTTAGGTTCTCTTATTCTTCTGTATGGATCCAGCACATCTCCGTACGTATTATTAGCCATATTTTATACTAGTAAAATATAATAATTGTATATTAAAATTGTATCTATAGCGATGATGGTTGGAGGCGCGTTAGTCAACGCGTTAGCGTTTACTGGAACAAATTTTTTATTCAGCGGGGGTGGTCGACAAGAACAAAAAAGACACGATTTAGCGATAGAACAACTTTCTAAAGCCAGAGAAGAATTTAGTAAAAAGCGATTAAAATATCTAGATTACCGGTATTTAAACGAAAAAATACAAAAAGAATCGAGCGCGATAAGAACGTTCAACAGCATCGATGAAGCGATGAATGAATATTATGATGTAAGTGGTACGCGAATAAATGTACCGCTAAATTTACGCTACGAACCGCAACTAGAAGATTTTTACGTTCCTAGCGAAGAACAACAAACGCGAGAGATTGTATTAATTTTGATTGGCATGAGTCTAGCAGGTTACGCGAGTTATAAATTATTTAAAAAAGATAAAAAGTAATTATAAAATGGCGCAAGGAGGGAAAGATATAATGGTGGCGGATCCTTTATTACAAAATCTTGATGATGATGTAGACTTGGATGAAACGTTTGACGGTGAATATAATATTATAAGCCAAGAAGAATATAATACGTCTTTAGCGAGACAACTAGAAGAACAAAAAAGTAGAGATGCATTAGAAAGATTACCCGATGCTGTTATAAAATTAAGATCATCGAATAGTGAACGAGTTGATGACTTTTATAGAATAGTAAAAGAACAGGGCTGGAAACTAAACAAAATACCAAATTGGGAACATTTTCAAGTAACGAAAGAGGGTATATTTTATAACTCGGGTGAACAAAAAAGAGTAAGGTTGACGTATGCAAAATAAAACAAAACCTTTCTTACGTTAAATTCGATAGCCAATGAAGCGGCCAAAGCCGGCTATAGCCAGGTTAGATTCATGAGAGAACAATTGGGTTTAAAAGAATGGAATAGTAAAACAAAAAAAATATCAAAAGAAATACAAGAAGAAGCGGATAACACTTTAAAAGAGCTAAAAAGTCCATCAGTTAGGAAAAAAAACAAGTCGAAAGTTACCAACACCACCATTATCACCAACTCCTGAACAAACAGATGCGCAAGATGATATCGAAATGAGTGATCTACGAACAAACAAAGCTATAAATGCGATTGAAGATTATATTGGAGTTCTCTCTTTAAAAGCAACGACTCGTGAGGAAATGAACATATATCGTGAAATAGTACGGTAGGTTACGTCGATATTATGAAAACGACGCGAGGACACAAATTAAAATTTGAAGCTGATTTATCAATGCGAAAAAAAGAATTAACTGAAACTAGAGAACGAATCGCTAATAACGATGTAGGAGATGAAAATGCGGCACAACAACTTACACAACGAGAGCAAGAATTAATAGACGTAATATCAGCAATTAAAAAAGAAATTGCCAAGTTTGATGAAAAGAGTAGTAGTCAACTCAATAGAATAAGAGAAACGTTGTATAGAATAAAAAATATAGATAAAACGTTGGGTGAAATAATAAAAACTTTATTTAGAGAACAAGGCGTAACGATCGCTTTAATCATCGAATCGATTGGTAATGCCGTAAATTCAGTTTTACCAAAACCTATACTTCCAACCCCAAAACCTATACCGCCTACGCCAAAACCCATACCACCAACGCCTAAACCAACGCCCGCACCACCCAAACCGAGCGGTAATGTAAAAGAGTGGATACAAAAAACATTACAAAATCTAGCGAATGTATTATCTAAACTATCAACGAAAGCTTTAGCCGCTTTACCGGCTATTATAGGATCGATAGTAAGTTGGTTATTTAAAACAGCTTCAAAAGTAGTGTCGTGGACGGCACAACATTTGTGGTTAGCGCTAAGTGGGGTTGGAGTACTAGTTTTAACATATATGCAATAAACGCTAAAATAACAATTCGTAAATCATAACGCCGAGCGTGGTTAAAACGGTGAAACCAATAATCAAAGCAGTGTTTTCTTCTTCGTGGTTATCGCTAGCAAGAACGTCTTCTGTTGGAGCCTCGGCAAAGCTGTCTTTGTGTTTAGCGACCAACTCCGTTGTTGTTGATTGTAAAGGTAAAATAGGAGGAATAGTGGGTTCTGAATTTGTATCTAAATTTGAACGTAGAGATAAATCGCTCGTCGCGATCAACATATTATTATTATATCCCGCGTACGTGCCTATTCGTAAATTCATATCACTCGGCATCATGTATACATTTTCTCCGAGACAAAAGTTTAATTGAGAACGAGCGTTTTGTAAAACATCTTGATATCGTTGAATACTAGATTGTAAATCTACTGGAGTATCAATCTCAGCTTCAGTTATATTTATAAATTCACGCTGCGCGTCTAAACCGACGCCAGATGTGAGAAACCCACTTTTAACTCGCGCTTGAGCTCCCAATAACGCGTAAACATAAGTTCTTATAGAGTCGTTTATGCGTTGCGTGCCAACATCCGTAAAACCTCGCGCTGACTTTATAGTTAATATAAACTTTGTCCACGCCATTTTAACGCGCGGTGATTGAGAAATGTATTCAACGACGTACGAACCACCTATATCGTTGACGCTATTTACTAAATTTAAATCAACGTTTTCTTTATCAAAATCCATCCTTTTCTCACGCCTATGTTGTAAATTTGAATTGTCGTAGTTGTTTCCCGGCACCATAATGTAGCCGAAAATGTTATGATAATAAGCCGTTCCCAATCTGTTTGAATTTAAATCTACTCGTTGTTTCCAATCGTCGTTAATCGCTAAATGAAATTCATTACATAGTCTATTGTACGCGCTTACGTCTATATTGTTGGCGAACGCGTCAACAAAGTTTGAAGAAGATGTAGGACATCTAAGTTCTTTGAGCAATCGTCTAATTTGATAATAGACGTGAAATAAAAAAAAAACTACGAATCATCATATTTGAATGATTCAAATGATCGTAACCCACGCCGCATCTCGTCGTAGCGCAATACGTCGCAAAATTTATTTGATTTTGATAAAATTTCAGCGGGTTTGAATGCCAATCGTTTAAGACGTCGTTGCTAACAACGTGAGGTAACGTATATTTTTGAAATATGTTAACGAACGTTGCACTAAACGACTCTGTTTCGCTGACGTAAATTTTTAGACTCGTTAAATCGCCGGCGTTAAAAAAAGGAGGCGCCTTAAAATTTCCAGTTTACTTGTACGGATACGTAAAATTACTCTTGAAAGCTAATGGAAACGTCATTTATTATAATAACTTTTAATAATAAAATGATGATGTTTCATACCATTGAAATTGAAATTGAGAAAGAAGGTGTGTCGGTTCAATTAAACAACGCTATCGATAATCGTGATGGTAATTTATACATGTCATTAAAAAGCGTAAACATTTGGGTAGGATATTACAACGTACGTAAACAAGAAAGAATGATTTATCGTACATCAACGTTAGATGATGTTATAAAATTTCTCGAACCGGGTCTTTACAACATTAACGAAATTATAGACTCTTTATAAAAAAATGAGTCTTGGATAAAGTTTTCGATTAATTATATGACGGGTGCTTACACGCTAAAGTTGGACGATGATACAAAATCTATTAAATTTACAGCTGGGTTAGCTAATTTACTCGGGCTTCACAGCGAATTTCTAACTGTGGGGGAATATAGTAAAAGGATTAATGTACAACCTTTAAACAAATTATACATTCATTGCGATCAAATTTCTACGACCGATAATGTTTACAACGGCAAACCTTCTACCATCATAAACGTTTTTCCTTTGCAAGATAAATCATTCGGAGAAAGTATGTACATGGAATACAAAAATCCATTACTTAAAAAATTAAAGATTGGTACTTTTAACGAATTAAGTTTTCAAATTAAAGATTCAAAGGGTAGAGATGTACATAATCACGGTTTTCCAATTATTTTAAATATAGAAATACTATAAATAAATGGCGAGTATTTACGGACCTAGTCGTACGAGCGGCGTTGTCGCTGCCACCGGTGGTGCAAGCGGAGCGAGCGGTGGAGCATCGCCTAGCGAAATTTACGAACATCACGGATATCTAAACAGAGATGACATTTTACAAATAACTATTCTCATCGAAAAATATAACGTTGTATTCGGATGGCACGATGTTTTTAAACAACCGTTTTTTATGTTTAACATTTCACCCACGTACTGTAGTATTTTTACACAATTTATAAAAACCAATAGTTTTGCTACGCACGCAGTAACGCGTGATTACGCACCCAACCTTTATCACATTCCTTCTCCAGAACGAAATGAAAAATTTCATTTTATCGACAATGAAACGCAGCATCTCAAGTACGAAATGTGTTTTAAAATGCGTGGTGTTCAAACAGTTTTTGTAGAGGCGACTTTTTTCGGTTCGCTAAATTCAAAAATCTGTTTCAATATTAAAATTAAAAGTTTACCGTTAAATTAATGATTTTATACTATAAATATGGCGAGCATTTACGGACCTAGTGGATATATCGATGATGCTTCAGAAATAAAAACGTTATATAAATTAGATACTAAATGTTGGTTAACTTGGACTGGTGAAAGGGGGCCGTTACTTGGTTCTTCAGTACCAATAACGCATTGCGCAACTTTTGTAAAAATAATTGATGGTAAAAACGTTTTTCAACTAGTTGAAAAACGTGATATTTCAGTGGATGATAATTATATCAATTTTTTTCCCACATTAGAAAGAAATTTTAGGTTTAATGTTAACGAAAGTAAATATATAGAATGCAGCATTTGCTTTAAAATAAACCAACCCAACTACAACATAATTTTTGTTATTCATTTAAAGTTTTTAGGCTCTTTGGAAGAGGGAGTCTGTTACGATATCAAAACTATTACTTTGCCGTTTAATTAAAAAATAATAATCTTTTTCTATTAATAAAAATGAGCGAATCGACTAATGTACTTTATCCGAATTTAACTGTTATAACAAATGACCCCGAATCGGAGCGCGCTAAAACATTCCGATTGCAAAAAATCGATGATATTCAAAAAGAATTACGAATTGAAATTAATGAACGCGAAGCCGCATATAAAAAATATAATAAAATCATCAACGCTTGTAACGTCGTAGAAACAATGGCTGAATTGGGGTGTATGGGAGCGGGAGCCATCGGAATAGCCAGTATCGCCACAACCATATCGTCGCCCGTGGGATACGCTTTAGAAGGTTTAGCTTTGGGGTTGGGTGGCGCAGCTTTCGCTCTCAGATATGCGAAAAATAAATTGTATAAGAAAGCTAAAAAACACGATGAAATACGAATTTTAGCATTGAGTAAACTCAACACGATCGAAAACCACGTTAGTAAAGCTATCGAAGACGGTTACAACAGTCAAGAAGAATTTGTACTCGTATGCGAAGAGCGAGATAAATATTACAAAATGAAAGAAAAAATACGTAATAAACTCGTTTCAACAACTATACCAGTTAAAACAGAGGTTAAAACTGATGATGTAAACGCAGAAACATTTTTTTTTATAGAAACACTTATGAGTTTAAAGTGAGCGTAAATAAAATATATTATAACCAAAAACTCGCTTCGCAAGAAGCGGAGCGAGTAACAATGTGTAGGCCACCGCCATACAATTTAAATGTTTAGCACAATGTTTATAATTAGTTCTACATGCCAAAAGATTTGAGATTTATCTGTTTCAATTAAACTCTGCAACTCACTATAATATAGATTAATGTAATACGTGTCTAAAGCGAGTTGAGTTATATACTCTTTTATACGCGCTAAATCTCTAGATTTAATTAACTCTGACGCTGGAACTAATTTTTCTCGCACGAGTATGATTAATTGTTGTGCGGGAAAATTTCTAATATAATATTCTAAGAGTATTAAATCTTGTGAATTTGTACAAAATGATTTTAAATCATCAATAAGCGAAAGTATACACGTTCGTAATAGTTCGCCCATATTGATATTACTCAACATTAATATTGTTCTCTATTAGCTCTACCATTACAAAATTAAACGAGCGTATAGCTTTTTTGTTCATTTGGTAAGAAGTTTTTACTGTTAATGCTCTTGCGCAGTTTGTGCATAAACCCGTCGATGTTTTTGTACCTTTTTTGCACCTTTTACACTCGACCGGTGAGATTTTTCCGCTTTTAATTTTAAACTGATGAAAAGCGCAATAGTTTACGTTAGGTGAGCTACGCACGCAACATTTGTACATTTTACCAATTATTAACCATCTGCAAGGAACGATTATTTTGTCCATACTATTTTATTATTAAACTAGATAATATTTTTCGTTTTTATAACTCTATACGTTCATTTTTCTTCCTCGTTCTGTTTTTCAAAACTCCAGTCTTTTATAAAAGCTGAAATT
Organism: Zoroaster sp. YZ-2022; assembly: GCA_029582265.1. NCBI lineage: Eukaryota > Metazoa > Echinodermata > Asteroidea > Forcipulatida > Zoroasteridae > Zoroaster > Zoroaster sp. YZ-2022. The sequence goes on along the minus strand of CM055818.1, from coordinate 24,847,222 downwards.
TTTCCTAAATCGCCTACTAACGCAGCAATTTGTAATGGAACTTTTCGTTTAGGCGCGTAAAATTGTATTTGTTTGCAATAAAGGCGACATTTTTAATAAAGCGCTAAATAAAGTTGACTCAAAAGCAGCCGAATAAGTAAGCAGCTGCTTTTCATCCACATCACCCAATTCTAAAGATGTACCGTAAAGACTATCGTCGTCGCTTAAAAAGCTAATGTAATCTAAATTGCGCATGTTAATGTTAATTGTTACGTTTGCTTGCAACATTTTTTTAACTTTTAAAAAATCGCTACTTTCAACTATGTAAGGATAGTTATAATCACAATCAGTGAAGAGTTCAATTGTTTCTGCGTTAACGAACTTATTAATAGTTACGTTGTTAGTTTCTCGTTTTTTTGCACCACATACTTCAACCGTGGATGTTTCGATATACAATCGTCCATTTTTTACATAAACAGTTATTGGAACTTTTCGTTTAATACTGCGTGTTATTTTTTGCAAAAGTTTTAAATTTATCGTAAATTCAATTGGGTTTTCGCATTTAAATTCAAAAAGTTTTCTCTGTTTAGAGTTATATCTACTAATATTCTTTTCGATAAATCTGTCTCGCGACAATAAAATCCCGTTTCATCTACCTTAACATTAGCTTTTGTTTTGATACCTATTAAAATGTCGATTAACATTTTAAATGTGTAACCCATTTTGATTTTAAAATAAAAATCGTACTCGTACTCTTTATTATTTTTTGATGCACCATCGTATTTTAAAAAATTGGAAAAATCTAATATTTCACGTTTTATGTTGTCGTCCCAAACTGGGAGTGTTTGTATTTCACACGCTTTCGGTTTAGGTTTTGGCTCATATTCTTTAGTATTTTCGTTGTATTTAAAAAAAATTGAAAAATCTAATATTTCACGTTTTATGTTGTCGTTTTCACAAACTGGTGGTGTTAGTATTTCGTACGCTGGTTTTTCAAACGTTTCTTCGTATTGACTATTAGATACCTTTACGTAGGGCGCTGTTTCTCGTTCCATTCCGTCTAATCAATATATATTTAGAAAATATAAAAGGAAAAAATAAATTTAAAAAAACGTGAAGTGTTTGGTTTTCTGCTTAAACCCCCCCCCCCCCCTATAGGTACCCAGAGAATTTGTTTAAAAACAGTAAGTCTGTTTTGCAACTTTGTTAAAATCCCCTATAGGTACCCAGAGAAAATGATTTTTTGGAAGGTGTCCTGGGACCCCAATCTACCATACTACTAATGGGCTTTTCTAAAGAGATGTTAGAATTATAAGAAACAAATTGACTTCTATTTGATACATAACTCCTGAACCAGTCCAAGGCCGGCCCTCGCACACCATAATGCTCTAACTTATTTAAAAGGATATCATGATTTACAGTGTCGAAGGCCTTGGACAGGTGCAGGAAAATACCAACAGAAAACTGCTTGTTCTCAAAGGCGTCAATAATTTTATTAATTACATCAAGAACAGCAAGCTCTATTGAGACAATAGACCATGCTTGTTTACAAATGAAATTAAGCGGCTGAACATAAGCTTTTCGAATACTTTAGAAAATACAGGTAAAATTGAAATAGGTCTATAATTAATTAAATTATGTCTATTACCACCTTTGTGTATAGGAACCACTTTACCAATTTTCAAGCCATCAGGAAAAACACCCTGGGAAATTGACTGATTAAAAAGTAAAGCAAGTGGTACAGCGAGAGCATTCCTGGCTTTTTTATGACAAAGTTACTCAAACCGTCCCAGCCTGGGGCTTTACCCGTAGGGCTTTATTGATTATGTTAACAATGTCTGCTTGCGTAACAGGATTCAAAAATAAAGAATTAGAGCACCTGTCTCTAAAGGCCCTGTCACACCATGGCGTATGGCCTGAACGTATACCGACGTATACACAAAAATAGCTCGAAAATTGTCAGAGTCCAAGAACGTCCAACTTCCCAACGAATTGCATCTGAAAAGTCGACATCGGTGTTGGAATGGACGTATCCATAGCGTATCCATACCGTATTTAACGTATACATAGCGTATGACTAACGTATTGATAGCGTATCACTAACTGATAACAAACTTATGACAGCGTATCACAGCGTATGCGAGCGTATGACCAACGTATGCTTAACGTATTCGTAGCGTATGTCTGCCATGCTCTCTGATGATGATGGGTTGATGATGTGTTGATGTGTTCAGCACGACAGACCATGAAGAAGTGAGGATGAGTTACTCAAGGGACCCATATATATACTCAAACCCCCCCCCCCATAAGTTCCCAAAACGCCGAATGCACGCTAGCTGTACGGCACATACGCTAGCTGTACTGTAGAAACACGTTATATACGTTGCACGATCGCCAGGCATAAGTTGTGCATAAGGTGGATACGTCAGAATACGTCGAGACTCGTTGGAGATACGTCAGGCATAGGTTAGACATACGGCACACATACGTTATCAACTCGTTATCACTACGTTGGCTGTACGTTTCCCCGTCAGCCGACGTACATCAACGTATACCAACTTACGAGTAACGTACCTCTAACGTATGTCAGCGTATGTCAACGTATGTCTAACGTACCACGAACTTACCGGGAACTTATGCAGAAGGTATTAAGCACACGTTGAGTACGCCGAGAAATTTTGAACATGCTCAATAATTTTTCGCGGGCTCGACGTGTTCCAAATTTTCACAGCGTATCACAGCGTACTCTTAACGTAAACGACGTATCCCCAACTTACCCCTAACTTATATCAGCGTACACCAACGTATACCAACGTATTTTCGATATTTCGCATACGTTGGCATACGTTCAGGCCATACGCCATGGTGTGACAGGGCCTTAAGAAAGGAGTGATAGGAACAATGAGACAATGGAAGGTTACTGGCTATCCTATTTCCAATGTTTACAAAGTAGTCGTTAAAACTGTTAACAATGCTGTTTGGATCATCAATATTTACACCGTTATGGACAAAATAAGATGGATCATTAGTATTAGACTTAGGTGGGGTGCCATGGTCGAGCGGTTTAGTGCATCTGATGGCTGCGTCGTCAGAGTGTGTGGGTTCGAAGCCTTGCTGCGACCATGGTGCTTGTGTCCTTGAGCAAGACACTTTACCATAGTTGCTGCGAGGGCCAAATTGAACCCAGCCACTGGGGGGGTGTACAAGCCAGTGCATGCTTAGTGCCGGTCCCAAGCCCGGATAAATGAGAGGGTTGCGTCAGGAAGGGCATCCGGCGTAAAACCTGTGCCAAATCAAATATGCGGATCATGATCCGCTGTGGCGACCCCTAACGGGAGCAGCCGAAAGAGGACTTAGATTTATTCAGTAAAGAATTAATAAGTCTCCAGGTGCCTTTGATATTATTCCTTTCACTATTAAATTTGTGATACAAATAATTATTTTTAATCAAGCCAGTTAGAATATTTTTATACTGAGTGTATACGAGCTTATTGTAAGATGTTGGGTTGTCGAGATGTTTTCTATACAGATTGTTCCTTCTAATACAATTATACATTCCTTCAGTTAATTAACTAAGGTGACTTTTTCTTATCGATACGAGTATTAATCTTTTTCCTAGGAAAATGTTTATTGCAAGAGTGAAAAATATACTCAAAAAGAGGCTTTTTGTATTAAACAACTATGACTCATTAATCTATATTTTTTTCTTTACTGAATTCACTATTGGAATCTTCACTCTCAGGCGCTGGGGGGAGGTTTATCCAGTAGACAATATAATGTGTCCATCTGTCTATTTTCTAAGGCACGCATGTAGTCAAAGATGCAAAACTTGATCCTAGGGACTTGAGACTTACTGGTAGGCCTACATAAATCCTTGTTTGTACAATAAAACATTGTAACATAACAATAATTAGGCCCTACACCTGATTGGATTCAAATCTACAAATGCCAAACCCAACATTCCGAAACCCTATTAAGATATAAAAACATTAATATCAGCTTAACCCAAAGTGTGTCGTTAGTAGCTAGTGGAAATTGTTACAAACATTGGTGAACAAAAATAAATGGGCTGTAATGAGATGTTTTAATCTAGCTCCCGGTAGCAATAAACTGTGCATTTTCACATTTTCATGTTTGAACTGAGCGCATCAGAAACTATAGACTTGAGATCAAGCTATAGATTGACCGTATTTTGTGTGTAGGTACGGGCGCCGTTCGATATAGTGCACTGTGCAGTATACCTCGATCACATTGTATCATACTTGTTATTGGCAGCAGTGAATCACAATGAGAAAGAGGGTGCTTCCAAATCTAACGAATTCAATGAGTCTTTCAACGTTTGTACAAGGTCTATAGCAATTATGGAATACTGAAGATTTTGTTTCTTTTGGGGCTCTCTCATTGGCAATTCAAACGTAGGTGGGCTACGTTCTTGAATATATGAATAACCGATGCCTCACGACTTATTTACGTCTGTATATTAAGCCGAGCCTACGCGATCAATGCCGCACTTTGGGTCGCTATAAACAGGCAGACTGCGCGCAGTATACACACAAGCAGATACGGCTAATTACACAGATTTGATCTCAAGTCGATCTCTAGTCGACGAAGCATTTTTGGCGAGGTGTTATTAAATGTTAAATAAATCCTTTCTATATTTCAGGTACGTTTTATTTAATGTTATTGTAAGTACATTTATTCAGACATAGGTAGAAATTAATACAAAAAGTGAAATGATTTTGCCTCACACAAAGTTATTGGGAGGAATTGTATAGTTACCGAGGAGGTACGACGAAATGCGTTACTTTGAGCTAGTTATCACCGTACGTTGGAAAAGAACAACATCAGTGGAGGTACCTACCCAGATCATCCAGCATTTATTATGTCATAAATGTGCCAACGGGATCGTCGGTCTTAAACACTAATTAAATTAGAACCAACAAAATAGTTCCGACGGTTTCATTATTGTTTATTTACTTAACTCACTCACAATAACGTTTTGCCACATCAGAGAGTGTACAGCATACAGAACACCAAGCCGTCAGCCTGACAGCTACTGGCATTCAAAAGCTGCTCCCTGCGCTTATCCATGCTCCCGAATTAGTATGCACAATATTTATAGTATAGTCCAATCAGCGAAAAGATCCATAACATTAGCATATATTAACATTACATGTACATGTAATTACCATTTGCTAGAAACGGTTTCTTATCAATTACATAGTGCAACTGCAAATCTTAATTCTTAATTCTACTGGTATTCATTAAACCGCATAGGTGCTCGAAGGCAAACCAATCAACGATGACGCAATTACAGTGAGCATTAATATAACTCAATTATTAGAATTCAGCTTGACTCAACAGACTTGATCTTGATTTGACTTGGTCCAAACTCCAGAGATACTAAGTCAGTCAGGGTCTAGGGGATGATAATCCGAGATTAGAACAGAGACATGGATACGTCAAGAGACAAACCAGGTCGGCTCTCCAAAGCGATACCTAAAATAAAATAAGAACATAATAACCAGGCTACAAAGTGACTAATAATCAAAATAAAGACTATATAGAGGAGTGAATTTATACATCTTGAACTTTGCGGATACAAGTTTAAATCACAGAAGAGAGTATAAACCTGGAGGATAAACTTACAATACAAAATATAGTAAGCTTACTTGTACCAAAAGAGAAAAACACAAATGAGGCTACAGAGAGTGATGAAATCATTCAAACGATAATATAGTTCGAAAGTAATCTGATAAACGTTTACTAAAAATCGAGAGGGCTTCGAGCATTATCTATCGCTATTGATTTTTGTGGAAACGTGTACAATTAAGCTTTCTTAGAAAACCTATTGAACGAAAGTTATACACTTATTTACGCACGTTTGATTTGATCACTGAATGAAAGTTCAACGAACTTCCTTCGTAAGTTTTACTCAAGACGTTTTTTGTTACTTAAAGGTACTTGCAACTACATAACAGAAACAATTTTAAACAAACCGTCAGTGTTTAAGTCCGCCTACTTGCTGTTGTCTAGCCACTTTATTCATTGTTTACTCAAAGTACTAGGCCTAAAAACTAATCTTCCGATGTTCACAAGGACCATTTTTCGATGGTGCCTTATATAAGACCAATTGAATAACACAATCCTCCAATAACCAAATCGTTTAAACTGGCTCAAAATGTAGAGAGTACATAACCCTTTCAACCCCATTGTGCCATATTTGCTCAATATTGCATATCGCTTGGGTACCGTGGTGTTCTTTTGGCACGCAAAAACAACTCTCGTTTGTTCCCGGTGTGCCCCAGTGGCACATTGGTAACACATGTTGTAGCGAAATGTCAATAGCGTCCTCAATTGACCAGCGCTTTCTGATTGCCTGAAAAAGTACGCCCGCGAGCTTTTGCGTGCTACTGCTTTATATTGTCATGGACGCCGATCAAAGTGCACATATTTTGGAAGAAATCTTCGCAGATAGTAGGTCAGACATGTCTTCTGACGAGGATTCTACACCGGAGTCGGAAGATAGTGAAGAGGAATGCGTCCCTACATCATCATCTTCATCGGAATAGCCAAACTGCCGGTCTGGTTGGTGTGAAACTAACGCATACACGAGGAAACACATGGTGCAATTCAGTGGAAACAGGGGAACTACTGAAGATTTGAGTAACTGTACACCTTTCCAAATTTTTCAACTGTACTTATGTCAAGCGACCTGGGAGCTGATGGTGACGGAAACAAATCGATATGCAGAACAAACTTTACCTGCAAACCCAACCAATAGTCAGCCTGCTTGGACTCCAACTAATATTCCCGAAATGATGGCATTCGTGGAATTATTACTTTGCATGGGCATCAACAAAAGGCCTTGATACAGCTAGACTTGGTTCCAAGTCTGTGATCGTGTTTTTGTGTCTGCCTGAAGCCAATACGGCTCTGTAGTATCGCATTAACGCCCTCCTGTGCATTAACCTCCGACATTAACCTTCGATCACAGACTTGGGAATGTTGTTCGTCGGTTTGTACACACCCTATTGCGAATTAGTCCAAAAGTGAACGGAACAATCTGACTGGTCCGAAAGTCTTTCATAACATAATATTCAAACTAAAACTTCTACATGCAGTTAGTTGGAGGAGACGTACTCAACGATTCCATTTAAACTGTAGGTAAGACGTTTTTTGTAGAGAAGGAATTATGTATTTTATTTTGTGCTTTTTTACAACTCTAAGATCTCATTAAATTTACCTATCATTTCAAATACTATTTACTTACCAAGCACTATACAAATTTAATATCGAATGAATATTACAGAAATAATTTTAAGCGAGTGTAACCTGTTCGTAATAGACGCGGCCTACAAGGTTTTGTGGCCTCCAGATTGGCCATCTCTCTAGCATCCGTATTATTATGTACATTTTAGCTATGAAACATGAATATCCCACAAACACAAGATGGTCTGAGATCGCGAGTTAGGGCTGTGATAGCCAGAAGGGGTAAAAGCGGTTTGCGTGGCTGATGCAGACAAAAATAACCGCGATCTCAGACTTGAATTCAAGTCTACGATACAGCATGCACTGGTCCATGTCAGATGTCCTTCGAAGTCCGGTATATCCGTCATTTATGTCCCGCAACAGATTCACCGCAATCCTTAGATTGTTTCATCTAGCCAACAACAGAGTTCAAGTAGACAGCCCTTCCGACAAACTGGCAAAACTTCGCCCTTTACTCGACATTGTACTGCCAACCTTTCTTAAAATATACAGCCCGGGACGAAACCTCTCACCGAAGTTTAAAGGACGACTGATCTTTAAGAAGTACTTACCGCGAAAGGGCAACAAGTGGGGACTGAAATGCTTCTCTTTAAATGAGTCCGAATCCGGTCATACGGCCAAGCACAGCAACAGATCAACCCTCCACTGTGCATGCTGCAACCATGGCAACACACCATCCATCCGTCCGTCCTTCATGCACCAGGCCAGGTTGTCTTGTATCTAGTGAAAGGACTGGAACACAAGGGGCATGTCATCTTTATGGATAATTGGTACAATAGCCCAGCTCTGGTCTTCAAGTTATCACAGCTAGGATTTGCAGTATATACAAGCATAAACTCAAAATGTTGATTCATATTTATTGACAACTTGTCTAGTCTTATTTGTTTTATTTAACTTCCAGTTTAACCAAATTAATAAAACGACGCAGATGCGGAATGGGTATAATACGCTGCTTTACCTTTCCCATCGAATTTCATGCGACTTACATAAATTCGTAAAGACAATGGTTTATTGTTCTGTAGTGTTCTTCCAATGAGGTTGGCTGGCCAGTTTGTTTGACAAATGGGCATCGATCAGTGGCGGAAGGGGCACGTATCTAACTTTTTTAGAGGGTGGGGGACAGTATATCAAATGTCCATCAATTTTTGATGGCTCATAAATAAATTTAAAACAATAAATATATTAGCATATCCTGACTACTGAGGAGGAGGCTACCGTTTTTCTTGCAACACAAATATATTACTGAAGCGATCTGAATGCACCAAAAGCGTCCAAGGTCAAATTTTGTCGTAACTCTGAATGTTGTATTGAAGGCATGCCCCTGTTATTTTCTTTTCTTTTCTTTTACGTTATTTTATTTTATTTTTTACTGCAAGACATTTTTTACTCCCTAAATTGTTTTACACCCAAAATGATGTCTAAAAGCAGGATGAGGCTGTGCGACCCAAGATGCGCCCCCATTTTTGTTAAATCCTAGATCCGACACTGCCTTGTATCACAAGGTGATTGATGTATTCTCTCACTGTCTTGTTTTGTTACTATGTGGGCTTGACTAGTGTGATACATCCATGGGTAGAATTGCTTCTTTGTCGTTGAAGGAAGAAAGGGCTGAATGCCATAATCTATATGAAGCTTATAAACATAAGTATGGTATTGTATGAATACACCATTAGACGTTTTTGGACTGCATTGCACAAGTGGGTGTTGGCATGGGTGTCCATAGCTGCTGAGAAGTTAGGGGAGGGGCGGGTCCAGGATTTGGCCATATGGGGGCACAGCCTAACCCGCTTCTAGACATTATATTTGGGGCAAAACTTTTTCTTAATTTGCCGACTTAATATTAACCAGCGGCAATGTATTTGTGTAGTTATGTATTTGTTTATTTTTATTTTTAATTTTGTTATTTTTATTTGTTATGTATTTAGTGTTTGTTTGTCTGTTTTGTTTGGTTTTTGGGGTTGAATTTTGGATGCACGATGCTCAGTAGTGCATTCTGAGTGCTTTATGACGACTTAATTTACGGGGATGCAAAATAAAAACATTAAAAAATAAAACTGTGGCATACTTATCAGGATTTAGGGTATGCCTTTACAATTATTTAGTGCATTATTTTGGTATGGGCCATCAACAGTGGAGGAAAGTTATTGCCATTCCCCACTCTCAAAAGTGGGAAATGAATGCACTCAATAATTGGCCTCAAATTCAAACCGATCGACGGCAATGGATGAGAAAACGTAGTGATCTGTCCAAAATGTTAAATTCGTGGCGGAGGGGCCTGCTTTATAGCATTCAGGGTCACGACAAATTACTCTGGATGATCTGTGGTGCATTCTGAGCGCTTTATTAACAATGTTGATGTTGCAAAAACAGTGTCCCACCGATCGACACCCATGGGTGTTAGGCGGCACATTTGTTGTTGTTCTGGATACGCCACACTTTTATCGTAAGCTTATTGAGGAAACGTCTTCCTCAAGATGTTTTCTTCCTGTTTTACTGCAGTCTATGATATTCATGGATACTCCACCAGATCACAACACAATCTCTTTCTGCCGTTCACTCCCACATACTACATAATGAATATTTTGTAAATTGTATGGGCCACGCCTCTGGAACAGTATTGACAGAATGGTGAAAACTTGTCACTTGTGGGGCGCTTTAAAGCTTCTTATACAAAGAACATCTATGCTGTCCTTCTCTTTAAGCAACAAGTCACGATCCATTTGATCAGTTTCCGTAATATGTTATCCCTTGTTCATAATTTAAATATTCCTTTGCTGTCCTTAAGTCCGTTCGTCTGTCTGAATGACCTAGTTTAATGACCTTTAATTCGTCTGTCTTGTTCACCAAATCTCCCTACCCCTTACTTAAGCCATAGTTTTTTTTTAATATGCCTCCATAATTATTTGGGTACTTATTTTCTGATCAATTTACTGTTCTTGCATTGTTATATACATTTCTTTAATCTTGTACAATGATTTACTGTGTTTGTTTGTAAAATTTACCAATGTATACAAGATTTAATTCGATGTTTTAACACTACTTCGTTTCCCCATCTTAGATATCTTCAAAACAACAGCATCAGCACAATTGCCAATGGAGCATTTGATGGTCTATCACAGCTCCAGGAATTGTAAGTATATTCTTTCTTATACATTCCAATCACGCAGCATCAACATTGTTTTTTCATAACTGAATTTACGTCTGACGACGAAAATTCCACATTTTTACTATCAAAATATATTTATCCGTACTGAGAGAAATATGATGGTGCGATCCCATTCAGTGACACTTCATCCCTGTTGACATTTAGTGTTTCGTCTAGTTCTTAAAAACAAACAAATCATATGTGGTGGGAGTGAGTTTCTCAGTTGATCCTTTTGAATCTGTATTTGTGAGATTTTCTCAGATTAATTTCTCCCGAATGTTTTGAGCTTTTCTGAACAAAAGTTAGTTTTGGAAATATTTCCGAGAGTTGTTGGTTTTGTAGTATCAGATGTCAATGCTTGTTTACTGCTTATTTCACATCTTTGTGTTTTACGTTCGTTGAGAAGACGTGCGGTGCTTCTTTGTTTTGTTTGCCTTGTGGTAATTTGTGAATCAGTTTAGCTCGTTTGGCCAGTGACATTTTATTTTGTGTTGTTTATCTCAGTTTGAGTATAGCCTCTGGCTATTCATTTTTGAGAGAAAATGTTGACTTTTTCTGTGAAATCTTCCTCATTGTTGGTATTTCTAGCAAATTGGAGAGTTTCTCAGTAGATAAATGCTTTGAACACATTGGATGAGGTTTTGTGCAGAAACTGATATATTTCTGTAGGTTTGGTGTACACCTTTGTGTCTCGGATGCCACTTTCACGGAAACGTTTTCCTTTGACATTGGTTTAAATAAAGATAATCGATTGATGTTTTCGAGGCCTCCTATGTGAATTTTAGAGTTGGGTGCATGTGATTCATTGTGTTATGAGATTTTTGAAATATTCAAGTTCGCCACCAAAAATACAGCGTCACCAAAAACGATATTATCAGCCTGTTGTAGGATTTTATTTTCGAGATCATGTAATATTATGACACAAATTTCCGAACTGGTTGTTGAGCACAATTGTACAACCAATTATTTAGAAATTAGAAATTATTTACAAATTGGAAACTATTTCTGTTGAGTATTAGTTCCAGATGTATTCGGAAGGTGGTTTGTTGATGACATATGGATGGTTGGTTTGGTTGAGGGCATTGCATACACAGTTTATTGCCTCTGTTTGGCGGATTTGTGTGTACATTGAAACAACATCAATACTTGTGATAAGCACATCTTATCCTTGGAGTGTCCGCACTACGTCTGCTGTGTCACGGACATATGTAGGTTGGGCAGTTACTATTGGGAATAGAAAATGATCTACAAATTCTGAGATTTTGACTCGAACATGCACTTATTGGCCAAGGAAAAAATGGGTGCTCCAGAGCAATTTGGGCCAAACAGCATTGAACTTTAAGTAATATATGTTTTAAATGTACCATTTCACATTCAAGACGGAAAATACATGTAAAATGTGTGCCCTGTGTGAAAGAACAGATTTCAAACTTTCCAAATGTGTCAACTTTTTAAAGAACGGAACAATTAATCACAACATAACGATAATAAAAGACAGTAATCCCTTCGAGAAAACGCTCAAATCAACACAACTTTCCCAATTCCAGCGCGCGCTACTACCGATCTATAAATAGCTCACAATTGTCTCTTCGTGAAAACGCAAAAACTTACTTCGTCACCAATTTTTCCCCATAGCGTGCGTACATGTCGATAAATCCGCATAGTTTTGTACACGCACTGCAAGGACAAAACTCACGCGCGAGGCGTTTTCCGTTTTCACGAAGTGCCAATTGGGAGCTATTTATAGTTCTATAGTGGCGCGCGCTGCCTTTTCGTTTTCACGAAGGGACAATTACGAGCAAAATAAGCCGTTTCTAGCATTTTCACGAAGGGACAATTGTATTAATAAATCAATTACGCCATAAATAATCGTCTTGTTGTTGAATAACTTGTACATTTGAGAAGTTTGAAATCTGTACTTTAAAACAGTGCACACAATTAAGCAATATTCTCCGTTAATGATGGTGAAACTACAATTTCAAAAAGTGAGCAACTTAAAACTCGATTATCTCGAAACGTGTATTTTGTGCTGTGTGGCCCAATTTGCACTTGTACCCATGAACACCATGAATGAGTCACATAATTCAGAAGCCTCTATCAATAATAATTCAGTCACGAAACTTGCCAGTTTTGAATATATTTGCATCTTAATTATGACTTATGAAAACAGTGCCCTCTTTTGGTCATTCGAAGAGAACTGTGTACATTTCAACGGGGACTTTTGTATAATTTGAGAAGCTGACGTGGGCTATGTTCATGTCAAAGATGTCAAATGGTTCCAGTGGGGGTCAGGGTGGGTTTGGTGAAGAGTTGTTCAAGATTTGAAGCAGTATCTGATGATTTTATTGTAAAAGAATCACATTACCAAGATTGACTACTCACTGCATGTCATGCTCCAATCCCCTTTCTTTCACCCTTACTCCCAGGGTAAGCTCCACTGAATTCACTATTGGAATCTTCACTCTCGGGCTCTGGGGGAGGTTTATCCAGTAGACAATATAATGTCTCCATCTGTCTATTTTCCAAGGCACGCATGTAGTCAAAGATACAAGACTTGATCCTAGGGACTTGAGACTTACTAGTAGGCCTACATAAAGCCTTGTTTGTACAATAAAACACTGTAACATAACAATAATTAGGCCCTACACCTGATTGGATTCAAATCTACAAATACCAGACCCAACGTTCCGAAACCCTATTAAGATATAACAAAAACATAAATATTCGAGTTATTAACAACAATAACATCAGCTTACCCCAAAGTGTGTCGTTAGTAGCTGGTAGAAATTGTACAAACATTGGTGAACACGAATAAATGGGCTGTAATGAGATGTTTTAATCTAGCTCCCGGTAGCAATAAACTGTGCATGTTCACATTTTCATGTTTGAACTGAGCGCATCGGAAACTATAGACTTGAGATCAAGCGTTCTAGATTGGCCGTATTTTGTGTGTAGGTACTGGCGCCGTTCCGTATAGTGCACTGTGCAGTATACCTCGATCACGTTGTATTATACTTGTTATTGTCAGCAGTGAATCACAATGAGAAAGAGGGTGCGTCCAAATCTAACGAATTGAATGAGTCTTTCGACGTTTGTACACGGTCTATAGCAATTTCTTTGGAATATCGAGATTTTGTTTCTTTTGTAACTTTAGGGGCTCTCTCATTGGCCAACTCAAACGTAGGTGGGCTACGTTCTTTATATGAATAATCGATGGCTCACGACTTATTCACGTCTGTATATTAAGCCGAGCCTACGCGATCAATGCCGCATGTTGGGTAGCTATAAACAGGCAGACTGCGCGCAGTATACACACAAGCAGATGCGGCTAATTACACAGATTTGATCTCAAGTCGATGAGGCATTTTTGGCGATGCGTTATTAAATGTTAAATAAATCCTTTCTATCTTTCAGGTACGTTTTATTTAATGTTATTGTAAGTACATTTATTGAGACATAGGTAGAAATTAATACAAAAAGTGAATTGTGTTGTACTTATGGGACTACAATTATTTTGCCTCGCACAAAGTTAATGGGAGGAATTGTATAGTTACCGAGGAGGTACGACGAAATGCGTTATTTTGAGCTAGTTATCACCGGACGCTGGAACAACAAAATCAGTGGAAATACCCACCGAGATCATCCACCATTTATTATGTCCTAAATGTGACAACGGGATCGGCGGTCTTAACCTAAAACACTCATTAAACACTAATTAAATTAGAACTAACAAAATAGTTCCGACTATTTCATTATTGTTTATTTACTGAACTCACTCACAATATTTACGTTTTGCTACATCAGAGAGTGTACAGCATACAGAACACCAAGCCGTCAGCCTGACAGCTACTGACATTCAAAAGCTGCGCCCTGGCTTAAGAAATCCATGCTCCCGAATTAGTATGCACAATATTTATAGTATAGTCCAATCAGCGAAAAGATCATTAACATTAGCATATATTAACATTACATGTACATGTAATTACCATTTGCGAGAAACGGTTTCTTATCAATTACATAGTGCAACCGCAAATCTTAATTCTACTGGTATTCATATTTAGATAAAGATCGATCTTTGACTCTTACTGTTTTATAGGTGTCCCCCACACACAAAATAAATAAATAAATAAACCAACCAACCAACCAACCAACCAACCAACCAACCAACCAACCAACCGACCAACCAACCCAACCACCCACCCATCCACCAACCTACCTATCCACCTAATACGCCTCCAATACGCCTCTAATATCATCAATCTGGAAATAGACAATACATATATATATATATATATTATATTAAATGTCTACATCTGAAAATGTTTCACCATTCTGCTGTTTTAAGACACATGTCACAGGTATTCTCGAAGTTTCACGAGTCCTGCTAGGTTTGATTTGTTTGTTAAAGAACAATTGCGCGTAAATAAATATACACAGAAAGCGAATTTAGTTGATCCTCTTTTCTCAGGAAGAAATTAAGGTTATTCACTTTTCTCAAATCATGGGTAACTGTCAACAATGTATTGTCAGATGTCATCACTGAAATATAAATTACAGTTCACAAACTGACAACAAAGACAACGAGTACCAAATAATTGTTCAAAGATTACTGAATACAAAGTCAATACAATATTAATGCAAAACAAAAGCTTCTTCATAATCAATAAGAAGGTAATATAATATGCAATCATAAGCAATATCATCAGTAGTGTAAACTTATCCATGACGTATCAGTTAATAGAACAACCAAACGATTAGCTTGTAAAAGAAAACATGGAACTTAATCGAATTAATGAAATTTCATTACAAATTGAGTCATTGGAATGCTAGGAAGCAAAACCAAAAACAGTGAAATCTCTTATATCATACTACTGGACATATTGCGTATGCAAAGTTAAACCACATAAGTGCTCGGAAGCAAACCAATCAATGACACAATTACAGTGAGCATTAATATAACTCAATTATCAGAACTCAGCTTGACTCGATAGACTTGATCTTGATTTGACTATGTCCAAACTCCAGAGATAGCAAGTCAGTCAGGGTCTAGGGGATGATAATCCGAGATTAGAACAGAGACATGGATACGTGAAGAGACAAAGCAGGTCGGCTCTCCAAAGCGATACCTAAAACAGCACACTGTACTAACATAGCACAACACAAATGATGTGATAGAGTGATGAAATCATTCAAACAATAACTTAGTTTGGAAAGTTATTTGACAAACATTTACTAAACATCGAGAAGACTTTGATCTTAAATCAACCTTCAGATTTTATTTGCCTCTTATTTAAAATAAACTGTTAAAAAACTAACTCTAATTTAAATAGTGATAAAAATAAGTAAAAACCATAATCAAACATCCGTCGGTGATTTGGGATACTCGTTCAGAGGTGAACTGACAAACCAGAGTTGACTCATCATGGTAGCAAGGAAAACTTCATCAATAATCTCATTAAATGTAGGACTAATGCTGATGTACTAAATTTAGATTTAGTTCAATGTAACTGATACCGTGCAAAAGTGCAGTACATGAAACTAATAATAATAATAATACTAGTAATAATAATGTGTGGACTTATATAGCGCACGTATCCACCAACTGAGTGCTGCTCAAGGCGCATATTATTACCCCTGCATTCCTGAAACCATCTCAGCTCCCTGGGGAGTATACAGCTCAATTGCTGCCATTACAGCGCATAATAGGGCTAATCAACCAACTCTGCCCTCACAGGTAGCCATTTAACCCCTGGGTGGAGAGAAGCAATTATGGTTAAGTGTCTTGCTCAAGGACACAAGTGTCACGGCCGGGTTTCGAACCCACATTCTGCTGCTAACACCAGAACTTGAGTCCGGTAAGCTAGACCGCTCGGCCACGACACTCCATATAAACTGCCGCTTATGAGTTATTATTCCAAAAATAAAGGAATTCAAGTCTACTACACATACTTGCCCTGATATGGATACTAGGTTCTTGTACAAAATAACATAGGCCTATTCAATAGGGTTACTGGCACATATTAAATTAACTCTTGAGGATACTTATTTAGCCATAACGAGTAATAGGAAATATAGCTTGATCATTTGTGAATAATGATCAACATCAATAACTACGAAATGTTAAATAATGGGAAAAGTCAATTGTAACACCTACAACTATCGAGTTAGACAATCCTTATCCTCCCTGCAGAAATACATCTCCTATCAGATACACAAGAACATGATAACTAGTCTACAAAGTGACTAATAATCAAAATGTAGACTATATAGAGAAGTGAATTTATACATCTTGAACTTTGCGGATACAAGTTTAAATCACAGAAGAGAGTAACCTCGAGGATAAACAAACAATACAAAATATAGTGAGCTTACCTGTACCAAAAGAGAACAAGACAAATGAGGCTACAGAGAATGATGAAATCATTGAAACGATAACGTAGTTCGAAAGTAATCTGACTAACGTTTACTAAAAATCGAGAGGGCTAGGAGCATTAACTATGGCTTGTGATTTTTGGGCAACGTGTACAATTAAGCTTTCTCAGAATTGTTTTTTTCGACATCCGTAATCATTGAACGAAAGTTATACACTTATTTACGCACTTTGACCACTGAATGAAAGTTGAACCAACTTCCCACGTAAGTTGTATTCAAAACATTGTTTGTTACTTAAAGGTACTTGCAACTACATAACAGTGCTTTCCGAGTGTCTGTGAAAAAAAACTACACAGGCGACTCTGGCGGGATTCGAACCCACGACTCCCTGCTTACCAACCTATATGTACAGAGTACTTAATATTGGGTCATATCGGGCAAACTGGGCTCATTGCCTCGTGTTCTATCATTTTATGAACGATTAAATATCCACTGATGATAAGTAAAATAGTATTCAGGCAAATAGTATCCAGGCTATGAATTCTTATTCAAAGACGTATTCGTTGGTTAATATTACTCAGATGTACCAAGTTTATTGTTTTTATATTCAAAGAAGCTTTCATTGTTTACATTCATGCTCAAAGCATAGATCTACGGCTAATAGTATTGGGGGTTTGCGTTATTATTCATAGCAGATTTCGTTGATTAATATTATTCAGGTATAGCAAGTTTCTTGTTATTCAACAAACATAATGTTGGTTATAATTACATATATGTTTGATTAGCAAAACAGAGATCGATGGCTAACACTATTCAGGCTATGAGTGTTTATTCAAAGCAGAGTTCATTGGTTAATATTATCCAGGCGTACCGTGTTTTTCGTTATTTAAATACAATTTCGTTGGTTAATACTATTCATGGGTAGAACTTGTAGCTTTGCATGGTGAGGAGGATAAGTAAGAGTAATTGCGGTGACACAATGTGAAATGCTCAATTGAGTACGGTAGTAATTAGTTCTGAAAAGAGCTGGAGGTACAACTCGACGTTTCGATCAGTATGCTCTGATCGTCCTCTGTTAGACGTGCAAAAGTGCACGTATTATTTATTTATTTATTTATTGGCCTTATACTGAAACAATAATTATATACATCACCTTATCTTACTTGAACATAATATTTAGTTCAAGGATGGACCTTGGCATGAAAAATAATATTAGACAGTTTAATAACATACGGATGTCATCAAAGCTCAGTGATTGTGTTTTTAATAAAGGAGAGATAAAGCGCATTAATCAAGAGGTATTCGTAACAATAATCAAATCATATTTTCAAACTGTCCTAGAGATGGAAAAGTGGGCAAAGTTTGGGCCTAACCTCTGCCTCCTCGAAATTCTGACAAATGAGCTTATTTAATAGAATTTATGTTTATTGAACAAATAAGCAGTACGATAGAAATAACATATTATTTTGATTTCTCAAAAACTTTTTACTTAGAATTTATATTACCAGAGACTATTTCATTTTTATTAGATATCGTCACCGTTTTCAGGAAGGGACAATTTTGACAACAAACACAATTTCTTAAAGTTGGATTTCTTCGACATTCATAATTACTTTATTGAAATCTACAATCCCACAAAGTTCTAAAACTCGTTATACTCAGATCACAAAAGGCAAAGTGGCATAACTGTTTGACTTTCCACAAGGTGAACCAAATTATAACCCATTTGCAAGGAGCTTAATACCGAACACAGGGCAAACCAGCTAAAACAAACACAGATACAAACAAAACTAGGTCATGGACTACCTCGTCCATTAAACACCAAATTATGAACTACCTCGTCCATAATGTTAAAAAAGTTTTGAATTACAAACCATTTGTTAAAACATTTTGTTTAAAACTCATGTTGGAATTCACGATAGGACATAATAGCCACTGCGAAACAGTAGGGCACTATTGTTAGGCAATTTCCCAAATCTTTCGTACTTAAAAATAGAAGTACGTAAAATTACTTAACCTGCTAATGAAACTAAAACTACATGTTATTGGTGACATATACGTACCATTGTAGTCTATGAAAAGACTTGAGCCTGGTCCATCGACCTTGCACCCATATTTGCCTTAATTAAACAGAATGCGTGATAACCAATTGATGCTACGCTGTGCTTGTAAATAATTCCACTGCATTGATCAACTGTTCGTGAAGGGGGACACGCCATAAACATGTGCAAAAAACTCTAGGCTCTCAAGTAAATCTAACCTAACCCCAGTAGAAATGCGCACCCTTTGATGGGGTTCCGTGATCAAGCAATTAGCTGCTCTAAAAAAGGCGCGTCCTAGACTTGATTTCAAGTCTGAGAAAATGGTTATTTTTGTCTGCATCAGCCACGCAAAACGCCGTTTACCCCTACTGGCTATCACAGCCCTAACTCGCGATCTCAGACTTGACCCTCTCGTGTTTGTGGGATATTCATGTTTCATAGCTAAAATTTACATAATAATACGAATGCTAGAGAGATGGCCAATCAGGAGGCCACAAAAACCTTGTAGGCCGCGTATATTACTATTATAAAATTATTTCTGTAATATTCATTCGATATTAAATTTGTATAGTGCGTGGTACGTAAATCGTATTTGAAATATATAGCTAGGTAAATTTAATAAGATCTTAGAGTTGTAAAAAAGCAGAAAATAAAATACATAATTCCTTCTCTAAAAAACGTCTTACCTACAGTTTAAATGGAATCGTTGAGTACATCTCCTCCAACTGCATGTAGAAGGTTTAATTTGCATATTCATATTATGGAAGGCTTTTGCAGTTTCCGACCAATCAGATTGTTCCGTCCACTTTTGGACTAATTCGCAATAGGGTGTGTACAAACCGATGAACAACATTCCCAAGTCTGTAATCGAAGGTTAATGTAGGAGGTTAATACACAAGAGGGCGCTATTTAATGCGATACTGTATTGGCTTCAGGCAGACAAAAAACCACGATCACAGACTTGGAACCAAGTCTAGGCGCGTCCTGGCAAAAAAGCTTCACAGACAAACCAAAGAACCCACAATTATTGAACTTGATCAACAAAAGTGATTGAACATTTTCTGATTGAAAATCATCTAGTTGATATTTAACAAATGGTGAATGAATAAATACTTGACCTGAAACTGTACAAAGGTGATAAACAGTACAGAATGTGTCAGAAACAAGAAATTGAATAGCCCATAAACATTTTTCAAAAAGAATATTCCACCAAACCCTTCCCATACATAACTAGTCTTGGTTCAAGACTGTGTTTGTATGTTTTTGATAAACGATCCGACGGCGCTACACGAAAGCCACCATCACGAACCACTACAATCACAAATCGCTAACACACAAGAACCGCATCAAACATGTGGGCTGCGGTTGCATTTCAAATTGACGCATACGAAGTGGTTTCCCCCCGTTTTAGGGGGGAGATGAATACGAAGTTCCAAAGACTGTGTTTGATAGCGGTTCAAGTGTAGTAGCAGTTCGTGATTGTAGCGTTTCGTGTAGCGCCATCGTGCGACGTGCGGCGTGCGGCGACGGATCGTGTATCAAAAACGTACAAACACAGTTTTGACTAATACATAACCCGTAAGGTGAACATGAAGTAGTTGAAAAACAGAATTAATATCAGATTTAGCCAACCATGCGCCCTCACTCGCCGGCATACCGAAGAGTAATTAATAAAACAATTGTCTTTCCATGGCACTAATGAAACCTCCTACCGGATAAGAAAGCTGGTGAATGAGACGAAATTCACCTGGTACATGTTTGGGCACGAACCTAATCAGAGAGAGCAATGAATCATGGTAAAAGCCGTACTGAACAGGGGACCGCAATGGAACCTAAACTCTTGTCCTCGCTAAGCTTTAACACGATCGAGCCACATGCGGTCGGTGCGCTGCAGATGGTTAACAATCTGAATCACTTCACACTAAATAACTGAGATGAAAACCGTGTGTAAACCATAAAATAAAAACTGCCGTTGCTCACCAGAAAAACTGTCCTTTCCGACAGGCTTCTGGATAGACCGACCCTATCCGACCCTACCCGTCTCGTCCCTACCCGACCCGACCCTACCTGACCCGACCCGACCCGACCCGACCCGACCGAACCCGGCCCAACCCGACCCGACCCGACCCGACCCGACCCAACCCTATACCCGGATCGATTTGATTGATTTGATTGATTGCAATGTCTGCCAACGTTGATATTATTGCAGCATGGCGATGTGGTTCAGTGATGTGGTTCGACCAGAGATGACTTGCTTCCCCTTAAGCCAAGTTTTCAAGCGGCTCGGCGTTTCTGGAATGTGGTTGCTCGCACGGCATTCCCTCTTTGTAAATTGTTAAATATGCTTGTATTCTTGGCACGTTTATTCTTTTGGCTACTTGTGGTTCCAATATGAGATAAATTTAGTAACTGTTTACAAATTCCTTTCTTATTTCCACCATTCAAATGCATCTTTTACTGGACAAATAAACTTTAATAATAATAATAATAATAATAAAGATTTATAGCGCGCACATATCCACCCTGCTGGGCGCTCAAGGCGCGGAAACAAAGATAAAAACATGAATACAAACAATATACAATGATAACATAGGGAAAAATTATGTACTGAGATACACGTACCTACAATGGAATTACAAATATACATCATCTTTGAAGAATTGTGACATAAAGATGAGTTTTAAGCATCGACTTAAATCTAGTTATACTATGACAAGATTTGAGTTTAGTTGGAAAGATGATTCCAGAGTCTCGGAGCCGCGACAGAAAAGACCTATCACCCCAGTTCCGTTTTGATGTTGGTTCCTTTAGGAGTGACATGTTGCTGGAGCGCAAATTGCGTGATGGAGTGTAGACTTTAAGCAGTTCAGAAATATAAATTGGAGCAATGTTATTAAAAGATTTGTGAACAATTAGCATAAGTTTAAAAACAATTCTCTGTGAAACAGGAAGCCAGTGCAGTTCTTTCAAGATTGGCGTGATATGGCATGACTTTTTGGACAAAGTCACAACACGAGCTGCTGTGTTTTGTATGTTCTGAAGACGAGATATTTGATTCTGCGGGAGACCGTAGAGTAGAGCATTCCCGTTATCGAGACGTGATGTGACAAACGCATGAATAATTTGTTAGAAATGGAGTCTACCAAACGCAAATTGGAGACAAGACTGTTGCTTCTTGTCTTCACGAATGATTCACTTATTTTTTGTTTACGATATTAATAATTCTGGGGATGATTCTATGTTTATTTGTTGAATTCCACTAAAACAAAGAGCGTGTTATTCAGTACTTCTATTCTCTAGAATGTTGATGCACTCAAGTATTGTCTATCGAAATTATATTTTGATTTTATTATCTTTATAATAGATTGAAGGCAAAATTATTTATCATAGTATTTCACAAATTATGCTTTCAGGAACAATTAAGAATATTTGTGAAAGTAACAACATGAAAGGATTTCAATAAGATGTTTAACAGAACACGACCTTTTTTATCACATCGCAGATATCTGTCAAACAACAAAATCAGGGAAATTGCACCTGGAACATTTGACGGTCTGCAAATGCTCTTTGTACTGTAAGTATTCATGTCATGAATTTCATTCACGCAGCATCGAATCACCCACTTTATCTTTACTGAATGAACGATTGACGGTGAAACAAATAACTTGCGAAATTCATGTTTGCCATTCGAAGTATCTGTATGCATTTTCACTTTTTTCTATTTAACGACACAAGGTAACAAGATATATTTACACATCAGTTGTTTAAGGTATATCTGGATACAAAACAAATATTACTTATTTAAGTTGTTGAATTTAAGATAACATTTATATAATTTGTTTTCAACTAATTTACAATTCGTCTGACTGTAGCACTTAATATAGACAGCAGTATGCCACCGATATATATCGATGGACTAAAGTGTTTATTTATAATTTATAATTCCTTAAATAAGTGATCCTCCAACAGACTGTTTGATACTGTCACATATAAACAACAAAAACATTAGTAAAACTTGCACACAGAACAATTGATTGCCTACAGATTGCATCAATTTAAATCCAGCAGGAACGATCCACACATTATATTCAATTACATTAACTTTTGACGATATACCGTAATGAGCTAAACATTTTCATTGATATGTTGTTTAATTTATAATATCTTGAACCAAACATGTCATCATACTGCGGTTGTCTTAAATATTGTGTTCAAATAACAATTAAATGCATTTCACTATGTGGCACTTTTCAATGGAGGGCAGTGAATTTGTTGTGAATGTTGATGCACAAGTGTTTCAGATACAAATTCCGTTGTGGTATTACAAGGGTATGCCTGCTTGTAGGAATATCTCAGAATATTAATGAATATATAGACAAACATTTGATGGTCTAACATACCACATACTCACTTATTTGTGAACAATTTCAGTAAAGATGAAACTAGCCACCCATTATATTTCAATGAATTTACATCTAACGGCGAAACAAAATCATAGGTTTTTGATTGCCGATTAAAATATTTGTTAAGCGTTTCCACTATTTCCACTTTAACAACACAGCGTGATGAGCTAAATGTTCCACAGTTATTTTATGAAGCTTCGTTCATTTATTCCACCTCTATCTCTATCTACTCACCCATTCCTGTTTTCTTGATTTTGATTATCTGTAAAGGATGGCAATAAATATTTATGAGCTACAATTTCATTTATGTGCACCAGGACGCGAGATAAAAGGAATGGGAGACTTTAGGACTGAATATTGAATAGCATCAAACCTACAGCTGGTCCCACATTCATTCAAATTCATTGTGGAAGGAAAATATGAAAAAAGGTTTAACAGTTGTGCGGAAAATCGGGGGGTAGTGTATGTTAGTAAGGTGAATCTTGCTAGGAAGTGTCGAACTGATATTAGAGAAACAATCATTAATGTGTCGGCCATATCAGAGGGTTGGAAGTAGTCTGCTGGTCATTAATGAAGTTATCAGGCAGGTAAACCTGCAACATTTACGCAAAGGTATGCGAAGGTCACCCACATGGTGACTGTGTACATGTACTGCACTGGATGAATGGGCACTGACGTCGTGAACTTTTACGGCAGGATTTCACCATCGAAACTCTCATTTTGCTGTTTTTGTAAAAATAATCTCGTGAGTAACAAGAAATACGATAAATTTATCAGATATATAACATAGAAAAGAAAGTATACAGAAACACCTTCAGGAATACCACTTTTCTGTCTTCCTCCGTGGTTTGAGTTTGACAACTACTTCACACTCGTCAACGTGGTCGATGTTAGTGTGGCGCCTCGTGATATTTATTGGTTATAACAACGCCAAGATCAAGCCTAACTGCAGTTTTCATACCAGCCCAAAACATCGTTTTGTTTTACCAGCTTCGTGATAATAAGTTAAATTGTAATCGTATTCTTAATCTGAATACACAGTACACACATACAAATAAAACAAATTTTGAAACAAAATAAGACTTGGGTTTAATATTCAACATCATGAGCACAGATCAGCCTCCTGCTAAAATAAAACCAACATATTTCAGTCTGTGCATTAGGTGTCAAAATGTTTTGAAAAATGAAAAACTTACAACACCAAAACATTTGTCTTCATATGACACATTGCTTCGCAGCGTGCATAAGAGGTGCGAATTAGGCAATCCTGATTGCATTGGTATTTCACAAAGACTGCGTGGAACAACAGGGGATGAACTCCTTGAGAAAGGTGCACAGTGGCATCGCAATTATTATTATTATTATTATTATTATTATTATATTATTATTATTATTATTATTATTATTATTATTATTATTATTATTATTATTATTATTATTATTATTATTATTATTATTATTATTACTACACACTACCACTACTACTACCACTACCACTCATCATCCACTACTAATACCATCACTACCACTACCACTACCACCACTACCACCACCACCAATACCACCACCACCACCACCACCACCACCACTACTACTCACCACCACCACCACTGCTCACCACCACCACCACCACCACCACCACCACCACCACCACCACCACCACCACCACCACCACCACCACCACCACCACCACCACCACCACCACCACCACCACCACCACCACCACCACCACCACCACCACCACCACATCACCACCACCACCACTACCACCACTACAATCACCACTACTACTACTCCACACTACCACACTACTACTACTATTATTATTATTATTATTATTATTATTATTATTATTATTATTATTATTATTATTATTATTATTATTATTATTATTATTATTATTATTATTATTATTATTATTATTATTATTATTTCGCGTTAGCACAGCATGAAAAGAAAGATCTTATTTTCCTTTCTGCCGGTTACACCTCGTGTCAAATTACGTCCCGTAGCCTTAGATTTCGAATGTCTTTCGCAGAATCCTTCCTGTCCCTAAGAGTGCCGCCTTCTGTAGTAATTCTACTCTAACAGATGTTCCTATCTCCTTGAGATGTTTCTCCAACGCCTTCGGGATTGTACCCAGTGCTCCCACTACCTAAGGAATAACCTTCACCTTGACTTGCCACAGCTTGCGGAGTTCTCTCGCTAAATCCTGATATTTCTGTACCTTCTCCTTCTCCTTCGAAGCTACTCTACTATCACCTGGCACAGCTATATCAATAAGATAACACATCTTCTCATGCTTATCCAAGACAACAACATCCGGCCGTCTATGTTCTATAACATGATCTGTCTGGATGTTGAAGTCCCAGAGAATCTTGACATGGTCCGTTTCTTCAACCTTTTCCGGCACATGGTCGTACCACTTCGATTGCACCTTGACACCGTACTTCTTACACAGATCCCAATGGATCGCCTTGGCCAACTTGTCGTGTCTGCCTTTGTACTCTGTCTGAGCATGCACTCTGCATTCGCTGACAATGTGAAATAGAGTCTCCTCCGCCGCATTGCACATTCTGCACATAGAAGAGACATCTGACTTCTCGATCCTTGCCTTCATCACATTCGTCGGCAGAGACTGGTCTTGCGCTGCAGTAATCAGACCCTCGGTTTCTTTCTTTAGTTCTCCTCTCCTCAACCATTCCCAAGTCTTTGAGAGTTCGTCGCTGATTCACCGTTGAGTTGATGCTGAATAGCATTAATTATCATCACAAAATTGTGAGAAAAGTTGTATTGTTTCAGGTGAAATTACATGCAAAAGCGATGTGTATTTCACCCTGCAGTAGTTCACTCAGTAAAAAGCCACAAGATCTTTAATGGCCGATGTTGAAACTTACCCTGTAGAGTCTACTCGGTAACACCTACAAGGATTACCCTTTTGGTGATGATTATACGACGGGAAACAACAAATATTTTCGCTTGAATCGAGAGCCGATCTGTCGCAGTGTTTCTTGTCTCGACATATTAATATTATCAATATCAATATCATTATTATTATTATTATTATATTATTATTATTATTATTATTATTATTATTATTATTATTATTATTATTATTATTATTATTATTATTATTATTATTATTATTATTATTATTATTATTATTATTATTATTATTATTATTATTATTATTATTATTATTATTATTATTATTATTATTATTATTATTATTATTATTATTATTATTATTATTATTATTATTATTATTATTATTATTATTATTATTATTATTATTATTATTATTATTATTATTATTATTATTATTATTATTATTATTATTATTATTATTATTATTATTATTATTATTATTATTATTATTATTATTATTATTATTATTATTATTATTATTATTATTATTATTATTATTATTATTATTATTATTATTATTATTATTATTATTATTATTATTATTATTATTATTATTATTATTATTATTATTATTATTATTATTATTATTATTATTATTATTATTATTATTATTATTATTATTATTATTATTATTATTATTATTATTATTATTATTATTATTATTATTATTATTATTATTATTATTATTATTATTATTATTATTATTATTATTATTATTATTATTATTATTATTATTATTATTATTATTATTATTATTATTATTATTATTATTATTATTATTATTATTATTATTATTGTTTCTGTTGAACTTTTAACAATGAATAAATGGATTCTTCAGGGTCGTAAGATGGCTATAAGTAAGTCTCGTGAAAAGGCTTTGCATAAATCATCTGTCATAATCTCACAGACCATGAAACAAAAATTTAAGACAACTAGACAAGTGGCACATGCAGCAAAATCCGAGTCTACGTTGTCAAGTTTTCGCCGACGGCTTGAAAGTTCATATGCAGTAGGCCTATACCTATGCGTAGTCAGAAAGCCGTTACATTACTTAGCAATGCTAATATCGGTATATAATATAGCCGAGTCACTCAAGTCTGCAGCCAGGTCGCCCATGCTGTCCAAAAAAATATCATCACACACGGCGTGTTTGTGCCACACGGGTTTGTAAAAGGTCGCCCTATTCGTGCGTCTGCAGATAATGTTGACAACAAAGTTGACACTTATGATGGAAAAACAGTTTCCATGCAATGGCAATCGGTGTGTATCAGCCAGAAAGCGATGATGAGACTTTGGTGAAACCACTTGACCTCAGCAAGTATATCTCGGTCCACAAATTGATCACAAAGTTATCGTTTTAAAAAATAAGGTCTCATCTGGCTGAATTTTTCAGTCCAGAGACTATCCTTAAAAGTCCTGTGAAGAGTGTATTTACCAAACAGTATTTGTTGGTGCTGTTATATTGATTGGTATGAATTAAAAACAATTTTAAATGTTTTTTTTAATCGAGTGGATTATTAATGGTTTATCTAATAATCGAAACTTTACCCCCCAAATTGTCGAAGTTTTAACGAAACGTTCGTGACGTACATGAAGGCAGAAAATGTTCATACATCCTCGCGGAGCTAGGCGGTATGTGGTTTGGTGCCAGACTTTGATCAGGTAATAAACACTAAGCCACATTATATCATAGATTGTATGGAAATTAGACTTAACTCATATTGACCTAAAATATTTAAGCTTTACAACATGCTGGCAACGTGTTTACACAAGACTTGCGTGATATAAACATGCACTCGAACAGCGATAACCCAGCCACAGATGTACCGTGAAACGCAGCGCAACTGCCATCATGCGGTCGGAAAACACACCGAAGGCAATGCTAACATTACGGTGTTATTTCATGAAATAACAGAAACAGTTGAGTCAAAGTTCTGATCATTTAAAAAACTCCAAACAAGCGCAGTCATAATGAGAAAGGTTTAATGTTTTTATGTTTGTCTTGCCAGGATATAAAATCAGACACGATGTCTTTTTTTTAATGCGGAAATCACGGCATGTTTTCATGCCGTGAACACTGAAACGGTGAGCATGGTGTCGTTTTGCACGGAAGTGTACTGGGTTATGCATGGGAGTATAACTAAATGGCCACTTACCCTGAGTCTTTCTCGCTTTAAAAAAGCACCTCTCTTCTTCGTTGGAGCCTTCCCAGCCTTCTTACTTAGCGGAAATATCGTTAGAATTGCATCTGGTAGCAGCATGGCCTTATCAGCCATACCGAACTGGCTGTGAAGGCCCTGTTCAAAGCATGTCTGCTCGAAGTGTGCACTTTATATGAATGAGTGTTCCATCGGTCCCGACGACTTCGCTCTGGTCAGCTTGAATTTAGCCGTCCAAATACGTCTGTATTTTGGATCACACGGAAATTGGTGCATGTAGACTAACACCGTCTTTGGTGGTGTTGCTGCAACCTGCAGCGACACACCTCGATGGCATTATCGAAAATAATAAGCTTCAAACCTGACAGAACACTTTAGGAAACTTTTTCTCTAGCAACACTCTGCATGCAGTGGTGCGCTGTATACGACGCATACTTGGGCAAGTGCTGTGGATCGCGGATCGCCTCAGTGTACGTCACGAATTTTATGCTAATGAGGGGATATGGGCGTGTCGAAAAGCACCCCCTAAATTTAAAAACTTATATTCTTATGGTATACACGTGAGGGGAAAAATGATCAAATGACAAATATATGTTCCAGTAGGCATACTTTATTGTATACAATGAAAAAACAACCTATTTCACAGGACCTTTAAATATAATGACTGATATGGCCAAAGGGATGCTCTGCAACATCATCAAGTTTTATCTTAAATGTGTATATCGTCATTATTGCTTAAGCATAGTTGTGTCCCGTGGATTTCTGGAAGGTTTGACATGTCCATTGGAAAAGTCTTGGGCTATCCAGTCTTTCTTTGAGTATGTCTTAACCGGAAGGTGCTACTGTTTATCTGGGCAGCTGGAAAATCTAAATGGTCGTCTTTTTGGCAGAATAAGTGCTCAAGATACAATCTTGTCTCAGAATGTTTTCAAAAATATTAACACTCACTGGTAATTTTTCAATCAGTCATTAGTGACGATCAGTGGGTAATAACTTTGCTGGATCAAAACAAAATGTTTTCGAGACGAGACTGTATATTTGATATAATATGTACATGTATTACCACAAATGGTGACCATTTCGAATTTCAAAATGGACGCTGAAATATATATGAAGTATTAAAAGCTTCAAAATTGTAATAATACTGTATAGACATTTGGAAAATAAAGATCTATGTCAATTCAGTCATATTTAATATATTTATATGCACACAACATATGCTAAACATGCCAAAAATAGCGGCCATTTTGAAAATCAAAATGGCCGCCCCAGGGGCGATAGGAAAAAATGGCATCAAGTGGATTTGGATTTGTTGACATGTAGACAGGTGATTCTGAAAGTTTCAAAGATAATATACAAAAATGCATATGGACTCCACAAGCTCACAGACTAGTTGTTTTGTCCTTTGTCTGTGTCGTCATTTGTGTCTTAAGTAACTTTTTTGATATGCAGCATGTACAGGGAACTTGGTAATCTTGTTGTCAATATTTTCATTGCTATTATTTGCCCATGCCTGCATAGGAACCCATATACACAAGCTTTGCTTCTCATGGGCACCTTCTGCAGATTCACTTAGTTTCATTTTATATTAATATGTTAAAATGTACTTTGATTTTTAATTGTGACTCGGTGGATACACTCAAATAAATTGTCAAAAGCATTGTTAAACAGTACTTCGGTGTCAGTATGTCTAGCAATTGAATTTACCTGAACCCTATTGCCAGTGTGTGTAATTTGACAATCAATGGTGTAGTGTGATCACGAGGATGAGATAGTATACAAATACGAATTGCTCTATTTTGGACTGAGATTTTTATAACTCAGTATTGAGGATATTGAGCAAGGAAGCAACATCACGATGATAAGCCCTAAGAATGAATATTAATAAAACATCATATCATTGCTAACTGGGATATTCGGTCTTAAACTAAAACACTGACATAAAATTACAGCAAAGAAACTACTTCCGACTGTTTCATCATAATTTATTTACTCAACCCAGTCACAATAATACAAGTCAAGGGAGTGTTTAGAACACTTAACACTTCACCAAAGCCAAGCGTGTCCTGACTCAATTAGTTCGAGTTCCCTTATTAGTATGCACAATATATATACGCCAGTAATGTAATCCGTAACATATGCCTCCTCAAAATAGTTTTTAATTAATGCAACTTTTTTAGAGGGTGGGGGACAGTATATCAAATGTCCCTCAATTTTTGATGGCTCATAAATAAATTTAAAAAAAATAAATATATTAGCATATTCTGACTACTGAGGAGGAGGCTACCGTTTTTCTTGCAACACAAATATATTAATGAAGCGATCTGAATGCACCAAAAGCGTCCAAAGTCAAATGTTGTCGTAACTCTGAATGTTGTATTGAAGGCAGGCCCCTGTTCTTTTCTTTTCTTTTCTTTTCTTTTACGTTATTATATTTAATTTTTTACTGCAAGACATTTTTTACTCACAAATTTGTTTTGCCCCCAAAATGATGTATAAAAGCAGGATGAGGCTGTGCGACCCAAGATGCGCCACCATTTTTGTTAAATCCTAGATCCGACATTGCCTTGTATCACAAGGTGATTGATGTATTCTCTCATTGTCTTGTTTTGTTACCATGTGGGATTGACTAGTGTGATACATCTATGGGTACAATTGCTTCTTTGTCGTTGAAGGAAGAAGGGGCTGTATGCCATAATCTATATGAAGCTTATTAACATAAGTATGTTTATAAGTATGATATTGTATGTTAGCATGGGTGTTCATAGATGCTAAGAAGTGAGAGGAAGGGCGGGTCCAGGATTTGGCCATATGGGGGCACACCCCGGGTTGCATTTGGGGCAAAACATTTTCTTAATTTGCCAACTCAACCGGCGACGATTTATTTGTGTAATTATGTATTTGTTTATTTAATTTTTTTAATTTTGTTATTTTAATTTGTTATGTATTTAGTGTTTGTTTTTCTGTTTTGTTTTGTTTGTGGGGTTTGAATTTTGGATGCAAGATGCTCAGTAGTGCATTTTGAGTGCTATAAAACTGTGGCATACTTGTCAGGATTGAGGGTATGCCTTTACAATTATTTAGTGCATTATTTTGGTATGGGCCATCAACAGTGGAGGAAAGTTATTGCCATTCCCCAGTCTCAAAAGTGGGAAATTAATTACTGTCAATAATTGGCCTCAAATTCAAACTGATCGAGGGCAATGGATGAGAAAACGTAGTGATCAGTCCAAAATGGTAAATTCGTGGCGGAGGGGCCTGCTTTATATCATTCAGGGTCACGACAAATTACTCTGGATGATCTGTGGTGCATTCTGAGCGCTTTATTAACAATGTTGATGTTGCAAAAACAGTGTCCCACCGATCGACACCCATAGGTGTTAGGCGGCACATTTGTTGGTGTTCTTGATACGCAACACATTTATCATAAGCTTATTGAGGAAACACTTCCTCAAGATGTTTTCTTCCTATTTTACTGCAGTCTATGATATTCATGGATACTCCACCAGATCACAACACAATCTCTTTCTGCCGTTCACTCCCACATACTACATAATTAATATTTTGTAAATTTTATGGGCCACGCCTCTGGAACAGTATTGACAGAATGGTGAAACTTGTCACTTGTAGGGCGCTTTAAAGCTTCTTATACAAAGAACATCTATGCTGTCCTTCTCTTTAAGCAACAAGTCACGATCCATTTTATCAGTTTCCGTAATATATTATCCCTTGTTCATAATTTAAATATTCCTTTGCTGTCCTTAAGTCCGTTCGTCTGTCTGAATGACCTAGTTTAATGACCTTTAATTCGTTTGTCTTGTTCACCAAATCTCCCTATCCCTCACCTAAGCCATAGGGCTTGTTTAATATGCCTCCATAATTATTTGGGTACTTATTTTCTGATCAATTTACTGTTCTTGCATTGTTATACACATTTCTTTAATCTTGTACAATGATTTACTTTGTTTGTTTGTAAAATTTACCAATGTATACAAGCTTTAATTCGATGTTTTAACCCTACTTCGTTTCCCCATCTTAGATCGCTTGAAAACAACAATATCAGAACAATTGCCAATGGAGCATTTGATGGTCTAGTACAGCTCGGAATCTTGTAAGTATTGCATCTCATACATTCCAATGACACAGCACCAAGCCAGCAATTGTTTTTTCATAACTGAATTTACGTCTGACGACAAAAATAAAACATTGTTACTATCAAATTATATTTATTCCATTTTTAGTGTTTCATGTAGTTCTTTAAAAAAGCCAAAATCATATGTGGTGGGAGTGAGTTTCTCAGTAGATCCTTTTGAATCTGTATTGTGAGATTTTCTCGGATTAATTGTTCCCGAATGTTTTGAGCCTTTCCAATACTTGTAAGTATATTCTATCTCATACATTCCAATCACGCAGCATCAAGCTAGAAATTGTTTTTCTTAACTGAATTTACGTCTGACGACGAAATTAAAACATGTTTACTATCAATATATATATATATATATATATATATATATATATATATATATATATATATATATATCTATATATATATATATATATATATATATATATATATATATATATATATACTTGTAGTAAAACTAGTGGAACGCTGGTAGTTGTAACTCCGAGTTTCACGCGTTATGCGATCATCAGACAATATAATTATATATTTATCCATACTGAGTGAAATATGATGGTGCGATCCCATTCAGTGTCACTTCATCTTTGTTGACTTTTAGTTTTTCATCAGGTTTTTCAAAAAAGCCAAAATCATATCGGGTGGGAGTGAGTTTCTCAGTTGATCCTTTTGAATCTGTATTTGTGAGATTTGCTCGGATTAATTTCTCCCGAATGTTTTGAGCCTTTCTGAAGGCAACAAAAGGTAGTTTCGGAAATATTTCCGAGAGTTATTGGTTTTGTTGTATCAGATGGCAATGCTTGTTTACTGCTTATTTTACATCTTTGTGTTTTACGAACGGATTATAGTTCGTTGAGAAGACGAGCGGTGCTTCTTTGTTTTGTTTGCCTTTTGGTAATTTGTGAGTCAATTTAGCTCGTTTGGCCAGTGACACTTTATTTTGTGTTGTTTATCTCAGTTTCAGTATAGCCTCTGGCTAATAGTTTTTGAGAGAAAACTTTGACTTTTTCTGTGAAATCTTCCTCATTGTTGGTATTTCTAGCATATCGGAGAGTTTCTCAGTAATGAATGCTTTGAACACATGGGATGAGGTTTTGTGCAGAAACTGGTATGTTTCTGTAGGTTTGGTGTACACCTTTGTGTCTCGGATGCCAGTTTCACGGAAGCGTTTTCCTTTGAAAATAGTTTAAGTGAAGATAATCGATTGATGTTTTCGAGGCCTCCTATGTGAATTTTAGAGTTGGGTGCATCTGATTAATTGTGTTCATGAGATTTTTGAAATATTCAAGTTCGCCACTATAAATGACTAGTATCTATACAGTGTCACCAAAAACGATATTATCAGCCTGTTGGAGGATTTTATTTTCGAGATCATGTAATGTCACACATTTCCGGACTGGCTGTTGAGCCCATTGCACAACCGATTTTGTGGAGGTAGAAATTATTTACAAATTGGTAACAATTTCTGTTGAGTATTAGTTCCATGTGTATTTCTGGATGTATTCGGAAGGTGGTTTGTTGATGACATATGGATGGTTGGTTTGGTTGAGGGCATTGCATACACAGTTTATTGCCTCGGTTTGGCAGATTGTTGTGTACATTGAAACAACATCAATATTTGTAATAAGCACATCTTATCCTTGGAGTTTCCGCACTATGTCTGCTGTGTCACGGACATATGTAGGTTGGGCGGTTACTATTGGGAATAGAAAATGATCTACACATTCTGAGATTTTGACTCGAACATCCACTTATTATGGTCTTCCAACAAAAGGTAGGACTATGCCTGTTTCAGTAGAAAATACATTGTTGACATGCCTGTGAGCGTGGATTGAGATATGCCAGAGTGTGTTTGTCGACATGGTTGTTTCGCATTTCGGTTAGGACATTATGAACTAATAGGTGATTTGAGATGTTTGTACCCATAAACACCATGAATGAGTCACATCCGACTCTCGTTTCACATAATTCAGAAACCTCCATCAATAATAAATCAGTCACGAAACTTGCCAGTTTTGAATATATTTGCATTTTAATTATGACCTATGAAAATAGTGCCCTCTTCATTCGAAGAGAACTGTGTAAATTTTATTGGGGACTTTTGTATAATTTGAGTAGCTGACATGGGCTATGTTCATGTCAAAGATGTCAAATCGGTCCAGTGTGGGTCAGGGTTGGTTTGGTGAAGAGGTGTTCAAGATTTGAAGCAATATCTTATGATTTTATTGTAAAAGAATCACATTACCAGGATTGACTGCTCACTGCATGTCTGATGCTCCAATCCCCTTACTCCCAGGGTAAGCTCCAATTGGGTCGGGGTGTTCCCCTTTCAAATTATCAACCATGCGCATAACGAAATTGACCATACATTTTTGTAGTTTGTCCCTCTAACCTCTTGCTCGATTGGAGCGCTCTAGATCTATCTCTGCCTACCCCAAAAAATTTGTTAAAATATTTAAATCCATTAATCTTTATTACTAAACCAAGTGGTTAATTTATTTTGGTTACTTAAATCAAGGCAATGCAAAAATTGTCTTTGTTTGACACTTTTACTAATGTTGTAACTTATGATGCTCCTTTTTTCATCCATTGCTATATAACAGACTAATAATCAGTTTAATACAGGATAAATGAAATATTAAAAGTCTAATTTGCTATGAAATTATTAATGTTTCCTAACGAAAAAATATTCCAGCTGAGTCCCTGAAATTTTAGGCTTTTTTTGGCAAATACTGTTGAACCTTCAGCACTTATAACCTTTCACTGGTGCATAAAAAGAAACTAATATCCTTCATGAATTAACCGAGCAAATATTTCAATATTGACCCGGTCGTATACACACGTTCACAGACCAATGCTGGCTGATGGCAGTGACCCATTATAGCAATTAATCAGTTCAATTCAGTTGACATTACTGGCACGGTACAGGGGGTCATTGTTCTATACCTATTCTGACACTTCTGTGTTGGGCCATTACAATTATGTCATAATTGTCCCAGAATGAAACGACATTGACACTGAGTTCCTTGTTGATCTGCAAATTGGAGTTAATTAATTAATGCCATTATTTTTTACAAATTTTCTTTCACTCACCGACACGTCCGCGTAGTCTGGTTCTTTTTTCAACCACCCCTCTTAATGTACATCGCATGTAGGCCTATCATTTATATATATGTACTGTCTTTCCAAATCTCTTATTAGTTATGGTGACTTGCAGTTGTACTTGTATTGCATATATTTTATATTTTGATTGTAATTTTTACAGTAAAATAGAAGAAGACAATAAAATCTAGACGTTTTTTATCATAAAATTAACAATCATTTTTTAGAAAATTTACTAAAATCACTTATTGTCACATATTGAAACCTTGGAAATGATTCGAGCACAAAGCTTGGTCAAATTAAGGTAAGATCATTTACATATTGGTAAGGGCAATGTTAGTACTGGCCAGGAACCGGGCCACAATACTGTGTGCCATAATTGAGCTAGCGACTCTCCTCGTTTATGGGCAGCCAGTTTCGGCCCAGTTCTGGTTCTGTACCGTCTTATATCTCGCGGTACTGCCAGAACAAGCCCATAGTAAGCCAGTATCAGCCCACTACCGTAATGTTTGCTAGAGTAAAGGTAACTTTACACTGATGTATGTATTCCTCTAAAATACATGTTTACATACCCACATTAAGCTTGGGTAAAATATATGACTGACAAAACGTATGACGGATCACATTGTATCAGCTTTAAGGGAAGATACAGAATATGTACTAGGTAACATGCATTAATTTAAATCCATTAGTTTAAAAAATAAACTTGCATTTGCATTTCAACATTATTTTTGTAAATAAAGGTAATGATTCAATTTTTGTGTAAGATTAAAACACATCAGACATAATATTTTCAAGGAATAATGTATACGTGTAACAATTTAACAGCAACTATTTACTAATGTTGTATCTATTTCACTTTCAACATTATATTTATTTTATTTATTTTTTTAATTGTTATCTGAACAACAATAATAATAATAAATAACAATAATAAATAAATAAATAATAATAAATAATACAATAACAATAATAAATAACAATAATAAATAACAATAATAAATAATAAATAAATAAATAATACAATAACAATAAATAATAACAATAAATAAATAATAAATAATAATAAATAAATAACAATAACAATAAATAATAAATAACAACAACAATAAATAACAATAAATAACAATAATAATAAATAACAATAATAATAAATAACATAATAATAACAAATACAATAAATAAATAAATAACAATAAATAATAATAAATAATAATAAATAACAACAATAATAATAATAAATAACATATAATAATAAATAATAATAAACAATAACAATAATAACAATAACAATAAATAAATAAATAAATAATAATAATAACAATAACAATAATAATAAATAAATAAATAAATAAATAACAATAATAATAATAATAATAACAATAAATAATAATAAATAACAACAATAATAAATAAATAACAATAATAATAATAATAATAAATAATAATAATAACAATAAATAAATAAATAATAATAATAATAATAATAAATAATAATAAATAATAATAAATAATAATAAATAAATAATAATAATAGTAATAATAAATAATAATAACAATAAATAATAACAATAATAATAACAATAACAATAATAATAATAACAATAATAAATAAATAACAATAACAATAATAACAATAACAACAATAATAACAACAACAACAATAACATACAACAATAAATAAATAAACAATAATAAATAACCAAATAAATAATAATAACAATAAATAAATAATAACAATAACAATAAATAATAACAATAACAACAACAATAACAATAATAATAATAATAACAATAACAACAATAATAATAAATAATAATACAATAATAATACAATAAATAATACAATAACAACAAATAATAACAACAACAACAACAACAACAACAACAACAACAACAACAACAACAACAACAACAACAACAACAACAACAACAACAACAACAACAACAACAACAACAACAACAACAACAACAACAACAACAACAACAACAACAACAACAACAACAACAACAACAACAACAACACGACGTGTAGCAGCAGCTGCGAAAACGGTCCTGAAAAACGTATTTTTTAATCACTTTAGAGAGGAAAATCGTCAACAAAAATTCAACCTTATTCGAGGTAAGAAGTGTAAAAGTATATCCTTGACCAAACAATAATTAAAGACGAACAGAAGGGCTTGCAGGGTGGATTTTGACATCCACGGCAGCCGTAGTAAAATGGGTAGTCATACCCAAGCACACCCGGGCCTTCAGCGCCCAAACACGGTTCGATTCTACGCAAGGGATATAGAAATTGAGCCCGAGGAAGTATACAACGCCATCGGAAAGCAACTCCATTCTTTGAAGAAAACAAAGTGCATAGCTCAATTGAACAGAGGCTGGTATAACGTAACATTTACGGATGAAAGAGAATGCGAATTAATAGCTACAAAGGGCATAACAATGAATGGACAGCTACTGGAGTGTGAAAGAACTAACATAATGAATTATACTGTGGTTTATGCAAAGGTCCATATGAAATGAGCGATAACGTGGTGGTAAACGCGCTTATGCAATACGGAATAGTTGAAAACGTGCGAAGACAATACCACACCTTCGACAAAGAAGTAGAAAATGGAGTAAGAAGCCTTCTCATAAAAGACATTAAAAGACCCATTCCCAGCTTTATTAAAATCGGAGCTTTCAATATACCCGTTAACCACAGAGGACAACAGAAGACGTGTCGCATTTGCCAAAGCTCCAATCATATAGCGCCGAACTGCGATCTCAGAGGGAAATATTTTATCTGTGGAAGGCGCGCCCACAGGGCCAGAGACCACAACGATGACAGCGAGAGCAGAGATGAAGAGGGGGACGATATAGAGGAAGAGGGAGAACAACCAACCCCAATTGTAATACAACACGAAGACAATGAAAACCAAAATGAACACGAAAACGAAAGCGACGCATCGGATAGTATGGAGATAGCACAACAATCGCACCACAAACAAGAGGAGACACTAAAGAACAAAGAAGCAAAACAGCCAAATGGACAGAACAAAGAACAACAGGCGAAAAAACAAAAAGAGAACCAAGGGAAGATATCACAAAAGAAAGAAAACACCACCAAAATGTCGTGGGCAGAAATGACAGATCAGCAGCAGAAGGAGAAGGAAACCAAACAAAGAGAGGGTGAAGAAAAGACAAAGAGAACCGAAGAAAAGACGAGGAAAACTGGAAAGAAGTACTCTAAACAACCAACAGACAAGCAGAAAACGGATATGGCTGTAAACCAACAGAAAGAACATCCAACAGAAGCGCCGATCAACAAACCAGCAGGGAAGCAATCGGCTGAAAAACAAACAAATCAGAACGCGACGAAGCCAGCAGATGAACAAAGAGAAAATAGAAATGGAAAAATTTCGAAGCATCAGGAATGCGTGGATGACGATACTATGTGCGCACGCAAGAGAAAAATAGAAACCAGGAACAATCGGGAAGAGAGCGACAAATACGCCCCAGGAGAAGGGGTCTCGGAAGAAGAAGAAGAAGAAGAAGAAGAAGAAGAAGAAGAAGAAGAAGAAGAAGATTTGGTTCCCTATAACAGACATGGGGTACAGCGTTTTAGAAAGAAAAGAGGGGCAGGGGCTATGGCCCAGTCGAGAAGAAACCCGTATCCTGCTAAACCGCCGAACACAACAAAAGGAAGAGGAAGAGGAAGACGCGAGGATATTTAATTAATTGTTTGTAAATATTAAACTCCACCAACGTATAATGTTTTACTTCAGTGTGATTCTCCTGATGGCATGCGCAATAGCCTCACTTAATGTTAACGGTTTGATAGACTATCATAAAAGAGATTTACTGTTTAATTACCTAGCAAGAAAGAAAATTGCTGTGATATGCCTTCAGGAGACCCACAGTGTAGAGGCTGATGAGATGGTTTGGCGACAACAATGGGGAGGCCACATTTATTTTAGCCAAGGCACGACAAATAGTCGAGGTGTGGCACTTTTAACGTCGAACAAAAGTGGCATATCATTAACTAACTATCAGGGTGATAAAAATGGAAGGTGGGTCAAAGGGGACATCCATATTCACGAAAACACAATTTCTCTCTTCTCAGTGTATGCGCCAAACTTGATTGTCGAAAGAAACCTCTTCTTTAAAGAAATTGAAAATTTATTTCAAAAAAATCAATTAAATGATAATTGTATTATAGCTGGTGATCTTAACTGTCAAATCGACAATACAGAAATAAGTGACAGCAGTAGAAATGTTTTACTTAATTTTATACAGTCATACGGCTTAATTGATCTTGGGAAAACCTTCCATGAAAGCACACAAAGTACTTTTTATCATAAAGGCCTACGGAAAAAAAAGTCGAATTGATTACATTCTGGCATCCGAAAACATTGCACCAAAAATAAAACAAATATCTGTTGAACCAACCAGCTTATCCGATCATAATACAATTATTGTTCGAATTTAAAATTTTCTAATAGAAAAAGGACCTGGAAGGTGAATATGTGGAAAAGACCTGCTGACAGATGAAATTTGTAAACAACATTTTTATTTTTATTTTTATTTTATTACATTTTACACTGGCAATCAGATTACATCAATTAAATATAAAACCAAACCCTACTAAACTACAAATACACAAAAATTCATTTTAAACAAAGCCAGTGAATGGTAAGATAGAACAGGTGACCAGCACCTCTACAAGGCCATCCTACCACAAGAAACTCACTAAACATGATATACCTCTTTACACCCTCTCACCCCCTCCCCGCCCCGTTACACCACTAGAGGGCCGCTGAAGCAAGTTAGGACGGAAAAGAACGAAAAAGACAACATTAAGCAACAAATTAAATACGCCGACAGAGAGAGCAATGGTTTTGGAATTTTTGGAAAACACAAAAAACTAAGTACAAAGATATTATGGAGTGGTGGGATCTTGGAAATAATAGACTTAAAGAAATTATGAAAGCAGGGGAGAAGGCAAAATATTTTGAACGTAGGAAGGAAAAGTATCAACTAGATCAAAAATATGAATTTCTTGTCAGTAATCCTGATATTACAAATAAGCCCGAACTGGACGATACTGAGAAAAAATTAAAAGCATTTGAAGAAAAAGAATGGGAAAAAGCAAAACTCCAACTCCATACAAATAAACAAATACACGTTGAAAAACCTACCAAATACTTGTTTGAAGCAGTTAAACAACAGCAACAATTTAACTATATAAATGTTTTAACAAATGAAAAAGGAGAATTCTTAGACAATACGACATCAATTATGAAACATGTAAAAGGGTATTATACGGAGCTTTTCTCTTCTGACAAAACAAACAACCATCATATGCAACAAATTTTGCGAAATTTTAAACCAATTCATTTTGAAGAGGAAATGGTTACAAACATTGAAAAGGAAATTGAGGTGAATGAACTGCACGAAGCACTCCTTGAAATGAATAGAGATAAAGCTCCGGGCTTAGACGGACTAACCGTAGAGTTTTATGTAAGCTTTTGGGAAGTAATTAAAAACGATTTTGTAGAATTGGTAAATTATTGTAAATTAAAAAAGAGACTTCCGAATTCAATGAACACTGCACTCGTTAAAATTATATATAAGAACAAAGGACAGAGGGAAAATTTAAAAAATTGGCGACCAATAAGCCTTCTTAATGTGGATTATAAAATTGTAACAAAATGTCTTACAAAGCGTCTATGTAAACTTATGCCTTACTTGATCAATGAAAATCAAACTTGCGGGGTCAAAGGTAGAAATATACATGACAATTTAATGGTGGTAAGGGATGCCATAGATTACGTTAATTTAAATAACAAAGCAGCAGCGATAATAAACATTGATCAGGAAAAAGCATGTGATCGAATTGAATGGAGGTACATGTACGCAACAATGGAGGCAATGGGAGTCCCAGGAGGTCTAATAGAATGGATTAAGACTATTTACAGCAACCCGTTATCCACAATTAATGTCAACAATTACTTTACTGAGCCCATACGAGTCACAAGAGGAATAAGACAAGGGTGCCCAATGTCTCCATTGTTGTATGCCATCTGCGCGGAAGGACTCGCCAATATGATTAGAAATAATAAACTAATAAAAGGTCTGGAGCTGCCGAAACAAGACATTGTTAAAATAATACAACACGCTGATGATATGAGCATATTTATCACACAGGATTCAGATTTTGAAAATTTGAAATATATTTTTTACACATACAGTGAAGGATCTGGTCCTAAAATTAATGCCCAAAAAACCCGAGGATTGTGGTTGGGAAAATAATCAAACATCCGTCGGTGATTTGGGATACTCGTTCAGAGGTGAACTGACAAACGAGAGTTGGCTCATCATGGTAGCAAGGAAAACTTCATCAATAATCTCACTCTGGTTTATAATTAAATGTAGGAGTAATGTAATGTACTAAATTTAGATTTAGTTCAATGTAACTGATACCTTTCAATAGTGCAGTGCATGCAACTGCCGTTTATGACTTATGATTCCAAAAATAAAGGAATTCAAGTCTACTACACATACTTGCCCTGATATGGATACTATGTTCTTGTACA
The DNA here is from genome assembly GCA_029582265.1 of Zoroaster sp. YZ-2022. NCBI lineage: Eukaryota > Metazoa > Echinodermata > Asteroidea > Forcipulatida > Zoroasteridae > Zoroaster > Zoroaster sp. YZ-2022. Next base: position 24,805,098 of record CM055818.1, on the reverse strand, counting down.
AAATAACATAGGCCTATTCAATAGGGTTACTGGCACATATTAAATTAACTCTTGAGAATACTTATTTAGCCATAACGAGTAAAAGGAAATATAGCTTGATCATTTGTGAATAATGATCAACATCAATAAATACGAAATGTTAAATAATGGGAAAAGTCAATTGCAACACTACAACTATCGAGTTAGACAATCCTAATCCTCCTTGCAGAAATACATCTCATATCAGATACACTGGCTAAAACAAGAACATGATAACTAGTCTACAAAGTGACTAATAATCAAAATAAAGACTATATCGAGGAGTGAATTTGTACATCTTGAACTTTGCGGATACATGTTTAAATCACAGAAGAGAGTAACCTCGAGGATAAACTTACAATACAAAATATAGTAAGCTTACTTATAGCAAAAGAGAAAAACACAAATGAGGCTACAGAGAGTGATGAAATCA